>CAJHNH020007779.1:792500-835000 GCA_905116865.2 Candidula unifasciata | reverse complement strand
ATTTTTAAAGCGATGTCAGCCAGACATTGCTTGTGGTGGCTTCATGAAAATATAACAAGACAATGGACTTATGGTGGCTTCATGAAAATATAACAAGACAATGGACTTGTGGTGGCTTCATGAAAATATAACGAGACAATGGACTTGTGGTGGCTTCATGAAAATATAACAAGACAATGGACTTGTGGTGGCTTCATGAAAATATAACAAGACAATGGACTTGTAGTGGCTTCATGAAAATATAATAAGACAATGGACATGCCTTGGACGGTCACGAGAAGCAGAAAGCTGAAGTAAAGCGTGGCTGCCGGAAAGCTGGAGGCCAACGGAGGCAGAGGGAGAACCGAGAAAGAAAATACTGACAGTGTGACATCATGGCATGGAAGATCATCTGTGTTAGAACTGACTAAAATGTACTTGAGACAGAAGGTTGTGGATGGACATGTCTACCAACGCCACACGGAACCGACTATAAGAAGAAGAAAGTGTGCGACCCTTTTTATTTCTTTCGTGTCTTAGAAATGTCTAGAGCCTTTTTTAAGAGACCCTCAGCCCGGCTCTCTAGCGTAGTTGGCTAAACCGGATTGCGCAGAGACCGGGTGACGAACTCCTTGTGGTCCGGGTACAATCCCGGGGGTAGGCAGGAAAGCCACATTTCTCCCAGATTTACGGTTTTTACAATGGAATCCAGGCCGAAAGGTTGCGATATCCATAATACCGAGCCTAAGGGTTAACAACTCATGGCTTCTGGATACTAAAACAAACAAACATAAGAGACCGACTGGCACTAGTTCGGCCACAATGTTTCTGCCTTTACTTCTCATGACATGTCCCGGTACTAATTTAAGACTCAGTCGACCTGACAGTAACAAGTCAATAGAAATATACCACAATGAGGACTCCGGTGGTATAACGGCTAGATGCTTAACTACGGATCTGGAGGTTGTGGGTTCAGGTCGTGACAGTGCCAGACTTTTTTTTTTAAACTTAAAAAAAATGTGGATATCAGGTAAAGTCTTAGGAAATAAAAGCGGCCGGCTTGATGCTGACCACATTATCCACCGACTATTGATTGGTCTATATAATAAAAAGTCTAGCCCTATGTGTCCAGTGCGCATGAAGAGTGGTTATAGGGCCTTTGACATTAAGATTAGTTACATATCCTTTACAGGACGTTGCAGAACCAACTCCAACAGCCACTGGCTGTTGTGTGGTTTTTCTAGGCAAATTAGGTCCAGTAGTTTGCCATTGCTTCTGGACTGTCGGCTTTCTTGATACCACTGTCGAAACCAACGCAAGGCGCACAGCCAGCAGCTGGGATCAAACCCAGCACCCCGGCATTACGAAGCGTTCGCGTTAACTTAGCCACAGAGCCGATGCCTTTCACATAAAGGAATTAAATCCGAATCTTTTAGATAAGTCAACAACCGTGTATGACCGCTACACTACAAAGCTTCCTCAATGTTTACCATTCTTACGTGTTAACAGATGGCAGTCAAATTGTGTTTGCAATGGCGTGTTTACAAACAATTAGGCCAGCCTTGACAGTGTAACCTGCGGTCGAAGGTCGACCGCGATATCTCCCTCTAGCAAACGCCAAACTAAACCCACACGTCAACTTGTTTATGTAACGGACAAACACAACTCTGCAACTTACCCTAACTCAAAGAAACAACAGGAAAATCCCTGACCCTAGCAAATGTGAAAAACAGCATTCATGTAAAATTACCCCAGTAGGGCTAACACCCGATACTCGGTCAAAACCTGTAGATGAAAGAAGACACTCGCAACAAATGCTGTTTTCACACGTGGCATTTTTCGCATCCCACTCGGTGAGGCGGTCAGGTTGCCGCGCGACAGTGTATGCTCGCGTTGGCCATGTTCACCCCCTCCCCCACCCCCGTCCCCCTTCAGGGCTCGGGTGGTGTTCGGGTTCCACTAAGGGAAAAACTCAATCGAAATTCCAATACAGGAATGAAACGATTCAGCTGGCTGACTGTGTTAGATTGCGAGTTCCGATGCCATCGTGGCCTGGGGTAGTGACGATTGGACAGCCAGTTATTGGTGCGACTCTAGCGCGGTTTTTTGGGAGCGAGTCTCCGTAGATGAAATACTACACAAATACTATCTGAGGGATGTTTGTTATAACGACAGGGCTGGGGCTAGGGGGCTTAGGGGGTCAAGTATCATGAGGCCGCCCTCACTTTTTTTGCGCGGGAAGGGGGCAGTGGGAAGGGGGGGGGGGGTAAGTCCATCCACTTAAAAAAATTTGCAGAGTTAAGCGGTTCTCCCCTAACCATGAAAAGCCGTTCTCAAGTGAAGTATGTGTTTAAATATTTTATAACAATTTCAAAAATATTATCATAATAATTTACCATTCAGTATGTTTTAGGTATAATAAATGTTGCGATTGTGCACTGAAACAAGACTTAAGCATCGTGATCTACGGTCTGTATAAAAGTCTATTGGAACTGAAGCTTCCTACCCATCCCCAAAGGTTTTCTATGTGTCGGCGCCATACTTTCCCTTGGAGTTCTTTTAATTTTAAACTGTTTTCTTTTTTTACTTGTAATACTTTTTCTGGAAGCACCTGTCTCAGGATATAGGCTACTTATGGTTGTTTGTTCTTTTGCCGGCTAGTGAGCTTATTTGTTGGCCTAACAGTGCATCGTTGTTGTTGTTTTCGTTGTTGGGGTTGTTGTTTTCGTTGTTGTTGTTGTTGTTGTTGTTGTTGTTGCTGTTGTTGTTGTTGTTGTTGTTGTTGTTGTTGTTGTTGTTGTTTTTCTTCTTCTTCTTCTTCTTCTTCTTCTTCTTCTTCTTCTTCTTCTTCTTCTTCTTCTTCTTCTTCTTTTCCTCCTGCTCCTTCTTCGTCTTCTTCTTCTTCTTCTTCTTCTTCTTCTTCTTCTTCTTCTTCTTCTTCTTCTTCTTCTTCTTCTTCTTCTTCTTCTTCTTCTTCTTCTTCTTCTTCTTCTTCTTCTTCTTCTTCTTTTCCTCCTGCTTCTTCTTCTGCTTCTTCTTCTTCTTCTTCTTCTTTTCTTCTTCTCTTCTTCTTTCTTCTTCTTCTTCTTCTTCTTCTTCTTTCTTCTTCTTTCTCTTCTTCTTCTTCTTTCTTCTTCTTCTTCTTCTTCTTCTTCTTCTTCTTCTTCTTCTTCTTCTTCTTCTTTTTCTTCTTCTTCTTCTTCTTCTTTTTCTTTCTTCTTCTTCTTCTTCTTCTTCTTCTTCTTCTTCTTCTTCTTCTTCTTCTTCTTCTTCTTCTTCTTTTCTTCTTTTTCTTCTTCATCTTCTTCTTCTTCTTCTTCTTCTTCTTCTTCTTCTTCTTCTTCTTCTTCTTCTTCTTCTTCTTCTTCTTCTTCTTTTTATTCTTTTTTTTATGCACTCTCCTGTTTACATCGCATTCCAATCCACACACTTTCTCTGAGTTAAACCGACACAGAGAAGACTCAAGCCGTCAAATGCTAATTTTCCCTACACCAACAACTCTAGTTTACCGACTCTAGTTTACCAACAACTCTAGTTTACCGACAACTCTAGTTTACCAACAACTCTAGTTTACCAACAACTCTAGTTTACCAACAACTCTAGTTTACCAACAGCTCTAGTTTACCAACAACTCCAGTAATAAACCTTCTCTCTGCGTTAGTCAACTATGATTTCTCATTATCTCCCCGCTGTGGCTATGAATGCGGTTGGGCACTAGGGAATATCGCATCTATAAATAATGCACCAATATAAGTGAAATTTAGACTGCCCGTAGACAGCGATTGGCGAAATCTTGTCAACTTCTCCTACAATTTCCCAATCATGTAGATCAACTGCACATTCTGTCTAATGGTGAACTGCGGGTGTAGGAAATAGACAAGGAAATTGAGAAACTTCGGAACAACCCTAAGGGTAGCCCAGTAAACTGACAGATAAATAAGTGAACAGAAGACGAAACATTTTTAGTAGAAGATAAATACAGATGGTAATTTAAAAAGCGTTCTAGACATTTAGTAGTGGGTGTGTTTATGTACATGTGTATGTGTCTACGTTTGTGTTTGTATGTGTGTGTGTGTGTGTGTGTTATCGAATTGTAGTAACATACTTAATTCCATTTATGTATATGTATGTGCCGTACTCTCCCTCTCACTCTTGGGTTAACTCTTTCTCTCTCTCTCTCGCTCTCTCTCTCTCTCTCTCTCTCTCTCTCTTTCTCTCTCAGTCGCTCTCGTTTGCTCTCTGCCACTCCCAGTCTCTATGAATATCTCGCGGTCTCTCTGACAGTCTCTTTCGCTAAATCTCTTTCTCTGTCACGTTCGTTCTCTCTCCTCTTTCTCTCTCTGTCTGTCTTGCTCTCTCTTCTCTTTCTCTCCTTCTCTCTCTAAAGTTCGTTCTCTCTCCCCCTCTCTCTATTTGTCTCGCTCTCTCTCTCTTTCTCTCTCTCTCTCGCTCTCTCTCTCTTTCTCTCTCTCTCTCTCTCTCTCTCTCTCTCTCTCGCTCTTCTCTATATCTGAGTTTAAAATAAAATTGGGGTCGCAGTCGAAACGAACACCCTGCCACTGTGACTCTATTGCAAAGGCATGCAGAACCGAAGCTCAGGAGCTTCAATAACACCCCCCCCCCCCCCCCCCCCCCCCCCAATCCTTCCTTTTGGTTCACCCCCATTCCCCCGACTTTCCTGAAAATAAAAATCTTTTCCTTCGCCCAGCGAATATATGTCACCTTAGCGCCCCCTCCCCTTTCTGCACCCATTTTTTAGCCCATAAAGTATTATAACAAAGCTGTGACACCTCAACTCCACAATGAAGACAGGAAGACATTTGCAGAAGGATAATCTATGAGTATGGTCGGTATCCTATGATAAGTTAAGCTCAGTTAAAAAGTGATATCTTCTAGCTGGGGACATTTCCATAAGCGCTTCTTCTCTGTTTCAGCAGCCATAATTATATCCAAATAAATTAACTTTAAATCATTGATGATGTGGACATTATAACACGGTATACTTTACTTATGTCCTCTGAAAGTACTGGAGAGTTATGGGAAATGCCAGTCTGGTCTCAAGACCCAGTGAAGGGAAACCCCAACTGCACCTCCACGCGGTAGAGGACGGCAAACATACTGCGGTGAGGCCAACGCAGCTATGGGTACCGAGTATCCGTCGGGATAAGTGTACACCTCTGGGGTGCCCTCTGCTGTTAGAGTGCCACGACGGATTGGAAAAAAAAATATAGCAGAAGGCATAGTACCAGGAAGGAGGGGCAGGATCCGACCGACACGAAGATGGACACAGAATATATGTGACTCCTTGAGTATGAAAGCACATGAGGCGGGAGAACTGCCGAGTGACCGAGTTTCTTTCAGGCAGACTGCGATGAGAGCGACGTTCTGCAAAGGACCTGCTACATGATGATGATAATGATGATGATTATGACTTTACTTATTCTAGGTCTGTGACTTAGGAGTGGCGATCGCGATTCGTAATGCCTGGGTACCGGGTTCTGTCTCAGCTGCGGGCCTTGCGCCTTCCTTGCGTTGGTTTCGACAGTAGTGTCGTAAAGCCGACCATCCAGAAAGCAATGGCAAACTAATGGACGTATATTTATTTACCTAGAAAAACCACATCATTCAAAAAATGCTGGGGTTGGTTCTGCAACGTCCTGTAAAGGATACGCAGCTAACGTTAGCTTTGCTTATGGGTGAGCTATGGTGAAGAATGTCTATGAACCTCTTCTAAGCAGAGAAATGAGACATTATAAGCAACTCCTCGTGCGAAAAGTTAGCGGAGCTACTTTGAGTGGTTGCTGCACCGAAAGACTAAGCACGTTAAAAATATCAGTAGTGCAGTGAAAACCGAATATGACATATAATAGAACATCAACAGTTGTATCAGTTTAATTATCGGACTAAAGATTAATTATCGTATACGATAATCTCCTAATTAATTGACAGAGTTAACATTGGGGCCACTTGCTTCTCCTTCAAGTATAATCATTTCAAATCAATGTATGTAACAGATCTCTAAATGCCAGGAAATAAATGAGACCAAAATCTGAAAGCCAAAAATGGAAATCTCACACAAACATCTTGTCTCGAACACGTGCTATATTAATGAGAACAGAGTCGAAAGTCTGGCGTTGTTTGCGTGCAGCAGTCATTGTGCGTGTGATCAACGTCCCCGCGCAGTCTACCCGCCAGTAAATGTAATAAGGTAAAGCTTATGGACACTGTGATACAGTAATCAATGGCAGATTTCTTGTCTACCGTGACAGTTTTGTTTATTATTATTACTAGCATTATTGTTTTTGTGGGCTCTGTGGCTAAGTCGATGAGAACGCTTCGTAATGCCGGGGTGCCGGGTTCGATCCCAGCTGCGGGCTATGCGCCTTGCGATGGTTTCGACAGTGGTATCAGGGAGCCGACGGTCTAGAGGCAAAAACAAAATACTGGACATAAATTTGCCTAGAGAAACCATACAGGGGCTGCTGGGGTTGGTTCTGCAACGTCCTGTAAAAGATACGCAAGTAACCAATAATTATTATTATTTCAGGTCGACAAGGCCTAAAATTTGTACCAGAATGAATGTCCTGGGAAAGTAATGCTGACCACATTACCCACCTTGTGCTGGTTGATCTGTAAAAATACGGGCGCTCTTCCGAACTGCCCGATGTGCCTAAAGGCGTGAAATGGGAAATAGTTGTTTATACAGTTCAAACTATTTCAAATGTATACTAGTAAAGTGTCGGCTCTTTTGCAAAGTCGATGCGAACGCTTCGTAATCCCGGGATGCCGGGTTCGATCCCAGCTGCGGGCCATGCGCCTTGCGTTGGTTTCGACAGTGGTATCAAGAAAGCCGACCCTCCAGAAAGCTATGGCAAACTACTGGACGTAAATTTGCCTAGAAAAACCACACAACAGCCAGGGGCCGTTGGGTTGGTTCTGCAACGTCATGTAAAGGATACGCAACTAACCTAACTAGTAAAGTAAATTGTCCTTTCCCGCTTTGGGGCGATTTGGGCACACATTACTAGACCTGTTTAGACCAATCAGGACTTGGTGAGTGATGTAGTCAACATTACGCCGACCCCTTTACTTCCCAGGACTTTCCTTGGTATCTAATTAAGGTTGAACCGACCTGGGAGTGCCTTATGGTCTTTAAAAAAAATAAGTCCAGCCATGTTGGCCCAGTATGCTTTAAGGCGTACAACAGGGTCCTTTACGTTGCTTTACCTAGCTGACAATAGTGAAAGTGGGGTATACATCCTGTCAGCTGCGTACACTGCCCGGGACAGTTCCTAGTACCGATGGTTAGGTGTGCTAGCTTGTCGTGAAAGTAGGACAGTTGTAAACATGGGCCTGGATACAATATGTTTCCAGGTCTACATGCAAGAGTGACTGCCAGTGTGCTCCGTCGGCCTCCAGCGTGAACTGAGCAGCACGAAATGTTTGGGGAAGTAGTGTCAGACGATGTCACATGACAGCCTACACCCCTCTAGTCTTGGACTTCCCCATATCTTGTCACCTCTATGGTAATGAGCTATTTTCAAATCTTGGACTTTCCTCCTTGAGTAAATAGTTCTTATATACTTACGTGTCTACATGTTAGGATTTACACTAATGTAATTCCTTGATCTATTAGGAAAAAAATATAACACAAATTATATTATAAAGAAGGGGTTTCTATCTCTTTTGAAGCCAAACTCCTTAGCCGCATCACCGCCACTTATATACGATTATACTGATTCGGGCAACGTTTTTTGATAGTGTCACTTTTGACTTGGTGTTTAGAGCGTAAGGACAAGTTTCGTCCTAGTCTCTTACGGCTATCAGCATTTTATTGGAAAGTTTGCTGTTTCACCCAGGAACCCTCTTTTGAGCATGGGTAAGTGCATTGCACATTAAAATATGTGTGTGTACCTTGTACTGCTGCTGAGTATATGACGGAGGCAATCGTGTGAAGCACCTGCACTTAGCCTTCCAACCATTCTAACTACAGGAAAGCGCGAACCAATAGTGTCACCTACAGTCTTAAGGAGAAAATCTTTGTATGTGCACTCTATAGATGGTTCAGACAGATTGGATTTATGTACCCCTCTCTTATAATATGAATTAATTATATATTATACATGTACTACGTGTCTATGTATGTACATTTATTTGGCAAGACAGTTATCCTGCCAGGTTGAGCCCAGTCACGAATAAGGAGGCTGAACCTGTGGCGTAGATGTGAATGACGTCATGCCCACCCAGCGTTATGTCTACAATGGACGAACAGGGCAATTAAATGAAAATTTGAGTCATGTTTTGGCGAGTTAAATGTTCGTTGCACTCATGTTTTATGTATTCTTGGCATGTTAATTTGAATAAAGGTGACTGGTGATAGAAGCAGACCAATTGGTGGCATTCTTTCATCAGGATAGGCAGCCTAGAACTGTTAGAAGTGCAGAAGTATTGGGCAGGTTGAACCACTGTCATTTTTGTGGACGATCCTGGGAATCGTACAGCCGAATGGTCTGTACTGGCCCAACACTTACATCACGAGTAACAATGGATTGTTAGGTGTTGTGTGAGTATTAGAGTACAGTGTTTAGTGGATAGCTAATTCCTGTTTCCCTCTCACTTCCATGATGCTTGATGACCTCTCTGAGGACCTAGTCACCGTCCACGTTGATAATGCAAATTGTTTTTACAGTGCACAATATCTGTTACACAAGTACCTACCTCAGTTTAGTGCCTCCATGCAGTGTTTACTTGATCTCCTTTTGGAGGAGCAACACCGGAGGTGACAAGTGGTGTCACAACTAACTGAGGGCGGCTGAGCTCTAGTCTTCATCAGTAAGAGCAGAGCTACAGCTTTTGTTCCAGTCTTCTGCCAACATAGCTCGTAATGACCTGGACAGACCAAATTAGTGCTCTATTTTTCAGTAAATAAAAACATTTATGAGTGAATATAGCGCCGATGTAGATGTCAAGACAACAGCCGATATGAACACAATCACTGAAGTAGGGAAACAAGAGGACTTAAAGTCTAGAAAGCCAAAGAAAAAGCTTTCAGATGAAAATTGATGAGAAGGCCAAGGGTACTGAACTGCATTCTGTTTGTAATATCTAGAGATTGCACAGGATATGATAAAATAGAACTATCTCACAATCAGCAGTTCAACTCTCTGGCCAACACGACAAACAGTTATTAAGTGAACATTTCTGCCTACAATACAAATAGTCAGTAACTCAATTCCCTAGTTTACATAACAATAAATAATAGCTCAACTCTCTTGTGCTCCCAGCCAAGAGCAATTATTTCATCTATCCTTCTTCTTTCTTGTGCTACTGCATGAAGCTCACCCCGTCCTCTGCCTTTTCAACCTAATTCTCTGTCTCCTTTCTTTGTGTATTATGTCCGCATTTTTTCCGTGAACTAGTCTGCCACACGGCAAACAATCAGTAAATTAACCCTGCTGCCTACAGAAGTAGTAACTCTCCTGCCTAATAGGCAAACATGCAAGCAGTAACTGACTTGCACAGCCTATAGAAGAGTTACTAACTTAACTAGTTCTCTTTAACAGGAAACAAACAATCTGTAACTCAACGCTCCCGCTCACACAACAATCAGTAACTGAACTGTCGTGCCTACACAAGCAGTAACTCTCCGCCTACACGACAAACAAGCAGTCAGTAACTCAACCCTGCAGCCTATATATGACAGTCAGTAAAGTAAAAGTAAGTAAAGATCCCTTTTTACGCCTTTAGGAGCATGGGCCATATGGGAAGAGCACCCATATTTTTGAATACCAATCGGCACTATGTGGGTAATGTGGTCAGCATTACGCCGGCCGTCTTTACTTCTCCTGGACATACCTCCTGGTACCCATTTAAGGCTGGGTCGACCTGCGACGCTCCATTCCATGATACAAATTAAAATTTCAATCGCGGTACGTTGTTGACAGTAAGTAATTTAACAATTTGTTTTCTTTAGGACACACAATCGCGCACTCAACTCTCCCGCCTTTACAACACTCACTAACTCAAACAATTAAACATGCAGCTTGGAGAGGATTCCGTCAAAGCATCAAGCTAACGCCAGAAATCCATAAATCAAAGAAGTCCAAATCTCCATTCTTATCTGGGTGAAAATAATCATAGGATCAATAGATGATGAAACAAGTACTTTAGCAGTGCAGCCATTTAGTGCAATGCGTTTCCTTGATTCCCTGTGCACCACTGTACATATCGATAGAGTGGTCGACACACAAAGCCTCAAGAACAAAGAAAGAATTCTTGAAGGTAAATTCATCTTTTGTTTGTGTTCAGGTTGCGAAGAATAACTGTCGTGTTGTGCACTTCGGGAACTTTGTGTAGCCATGTGAAAATATGTTCTTTCTTTCATTTGTTTCTACATAAACAATCTTTTCTCCAGTTTTTTTTTTTTTGGGTTCACAAGCCATGATTCCCTTTGACACTCAACTGATAAGTATACTTTCTTTGCTTCATTCGGCCGTTGAGAAAACATTTTGTTCTTTTCCTGAAAGATTTTTTGTTATATATATATATATTTACAAATTACCTTGAACTTGCCTTTGAAAATATCATGCAAATAAGGTTCTGATTTCGTTATAAATGCGTAAGCTATTCTTTGAAACCTATGAGGAAAAAAAAGAATGTTGCAACACAAGCAGCTATTACAATATACTCGTTAGATCTCCAACTTCTAAAGGCTTGTTTACAAGCACAGCTTGAACACACTTTCCTCTGTTGTTAGGACCACCAATCAACTACCTTTAGGTAAAAATTGAAAATGAACATTGTAATTAAATAGCAGCTGTAATATAAAATATGCGTGTCATATTTAGTTGCCAGGGAGCTGCCTCTTATTATTATTGTTATTATTTTTATAATTATTATTATTACTACTATTATTATTATTATTATTATTATTATTTGAAATCGGCTCTTTCCTACAGAAATGCTGCAGACAAATTCTTAGAATGCCATGGGAAAAAAGGGGGGTAAACCATCATCCTGGATGATCGGAGTATCAAGATGTGGCGAATAAACGACATCCTAGATGATCTGAGTATCGAGGAGATGTGGCTTATAAACAGATTCCTAGATGATTCGAGTGTCGAGGAGATGTGGCTTATAAAGGACATCCTAGATGATCCGAGTATCGAGGAGATGTAGCTTATAAAGGACATCCTAGATGATCCGAGTATCGAGGAGATGTTGCTTATAAAGGACATCCTAGATGATCCTAGTATCGAGGAGATGTGGCTTATAAAGGACATCCTAGATGATCCGAGTATCGAGGAGATGTGGCTTATAAAGGACATCCTAGATGATCCTAGTATCAAGGAGATGTAGCTTATAAAGGACATCCTAGATGATCCGAGTATCGAGGAGATGTAGCTTATAAACTGCTTCCTAGATGATCCTAGTATCGAGGAGATGTGGCTTATAAAGGACATCTAGATGATCCGAGTATCGAGGAGATGTAGCTTATAAACGGCTTCCTGTCCCAAATGCTTTGACATGTGGCCATGTTGAAAGTTATGACAGCCTGGAGAGAATGGTGATGGAGGGTACGGTTTCCGGAAAACGAGGAGGAGGCAGACATTAACTCAACTGACAAACCCATCTTGACCGAGAGTCAGTAACTTACTATGTCTCGCCTACACGACAACCAAACACTCAGTAACCCAACTCCCAAGCTTACATGACAGTCAGTAACTTACTTAACTGTTTCTCGCCCACATGACAACCAAAACAGTAAGTCAACTCCCAAGCTTACATGACAGTCAGTAACTTACTTAACTGTTTCTCGCCCACATGACAACCAAAACAGTAAGTCAACTCCCAAGCTTACACGACAGTCAGTAACTTACTTTACTATTTCTCGCCTACATGACAAACAAGCAGTCAGAAACTCAACTCCCAAGCTAACACGACAGTCAGTAACTTAACTATTTCTCCTCTTTGAGACAAACAATCCTTAACCCATCTATTCCGCCTTCACAACGACCACTAACTCAAACAATTAAACATGCAGCCCTGAAAGGACTCAGTAAAAGCAATCAGGCTTACACAAGGAATCCATAAATCAATGAAGTCTATATCTCCATTCTTATCTGGGTGAGAATAATCATAGGATCAATAGATGATGAAACAAGTACTTTAGCAGAGCAGCCATTTAGTGCAATGCGTTTCCTTGATTCCCTCTGTGCTACCGTACAGATCGATGGACTAAGCGACACAGAAAGCTTCAAAAACAACCAAAGAATCCTTAAAGGTGAATTCATCTTTTGTTTGCGTTCAAGTCGCCAAGAATAACTGTCGTGTTGTGCACTTCGGGAACTTTGAATAGCTTTCATTTGTTTCTACATGAATATTCTTTTCCAGTTTTATTTTCTTTGGATTATCCACACACACAAATGTCCTTCAATACTCTATTGATAAGTATCCTTTCTTTTCTTTAATTCGGCCGTTGAGAAAATGTTTTGTTTTTTTATTGAAAATGTTGTATCAATTTTTTTTAATTCTTTGATCTTGCCTTTGAAAATATATAAATATTATTTTGATATCGTTTTGAAATCGTAAGCTATTCTTTGTAACTTCTATGGGAATAAAAGAATGCTGCAACAAAAGCAGCTATTAAAATATATTCGCTAGGTCACCAACTTCTCAAGGGTTATTTACAAACACAGCTTGAACACACTTCCTTCTGTTTTCGCTAGGATCTGAGGTGTTTAGAACTCTAATAAACTAGCCTTAGGTAAACATTGACTATGAAAAAACGTACTTAAACAGGAGCTTTGATAGAAAGTATGCGTGTCCTTTTTAGTTGCCAGGGAGCTGCCGCTTATTAGAAACTAATTTTTATTTTTATTTGAAATCGAAGCTTTTCAACAGAAATACTGCAGACAAATTCTGAAATGCCATGGAACAAAAAGATGAAAAAAGGACATCATACATAATCCGAGTATCCAGAAGATGTGGCTTATAAACGACATCCTAGATGATCGAGGAGATGTGGCTAATAAACGGCTTCCTAGATGATCCGTGTATCGAGGAGATGTGGCTCATAAACAACATCCTAGATTATCATAGTATCAAAATGATGGCTTATAAACTGCTTCCTGTCCCAAAAGCTTGGATATAGGGCCATATTGAAAGTCATGGCAGCCTGGAGAGAATGGTGATGGAGGGTACGCTTTCCGGAAAACGAGGAAGAGGCAGTCATTAACTCAACTGACTAACTAATCTTGACCGAGAGTCAGTAACTTACTATGTCTCGCCTACACGACAAACAAGCAGTCAGTAGCTCAACTCTGAAGCTTTCACGACAGTCACTAACTTACTTAACTGTGTCTCGCCCACATGACAACCAAAACAGTGAGTAAGTCAACTCCGAAGCTTACACAACAGTCAGTAACTTACTTTACTGTTTCTCGCCTACATGACAAACATGCAGTCAGTAACTCAACTCCCAAGCCTACATGACAGTCAGTAACTTAACTATTTCTCGCCTAAACGAGAAACGAGCAGTCAGTAACTCAACTCCCAAGCTTACATGACAGTCAGTAACTTAACTATGTCTCGCCTAAACGAGAAACGAGCAGTCAGTAACTCAACTCCCAAGCTTACATGACAGTCAGTAACTTAACTATTTCTCGCCTACACGACAAACAAGCAGTCAGAAACTCAACTCCCAAGCTTACATGACAGTCAATAACTTAACTATTTCTCGCCTAAACGAGAAACGAGCAGTCAGTAACTCAACTCCCAAGCTTACATGACAGTCAGTAACTTAACTATTTCTCGCCTACACGACAAACAAGCAGTCAGAAACTCAACTCCCAAGCTAACACGACAGTCAGTAACTTAACTATTTCTCCTCTTTGAGACAAACAATCCGTAACCCATCTATTCCGCCTTCACAACGACCACTAACTCAAACAATTAAACATGCAGCCCTGAGAGGACTCAGTAAAAGCAATCAGGCTTACACCAGGAATCCATAAATCAATGAAGTCTATATCTCCATTCTTATCTGGGTGAGAATAATCATAGGATCAATAGATGATGAAACAAGTAATTTAGCAGAGCAGCCATTTAGTGCAATGCGTTTCCTTGATTCCCCCTGTGCTACAGTACAGATCGATGGACTGGGCGTCACAGAAAGCTTGAAGAACAACCAAAGAATCAATGAAAGTAAATTCATCTTTTGTTTGCGTTCAAATCTCGAAGAATAACTGCCGTGTTGTGCACTTCGGGAACTTTGAATAGCTTTCATTTGTTTCTACGTGAATATTCTTTTCCAAAGTTTTTTTTTTCTTTGGATTATCAAAATATTGTTCCCTTTAATACTCAATTGATAAATATCCTTTCTTTTCTTTAATTCGACCGTTGAAAAAATGTTTTGTTCTTTTTCAGAAAATTTTTTGTATAATTTTTTTTTTATTTCTTTGATCTTTCCTTTGAAAATATGCAAATATTGTTCTGATATCGTTATGAAATCGAAAGCTATTCTTTGAAACTTCTATGGGAATAAAAGAATGTTGCAACAAAAGCAGCTACTACAATATACTCGCTAGATCTCCAACCTCTAAAGGGTTATTTACAAGCACAGCTTGAACACACTTTCTTCTGTTTCGCCCGAATGTAAGATGTTTAGAACTCCAATAAACTAGCCTTTGGTAAACATTGACTATGATGTTGTTGTTGTTGTTGCTATCGATCCAGTGGCGCATGAGCTTTCGCCCTTTGGCCCAATGCCATGTAGTGGAATTTGCATGTTTTCACAAGCTGTTCTTTTCCTCCGTACAAGGTGTTCCACTTGTCTGGTCTCGGAGGGAGTAGCGTTCTTCTTGTCTCACTGAGTTCTGAGCACTCAAAGAGATGGTGTTCAACAGTTTCGTAGGGGTAGTTACATAGCTGGCACTCTGGGGAGTGTTGTGGCTGTATTCTGTTTAGGTGTCCATTGAGTGGAGTATGTTGCGTTCTAAGTCTGAAGATGGTGGCCTGGTCCCTTCTTGTTAGATGGTTAATGCTGTCATTAGGATCAGGGCCAGACATAAGTCTATAAACCTCTCTTCCAGTGTCTCCCATGGCCCATCTGTTCAACAAAGTCTCTTTGTTTATAGCTCTTATCAGTGTTTTTGCTGTCTGTAGGGTTGTCGCTGTAGGTGGTTGTTCTTGTGTTGCTCCTTTCTTTGCCAATCTGTCAGCTCTGACATTACCTGGTGTGCCGGAGTGACCTGGAATCCACTGCATCACTATTCTGATGTTGTATGAGGTAATAAGCTGATCAGCATCCAGGATTATCTTGGCTATATCAGTTCTGCAGCGTTCACTGCCCTCCAGAGCTTGAAGGGCAGACATTGAATCTGTGAAGCTGACAATATTTTGGACCTTGACTATGAAAAACGTACTTAAACAGGAGCTTTAATAGAAAATATTCGTCTGTTATTTAGTTGCCAGTGAGCTGCCGCTTATAACCTTTAATCTTTTTTAAATTGGAGCTTTCCAAAAGAAATACTGCAGACAAATTCTGAGAATTCCATGGAACAAAGTGACAGAAAAAAACAACGACATCCTACATGATCTGAGTATCGAGGAGATGTGGCTTATAAACGACATCCTAGATGATCCGAGTATAGAGGATATATGGCTTACAAAAGACATCCTAGATGATCCGAGTATCGAGGAGATGTGGCTTATAAACGACATCCTAGATGATCTGAGTATCGAGGAGATGTGGCTTATAAACGACATCCTAGATGATCCGAGTATAGAGGATATATGGCTTACAAAAGACATCCTAGATGATCCGAGTATCGAGGAGATGTGGCTTATAAACGACATCCTAGATGATCTGAGTATCGAGGAGATGTGGCTTATAAACGACATCCTAGATGATCCGAGTATCGAGGAGATGTGGCTTATAAACGACATCCTAGATGATCTGAGTATCGAGGAGATGTGGCTTATAAACGACATCCTAGATAAACCGAGTATCGAGGAGACGTGGCTTATAAACGACATCCTGGATGATCAGACAGTCATTAACTTAATTACTGCTCGCCTACACGACAAACGAGCAGTCAGTAACTTAACTCGCCAGTTTACATACGACAGTCAGTAACTTATTTAACTGTTTCTCCCTACACGACAAACAAGAAGTCAGTAGCTCATCTCCCCAGCCTAAATACGACAATCGGTAACTTACCTTTTTTCTCGCCTACACGATAAACGAGCAGTCGGTAATTCAACTCCCAAGCTTACACGACTGTGAGAAACTTAACTATTTCTCTTCTTTAAGACAAACAGTCCGTAACGCAACTATTCCGCCTTCACAACGACCAGTAACTCAAACAATTAAACATGCTGCCCTGATAGGATTTAGTCAAAGCAATCAGGCTAACACCAGGAATCCATAAATCAAAGTAGCCCATATCTCCATTCTTATCTTGGTGAGAATAATCATATGATCAATAGATGATCAAACAAGTACTTAGCAGTGCAACCATTTAGTGCACTGCTTTTCCTTGATTCCCTATGCACCACTGTACAGATCGATAGACTGGGCCACACAGAAAGCCTTAAGAGCAACCAAAGAATCCTTAAAGGTAAATTCATCCTTTGTTTGCGTTCAAGTTGCGAAGAATAACTGTCGTGTTGTGCACTTTGGGAACTTTGAATAGCCATGTGAAAATATGTTCTTTCTTTCGTTTTTTTTTTTTTACATGAGTATCCACCCCCCCCCCCCTTCTCTTCCTTTTTTCCCCCTATTGGGTTAGAAGATACGATTCTCTTTAATACCTGATTGATAAGCATCCTTTCTTTTCTTTAATTCGCTCGTCGAGGAACTTATTTTGTTCTTTTCCTGATAATTGTTTGTTAAAAGGTGTTTGAGCTTATCATTTGAAAAT
This sequence comes from Candidula unifasciata, assembly GCA_905116865.2. NCBI lineage: Eukaryota > Metazoa > Mollusca > Gastropoda > Stylommatophora > Geomitridae > Candidula > Candidula unifasciata. The sequence goes on along the minus strand of CAJHNH020007779.1, from coordinate 818,096 downwards.
ATTATGCAAATAAAGTTCTGATCTCGATAGCAAAATTTTCGCTTTCTTTAAAATTATTCTAAAACCAATTTTACAGACTAAAAAAACAAAAAAAAAACACACATTAATAATATATTTGAAAAAACACTAAATAAGTAAATAAATACTTGAAAAGGGACTTCCATGCATGTTTCTTGGAGGAAGGGATGTGTGCTTTGTCCATTTACAAACTGAACTCCTATTATTTTTTAAATTATTATTAACATTATTTTGCTTGGCATAGCGAAATATGCCTGGCAATAAATGTGCAATGTATTGTTTGTGTCTGCATTATCAGATTTCTTTAAGGGAAAACATTGTTATATATATATATATATATATATATATATATATATATATATATATATATATATATATATATACATATATATGTCGCCGCGGATCGGAAGGTCGTGGGTTCGCTTCCTGTCGGAACCGATCTATTTTCAAAAGTAACCTTGGTTCCCAGGTACCCAACCTTTGGTGGGTACCGTTAGCAGTCCCGGGAAGTAAAGGCGGCAGGTGTGATGCTGACCACATCACACATTAGTGCCGATTAGTCTATAAAAATGTAGGTCGAGCCATAAATGCCCTAATGCCTTAAGCCGTTGTAAGGGTCCTTTACTTTTTATATTTGTGTATATTTATATGGGAGTCACCGTGGCGGAGTGGCTAGACGCTTGCCGCGGATCGGAAGGTCGTGGGTTCGCTCCTTGGCGGAGCTGGACTTTTTTCGAAAACGATCTTGGCTCCCAGGTCGACCCAGCCTTGAGTGGGTACTGGGTGCAGTCCCGGGAAGTAAAGACGGCCGGCGTGATGCTGACCACATCACCCAACTTGTGCTGGTTGGTCTATAAAATATAGGTCTAGCCCTATATGTCCTATACGCCTAAGGGCGTGAAAAAGGGTCCTTTTAAAGACTATATATATATACACACACACATATATATTATACATGGACACATGTTTGAAAGAGAAGTTCTATGCAAATTTGGGGGATGGAGGGATATGTTATATCTGCCCATTCACACATTCTCTATATGGGCTGAAACTTCCCGAGCCTACGCACACCCACCCCCGCCCAATTATTTTGGAGCAAAAAGGCAAGGCGTCTAAAGCGCCATGTACCGGCACCCCTGTTGCTAGTCACTATTTGATAAAACGAGACTGATCCCAGAGCCGTAATCGTCGGATTTGCTTTCCGTCCCACTGTGTGACGTCAGTGTTCGGTATGTTAGAGCCCAATCCCAGATATTGTCGCGTTATGCCCTAATACAACCTAACGTTTGAACAAGATTTCTAGGATTTGTGCCTGGGTGATGCTTATCCGAATGGTGGCATTTTGTGTCACCGAATTTTGGTAACCCTTGATACGGTCCTGGGGGGATTGAACCACACACACCCATGTAACCGTTGGCACTTTTCATGGCATACGCATCATTTCACCGCTTAATCGCTCCACCAACCACCATCCCCTACCCCAAGAAGTCAAATCAGACATTGATTCGCACCTTAAATTGTAGTCATTTTTGTAGATCAATTCGCCTCTACCGCAATAAAAGCACTCGTTACTCTTCACCCCTCCCCTATTTCCCCCTCCCTTTTGTGTTTGTTATTGCTATGTCTGCTTTCAGACAAACAATACAAGGACCACCTACCCCATTTGTACATCTACAGTAAAATAAAACAGATTCCACCATCTCACTTCCATGAATAACTCACAACATAATATAACTCATTGTATCTGTATTTGCTGTCAGACTACTCCTAGATTCTCCCTCCCCTTCGAATTTATATCTATGTTTAAATCACACATAGATTCTTCCCTATTCATAGTTCTATATGTGCAGTCAAACCAAACACAGATCTTGCCATGCCCCCTCCCAGTTCTACATCTGTAACAGGGGGTATTCATTCCCCCAGCCGACACGTGTAGTCATTCTGCTGAGTAACAACCGACCCGGCTGCATCGAGATACCAGCTAAGTGATTTTGTGTATCTGTGTAGTATTGCCTAATTTGTATGTGCTGGTAAAGGCTCACTAGCCGCAACGTTCACGTTTTGTTTGTATTTGTTATATTGTGAAGCTTGCTAATATACTTTTTGTTCGGTTTTATATCTTTTCTTGAAACCAAACATAGGTCTTGCCGTCTCTCACTCCCAATTCCATGGCTGCTGTCAAATCAAACAGAGGCCTTCCCCACTTCAAGTTCAACATCTGCAGTCAAAGCAAACATGGATCTTGTCTTCTCCACTCCCTGTTTCAAATCTGCAGTCAAACCACACATAGATCTTGTCTTCTTCACTCCCAATTCCATGGCTGCAGTCAAACCAGACATAGGTCTTGCCTTCCCCACTTCAAGTTCCACATCTGCAGTCAAAGCTAACATAGATCTTGTCTTCTCCACTCCCTGTTCTATATCTGCAGTCAAACAACACATAGATCTTGCCTTCCCCACTCCCAGTTCTACATCTGCAGTCAAACCAGACATAGGTCTAGCAAACATAGATCTTGTCTTCTCCACTCCCTGTTCTGTATCTGCAGTCAAACCACACATAGATCTTGTCTTCTCCACTCCCTGTTCTGTATCTGCAGTCAAACCACACATAGATCTTGTCTTCTCCACTCCCTGTTCTATATCTGCAGTCAAACCACACACAGATCTTACCTTCCCCTTGTATACCACTCCCATATATGCGATCAAAGCACAAGGCAATCAGTCAGAACCCCCCCCCCCCCCAGATTTATTTGTTTGTCAATTCTCAGCTATTTTTTGCAGTCATATTTGCAACTTGACTAAAGAAACAAAGATTCTCCCGGAGAAATATCTTGAGTTGGCAATACTAATTGCTGGGAGCTGTAAAAAAAAAAAAAAAAAGAGACAGAAATGAGAGAAAAGTCAGGCAGACAAATAGCGAAGCTGTCATTTGAAGCTCCCCAACTGTCATCGATCTCTGATGAGGTCATTAAGACATGCTAGCCCGCAGATTTTTGCTCGTTTTAATCAAGGATTAGTAAAAGAGAGATCGCCAGATGGTTTAAACGCAAGAGGTTACAACAGCCGAGATTATTCCAATCTGTTATCAGCGACTGTTGCTGTACCGCCTGCTCTGATATGAAATACGCACGTCTTACTTTGTTGCCAAAGAGCTGCCGTAGAAGAAGAACGAAATCCGAGATTTTTCAACTTAAATGCTACCCCAAAGAAAATTTTTTTTAAATCTCAGAACACCATGCACCAAGAAACAAGACAAACGCTGACATAGTACGTAATCTAAGCATTGAGGAGAATTGGCTCATTTACAGCATCATGTCCCGTAAGCTGAGACATTTTGATCGTCTTAAACATCATGGTGGCCCCGAGAGAACGTTGATGAAACGTAGAGATTCCGGAAAACGAGCTGAGGCAGAATTCCTAGAAAGTGGATGCACGATATTGAAGATACATTGGGTGTGAAGCGCAGAGGGCTGGGGAATTGGTTAGAGAAAGAGTGACTTCCAGGCGTGCTGTGACGAGAGCCACTTAAGGTATCTTTTGACGGAAAATTATAAGCCACCGAAGCGTAGCGGCTAAAGATGCCGGTACAGATTAAATGCTAGGACGTGCAGAGACGGCCATCAGGGTGCCTAATCCCTAGGCTATATTGACTCTTGCTGTGTCTGGATGTTCGCCTGATGGTCAGAAGGTCACGAGTTCGAATACGCACAGGGAAAGAGGGGGAGGGGGTGAGAAGGGAAACGAATTGTAACAAAACTGTGACCATAGCCTCTTTGGACACCCAGCCTGACACATGGCTTAGCTAGAAAATATCTTGGGAAGTAAAGGAAGCCGTAGATATTGACCACATCAGCAATCGAATTCCGATATACCTATAAGACTATGAGGTTAGCATCATATGTCCGATACACCAGTGGCGGAAAAAGGTTATTGTAGCCTGCTGTCAGCTGAGAAAGGAAACGGCAGCAAGTCGGGAGTTAGTCAGAAGCTGGGCGTAGTGACTAGCAACCTTAAACGGACCATCAGACCATAACGAAATAGCCAGAAGAATTATAAATATAGTGAGTATTGAAACTATAAAAAGTAGGGAAGCTATAATGATTAAGGAAAGTATGGTGAGTGAGAAAGCAGTCGAAGTTCGGAAATTGCAATGAATGAGGAAATCACGAAAGCCTAGAGAGTAACAACTATGAATAAGATAACAGCGACTAATAAACAAGCTGCGACGAGTGTTGACACCGATGAGTGAAGAAACTATGACAAGTAAGAAATGTATGATGGGTAAGAAAAATGTGATGAGTGAGGAAACTATGAAACGTAAGAAAAGTATGACGAGTAAGGAAAGTGTGCTGAGTGAGGAAGTTATGACAAGTAAGAAAGTACAATTAGGAAGAAAAATGTGATGAGTGAGAAAACTATGACAAGTAAGAAATGTAGATAAGTAAGAACAATGTGATGAATAAAGAAATTATGACAAGTAAGAAATGTAGATAAGCAAGAAAAATCTGATGAGTGTGGAAACTATGACAAGGAGAAAAGTATGATGAGTAAGAAAAATGTGATGAGTAAGGAGAATTTAACAAGTATGAAAAGTTTAATAAATAAGGAAACTATAGTTAAGATGATGATAAGTACGGAAAGAGTGATGAGTAAGGAAAGAATGATTGATGAGGAAGCGGCGACAAGCGAGGGAGCATTGAAAGATAGCAAAGCTATGATGAGCCAAGAAACAAAGATGAATAAAGAATCAACGAAGATGAGTACGGAATTAACGAAGATAAGCAAGGAATGAATGAACATGAGTAAGGAATCAACGCAAAAAAAGAGAAGAAATTAACATGGATGAGTAAGGAATCACCGACAATAAGGAAAATAAATCCATGCCAGTCATTTTGGGGTGTACACAAGACACGCTTACTATGCGAATGCGGCATATGCTTGCATTAGCATCTGTACATGAGAGATACAAGGTTATATAGGCCAAAATGCAAAAAGACAACGGCTGAAAAGAGGAGGCCCTTGGATGGCGCACGCAGAAGTCCCAATCAGAACTGTTTGTGCTACTAACAAAATAGGGCATGGTTAAGAATGGGTTACAGTGCCTCCCAAGAAAACACACTTGCACAGAGTGATAGTTACCTTGGACAGAGACTGCTGGGAACGGATAGCTGGTGCGGGACCGTCCGTAGTACTGACTGTCCTGCGTGGTGAAACGGAGTCAGCGGGTGAAAAAGCTGATCAAGGAAAATTGTCATCCGTGTGACATCATAATATATATACAGATAGGTTTGTAATGTGCGATAAGGAGTGGGTGGGGTTTTTAATCGCAAAGATGAATGAACACTTCTTGAAAACAGAGAGCCTTGTGTACAACGTAATTAAATCCAGTATGTGAATGGAGGTGGAGGCAGCAGCTGCAGCTTTTTGATGACTTATGAACAGCGGTATCATGTGCGCAATGGCTTTCATCACTTGATAAGACCCAGATCAACAACATATCATAGCTTTTCTGTCCAGGAAATTCAAATGTGCGATGTAACGAGCAGGCTGATAGATTGGCTGATGCCGCTAGTCTGGGCTGTGAGCTTCTATATGATAAAGATGATTTTGTGAAGGCTGTATGGAATCATATGGACACATACACTGAAAGACTCATTCCCCAGGGTTCTGAAAAATATTCAACATTAAATGGGAAACAGAGGCAGACTCATTGCCATGTTACAACCGGTACTATGAGCCTGTCAACACTCCATTGGTCACTAAAGAATGGGACAAAGCACGTGTGGGAATGTCTTCAGTACAGTGATGTCAGTTCTTTATTCATTCATTCATTCATTCATTCATTCATTCATTCATTCATTCATTCATTCATTCATTCATTCATTCATTCATTCATTCATTCATTCATTTGTTCATTTGTTCATTCATTCATTCATTCATTCATTCATTCATTCATTCATTTATGAAAATGAAATTAGCGATATTTGTGTTTATGAATTAACGGTGATGAGTGGGTAAACTAGGAAGATAAGTAAAATCAACGATAGTAAGTAAAAAATCTTAATGTTCTTTCTATCCGGCACTTTTTTTTTCACTTTATTTCTGATACTTTTGCATTATGTCTCCCAGCCTCGCTGATCCAACGTTTTTTTTTTTTTCTGTCGTGCTCTTTTTTTGCACTTTGTTTCTTTATCTTTTCTCAAGTTCTGTCTGTCTCCTGTCTCCTCTTCTTTTTCCTTTATTCAATTTTCTGTATATTTCTTACTTTTTGTTTCTATTTCTTAGTAGATGTTTTTCTTTCTTTTTAAAAAAAAAGTTTGCCCCCCCCCCCTCCTCCCCCCCCCCAAAAAAAACCCAGTTTTGTCTTCTTCTTTTTTTTAAATGTCTATTTACCCTAATTTTAAACCACAGTTTTGTAGGAATTACAAATATATATATATATATATTTATATATATATATATATATATATATATATATATTATATATATATATATATATATATAAATATATATATATATATATTATATATTGTTTGTATCTTTTTTTGTTGTTGCTAAAAGAAGTAACTTCTTTTTACTGTCTTATCATTTTGCACATCTTTGATCGATGTTTGCATGGTTGATTTTGTAACCTTTTTTCGTGTTATCATCTTTCCCAGTTTTTTTTTTTTTTTCTTTTCTTTTCTTTTCTTTTTTTTTTTTCTAAAAATTGTTCTTTCCACTTTTTTGTTTTGTTTTTGTTGTAATTATTATCCAGAAACAATGAGTTGTAAACCCTTTGTCTCAGCACTATGGATATCGCAACCCATTGACCTCAGTTTATTGATAGATCCAGTAAATTGAGGAAATATGTGGATTTGCCTACTCCCAAACGTGAACTCCAACTACAAGGGCTTGGTCACCAGGTCGCCTCGAAGTTGGTTTAACTAAGTGTTTTAAAGTAATTATCTTCCACGTTAAATCGTTCATTTCTTTCTGTCTTCGTTTTTTTTAAATATTATTATTTTTCTCTTTTCTCTATATTTGCTTCCTAGAATTCTTCTATAAAGAACCGTTAAAATGGAATAAAATATTTGAAAAAAAAAAAAAAAAAATTAACGAAGACAAAAAAAGCATGATTTGCTATTTATCTAGCCAGAATTTTCAGCCGCGGAAAGCCAAATTCCACTTTGCTCTCGACACGAAAGTTGAAGAAAATTGAGTTTTCACAGCCAAGTCTGGTCACCCAAACTCATTACCATAGCTGGCGTCTTTCACTGAAGCCGCTAGCCCAAATTCTCTCAGCCTATCTTTATGCAAATGTGCCACAATCAAAGAAATCTCTGCGTGCCTCTACAACCAGGTGTTAATCAGACGTATGAGGGCGGGGAGAGTACACCCTCTGATTGGGTTAGCCTAGGGCTGTGGTTGCTTTAATAACCTTCGATTGATTCCCGTAAGGCTTCTTTACTGTTTACTGTACAGTGGTCTTCGATCTGTTGATGCTTTTTGGTCAAATCACTTTTTTAGGGGTGTTGAACATGAAGCAGAGGTTTGGACACACACAGACACGCACACACACTCACATTCACGCACACACACATACACGCACACGCACACACATACACGCACACAAACACACACACATACACACGCACAGAGAGGCACACACACACATACACACACAGACGCACACACACATACACGCACACACACATACACGCGCAAGCACACACACACATACGCACACACACACACACATACACGCACACACACATACACACAAGCACACCACACACATAGATAGAAAGAGGGGCGGTGAGGGTGTTGGGAAAGGGAAAAGGGCTCAGCCTCTTACAAATTTTCAAAAAACAGATTTTAACTTATTTAAGCGTGTAATAATAATGCTGATAGAACATTAAAATTAAAATGATCACGATGACGTAAATGTGATAATATATGTGAAAAAATATTAAATGAGCGAACATATACTCAAACATATATCCCTTCCCCTCCTCCCCACCAACTAGTTTTTCTTACTCGAAAAAAGGCATACAGAGACCTTTGTTTCACCACTCCCCTACCAGGTTCCAGAGCCCATGGCACATGCCCTCACAATCAGAGTATGGTAACTCCACAGTCAGATTATGTTATCTCGACAGTCAGTCAGAGTATGGTAACTACACAGTCAGAGTGTGTTATCTCGACATTCAGTCAGAGTATGGTAACTCCACCGTCAGAGCATGTTATCTCGACAGTCAGTCAGAGTATGGTAACTACACCGTCAGAGCATGTTATCTCGACAGTCAGTCAGAGTATGGTAACTACACAGTCAGAGCATGTTATCTCGATAGTCAGAGTATGGTATCTCCATAATTAAAGCATGGTATTTCATGACTGTTTTTGCCACCACATCTATTTAACATATATCTTCGCAGCCTTTAATTTGTAACCCATAGACGACCATTTTCTCAGCTAACCATATTCCCTTCCCGATTTTCTTCCTCTAACACACACACATACACACACACATAAATACACACACATACGCGCGTACACACAAACACACACAACGGTCCTTAGTATCCTGTTACCCTGTATCCCCTTTAATACGAGTATCATTCATATCCCGTTTGCACACATTCTATATTGTAGCAGAGTGAGATCTGGACATCTTCTACCAATAAGAAACCCACAATAGATCAGTGGCTTGCAACCTTCCTTACCCGTTAATACAGTTCCCTCATATTGTGGCGACCCCAAACATGTATTTCCCTTCATAACTTCAATAGGTGTGTGTTTTCCGATAGGCGACACCTATGAAAAGGTTGTTCGAGAAGCGCGGCATTGAGGATGTTCTTGAGGACTTGACCTCCCTCAATCCATTAAGTATGTCCTTGCCATCTGAGATTTTTAAGACTGAGCATTGAGAAAACCGTTGTGATACATGAATAGGTATCCCAGTACCTCATAGTTGGCAAAATACGTTGATGAAAGAGTTAAATGAATAAAGGGCGTTTTTCGAGCCACTGACGCATCGGGCTTAGCATTAATAGACTATTCGGCACCCAATCGGTCAACTTAACGCCTGTCGCCGTGACTTTCCATGACATCACCTGATACCTAATTTTGACCGGGTCGACCTGGGAGCCAAAGTACAGTTGTAACCTCCAAGGCCAGAAAACAATCAATAGACATTGCTATACCCTAGTTCCTAGGACGCCTGAAAACAAGTGATAATATAAGTAAATAGGCAGGGGTGAAGAAATTTGTTACTGTGTGATCATTGCCAAGCAAAACTATACGATTGGTACCACGCCCGATGTTTTTGGTACGTTTAAATGTTCTCTCTCATTAACAATGTTGGGATTTGTTAAAACTCCTCTTCTTTGAAGATTTGTACAACAAATATATTGATTAAATCTGAGACATTGCTTCGTGACATTTTTGCACCACTTGGAAGCCGACACGGTAGCTGTGTAACAAACTGAAAAACGGGGTGGGAGATGCTAAAGCAATGACATTGAACAAAGAATTTCAAGTTAAATATAAGGTAATCCACACACACACACACACACACACACACACACACATATATATATATATATATATATATATATATATATATATATATATATATATATATATATATATATATATAGTTGTAACCAACAGTTTTCGCATCCAAAAAAAAAAAAAAAAACGCAGCACATTTTGCTGTGTTTTGTTACCTTTTCAAAAAAGATTTAGTATAATTCCTAAAATAAATTTCGACAGCCCTGGCCATAGGGCTAAGAAGACTTTTATCGAGTATTCTGGGTAATGTGGAACTGGAATACAAGGAGTGGTCTTTCAAGTGACAGCAATGTTGTTTATCACTTGTTTCATGACTTGCTGGCACGTAAGGCATGCACATGAAAGACCTAAATTTTTTTTTAAATTCTGTTTACATCTGCGCAGTCACACAAGCAACTATATGTTTGTGAACCTTCGATTTATCACCATTACACTAGTGAAAGTAACTGTAATTTCTTTGGGTTTATGAACTCTAAAAAAGAATGTTGGGGAACTATAGCAAGTCTAACGTTATTTGTAAATGAAGCATATTGCCTATGTTTTTTTGTGTTTTTTTTCAAAATTGACCTTAACTCATAGGTGCTAATGGGTACCATCTAATTTTGTAGGAAGTAAAAGCGACCGGCGTAATGCTCATCACATCACATCATCCGCCTATTGTCAATTGGTGTATACAATATAAGTCTAACATCATATACTCGATTGTTCCATTAGTGGGAAAAAGACCTTATAATTTTTACTTTTATCTCATGTATATCAAAACAACCCATAAAGAAATCCTATAATGAGAAGAAAGGAATTGAAAAATATTGTGACAACTGGAAGCATTTAAAGAAGGAATTGAAGAAGACAACTTTAGAGGATACTAGACAACCGGTTGTCACAGCATAGTTTTGACTAGAAGAGAGGGATGACCATCAATATCTCCAAAACTAAAACCATCTTCGTGGTCTTCGTTCACCGGCTGTGAATTCCCACAGAAGGTCCCTCAGCTCGTGCATTTGGACTTTTGGCTTTTCCCAGTAGCTGAGTTTTGCGTTTACATCCGTTTTACTGGCTTATTTACTGCTTCACCGGCAGATGTACTCCGACTTCGAGGGAACTAAAACCACGATGGTCTCAGATGAGTAGAAGAAATATCAGATCATGATGGTACAGTTTGCACTGGAACAGTTTAACTAGTTGAGAAGCTTGAACTTGTAATAAACTGGAATTAAGACAGAGCTGGCTACTCGAAAAGCAGCAACTGGAAGACTTTTCCAGGCGATAAACCGAGGGTTTCTCAGCAGAAGAGAAAATGGTAAAAGAATGTAGAATGGCTCCTGGGCAAAGACAGCAACACGCACAATCTGGCTTCAAACCTCAGAAATGAGGTATCGGAGAAAGGTGGTCCCAGTGACAAGAAGTGACAAAGTTCGCAACCAGACAGTACGTTCACAATCTTGAAACCTATCTCTTTCCTTTTAAGGCGGCTAAACTACCCCTAACCCCCACTCCCGTTCCCCTCCCCCTTGTCACTCTCTCTCTCTCTCTCTCTCTCTCTCTCTCTCTCTCTCTCTTCCTCCCTCTTCCCACCGCATGCATTAAAGAGTTTCTATACATATCGTTTCAATACAATTATAACATGTATAAATTTTATCACATTTTTATTATTACTAATATTATTATTGTTATTATGAGCGGCTAAATGCCCGATTGCGGTTGTAAAGGTCAAAGGTTCAGGTTCTGACGGAGCCAAATTTTTTTTTCTTCATAAAAAACAAAAAACGGCATTGGCTGCCATGTTGACCCTAGCTTTATATATTTATCACATACTGTTCTTGGAAGTAACGGTGTGAGGTTGACCCTAGCTTTATATGTTTATCATAAAATGTTCTTGGAAATACCGGTGTGAGGTTGACCCCAGCTTTATACATGTGTCCGGTAAACCAAACGTAAGCTTGTCGCTCGGTCGTCCAGGCACGCTGACTGTTCTAATTAGGCTGCCGCGACGACTTCTTTTCTCACAGTACCTTCTGCAAACCACCAAGTCGTCTTGTCTCTAACCGAAAGAAAAACACCATCGGGTAATTTCGTGCAGCAGGGTACCAGCCCTGAGCTTCATGAACTCAGGTGGGCCCACCTCCGAAAGCGTCTAGGAATCGTGGACCGAAACGCTCGTTGACGAGGATAATTTCTACTGACGACTGGTAGATCCCTGCTGTGCTTGCTCCCTGTGAGTTTATTCCTATCGTACGTGGCTAGCCCATAAGACTACCAGGAAAGACTGGTGACTCTCGGGAAAGACCTTGTGACACCTATGGAAAGACTGGACCCCGGTATCGCCGGGGGGATAAACTGACATCTGGAGACAGATGTCGACTGTGGACCGGGTTGATCACCCCTAACACAGTATAATACCTCCGATTTCGTACAACCACATAGAAATATGCCCCCAGGGCCCTCCGAAAAGGGGGGGGGGGAGAATGAAGGGCCCAATCAAATTGATACTCTCGGTGACGACTATGCTAGCCCCCGGACTCAGATACTCGCCCAACGTCCGGGCTGGCTCTGTACATGTGGAAAGAGCTTCACGGGGTTGCATGGTCTGGGAACGCATGCCGGAAGAATGAAATGCGAGGGTGCTCCACGCAGTAAACGCCGTCGCAAAACTACTACTCCTGTGGTAGTTTCTGAGTCGTCAGGGAACGACGGGCAGGGTGAACCCCACTCGCCCGGAGAGGCCCATGACCTCGACTGCGAAGGAGCACCTTTGATGATTTCTGAGGAAGTGCGTTCCAAGATCAGGTTTCCACCTGTGAGCGATAAGGTGGTGTGGTGCAAGTTGGAGGCTACATTATGTGAGGTACTTAAACAAGATTTAAACAAGAAGTCGTTAGGCGACAAGCTTACAAAATTTGGTGATGTAATATATGAACACTGCTCCCGCGAGTTCGGGACAGTGGAGAAGGCACAGCCGGGGGCCAAGCAGAATACTAGCAGGAGGCAGAGGGACATTCTGAAGTGTCGGGCAGACAAGAATGCCCTCAGAAAACGGTTCGAAGCATACTGTTCTTGGAAGTAACGGTGTGAGGTTTACCCCAGCTTTATATGTTTATCAGATACTGTTCTTGGAAGTAACGGTGTGAGGTTTACCCCAGCTTTATATGTTTATCATAAAATGTTCTTGGAAGTAACGATGTGAGGTTTACCCCAGCTTCATATGTTTATCACATACTGTTCTTGGAAGTAATGGTGTTAGGATTACCATATCACACACAATGTGCCGACTGGTATATAAAATAAAAGTCAGGCCCTGTGTGCTTAATATGCCAGAAGGTGCGAAAAGGGTTCTTTACTGTTATTATTGTATAAGCTGTAAAATGGGTTAGACTGCTTGAGCCCTCCATGGGCTGTGCTGTGTCTCATGCCTCCCCATAGCGCAATATATCTACTATCGTCTGGAAAGACGGAAAGGTGCCAATGAGACTTCTTGAACCCTCCAACCCCCAGAAAACATGTGTGGACCCTGAACTCCCCACCCCCTCTTTTTTTTAGCTCCAGTACTTTCTTTAGGTCAGCACCGCTGAATGATGATGATCCATTAAAGTAAGTGAAGATCCCTTTTTTACGCCTTGAACTCATTGGGCATATGGAAAGAGGAACCATATTTTTACAGACCAATCGGCACTAGAAGGGTAATGTGGTCAGCATTACGCCGGCCGTCTTTACTTCGCCCAGGACCCTGGTACCCATTTGAGGCTGGATCGACATGCGACGCCTCATACCATGATGAAAATCCACGCAGTGAATTTCTATTGACTAACAAATATAAATGGTCAACTTTTTGAGTACAACCATGTCTGCTAGGGCTAAAGGCAGGTATCGTTAATTCTAAGCGAGGTAAGGTGACCAGTTTACTTTCTGGTCTCTTTCCATCCAAGATAATTCCTATTAAAAACCTAGGTGCGTTCTTAATATCTGTCGCGTGCGGATATATACTGAAACACACCAATACTGATTGAGCAAACAGGACGTCAAAACATTCGGTACTCTTGTTAGGTAATTGGGATCTACAGCATTCGCAGTCGTAAGGTTCAAATAGGCAGACGTGTGGTCAGGCCTTGGTGGATCCTTGAAGAAGTTCTACCCCGAGATTACAAGGAGATATCTCAGCCGAGAGCTGGTACATTATTGAGTTCTGCAGGAAGCAGGAGTATTTTAAATTTTGGATCACTCAGCGGAAAAAAGCTGGCAGAATCAAGAAGGAGGGACACTGCCCTGTTATCAGTTATCAGACTGCAAATGAAGAGGTTTAAGCGACCGTTTAGGCTCACAAGGTCGTGCTGTGGACCCGTAGGAAGTTGTTTATCGTTATGATATATAACATGGATTGGAATGTTTCAAGACGAGTGTGAGTGCGCTAGCGAGTACTTAAAGTATTTGGGTGATAGTGAGTCTTAACCACGGATCACGTTTTTGTACATTTTAATTCGGATCATAGAGTTCGTAATACACCAGTGTTGCCCTTCATTTAATTGACGTCTGGACACATTGGAGTTGCTTGTTATTGTTACGGTTATCATGTTGCGTCATTGGAAATAGTCTCCGACTACTTTCCCAACACTTTGTTTATAGGATGTAATATCTTTTATGATGCCCTCGTTGTCTTGTACCTGATCGCACCTCTCAATATCTTACCCCAAACAAGGGGAAAACCACAGGTCACGTCTAATATTTCAGGGGGTGGTAGATAGGCTGCATGCAGTCGTGGTATAGTGGATTGCGGTTAGGGCCAGTTCTAGATGTTCTGGGCTGGTAAAAAGCAACATAAAACCGGAAAACCCAGTCTCACCCCCTCTAAAATGTTGGACAGTCCTGTGACGTCATCTTTGGTAGGATATTACGAAAGAGCCAAAACCTAACATTAAGAGAAGAAGAACTAGCCAGATTACCCATAAAAACATAATTGCGAATATACGACGAAACCTTTCACTAGTTAGCGTTCTCTGACGTTGAAAACATTGTGACTTGTCCAGCAAACCGACAGTGGCTTACTTAGTGCTCGTAGAAAATAAAGAGATCTCACGAACTGAGTACAATGAAAGGGACAATAGGAAGATCGACGAAGACAAAATACAAATGTTGACATTCTCCAGAAACGAACGAACTAATTTTATTGAAATTAATGAACAACAGTTTAAGCAGACGAAGAATTGTACATATCTGATAAGAATTTTATTTGCGGGAGGGGGGGGGGGGGAGGAAGGAAGAATAAGGGGAGAAATCCAACAAATATGCAATAAAGCCAATCAGTTTTAGGCCAAATGGCACCAATTTTGAAATGCAAGCATCTGAAAAAGAACACTAAAAAAACACTATTCAGCACAATGTTGTTACCAACGCGATGCTATTAATGTCAAAAATGGACGCTGTCTTCAGAAGACAGAAGGAAGATAATAATGACAGAAATGAAATATGTACGTGCTAAACTAGGTGTAACAAGGAAAGATAGACTGAGGAAAGACTATGTCAAGAGGAGAGTCGGCACAGAACCAATACTGAATTTTACAGGTAAACAACAAATTAAATGGTTTGGCCATGTAACAAGATTGGCAGCAGACAGGGCACCACAGAGAGCAATGTCATGCAGATACAACGGTAACAGAGCCAGAGGTCGAACACGCAGAATGTGGACCGCAGAAATTATTAGAGACACTGGAAAGTTCTTTACACGAAGCCAACAGAAAAGCCCGTTCCAGAGATCTCTTCCTGCACTGACACCGCAAGGCATTCTGGGAGCAGAGAAAAAAAGAAGAAAAAGAAGCCTTCATCAGTCTTACAAAAAAAGCGGATAATTATACTTTGTGTTTAGGTTTTAGGTTTTAAACAACAGATCACCATCATAGCACGAGTGTGGTATAGCATGAGTGCTCTGTTCTACATGTAACTTAAGTCTGAGGGGGAAGAATCGCAGCGCAATGCACGAACTCTATAGCACCAGCGAGGGTCCTTAAATACTTTGGTGCAACAAAACACACTGGTGTCCTAGCCTACTACCTAGAAACGAGTTTAAATTAATAGAAGACCATATGAAAAAAATCCCAGTCTTCCCGGGGTCTGAACCTGTGACCTCTAGCACTTGAGGCAGACGCCATGCCCCGAGACCACTCCCCCCCCCTTCCCAAACCTCCATGGATAATGATACAGGTTAGTTTCGTATCCTTTACAGGACGTTGCAGAACCAACCCCAACAGTCCCTGGCTGTTGTGTGGTACAACAACTTGAAATACTGCATATTCTTTCGGGTGGCCCTTATTTTGATGAAGAGAAGGAGACCTAACAAGTATGTCGAGAATGTCATTTAATTAAGTTTTTTTTTTTTTTTTTTTTTTTTTTTTTTTTTGTTTGTTAGATTTGATGTGTTGAAACTCAACACAGCGTTATAATAGTACCCATAAGGTCGAACGCAGATAAAGAGGACAGCATGTAATAACTTCGCTATTGGCTTAAGTCGACCAGCTGTCGAAATGACAATTCCTTGAACAGTTTGAAACTTTTGAATTTTCAAACAGGGCATAATAACCTTGGAACACAACCCCATCGCGGCTACACAGCCAGGCAGTTGAGCAAGGAAAGCCAGAAGCGAGCTGTTGACTTCAGAAAAAACGACGGAAAATAACTCGGCAAGATGGATGACGAGCATAAAGACTGTTGCTTTCGTTAACGTAATTAATCCTTTGGGAAGCGGGGAGGTCAGCCTGCCGGTTGTATACGAAAGGCAAGATTGTGGTGTTTAAGGCGACACTGTGAGGATATTATCAGTTTTAATGTTTATTTTTCATTTTTTTAAAGAGAAAGTAGAAAATAGAAACAGTTAAGGATAAGGTGGGTTATTAGAGCACAGAGCGGTTGTTCATTCTTCTTATGTAGCCATATCAACTTGTTGCTATTGTTTCTGTTGTTGTTGCTGCTGCTTTTGTATTTGTTGTTGCTGCTGCTGCTTCTGTATTTGTTGTTGTTGCTGTTCTTCTTCTTCTTCTTCTTCTTCTTCTTCTTCTTCTTCTTCTTCTTCTTCTTCTTCTTCTTCTTCTTCTTCTTCTTCTTCTTCTTCTTCTTCTTCTTCTTCTTCTTCTTCTTCTTCTTCTTCTTCTTCTTCTTCTTCTTTCTTCTTCTTCTTCTTCTTCTTCTTCTCTTTCTTCTTCTTCTTCTTCTTCTTCTTCTTCTTCTTCTTCTTCTTCTTCTTCTTCTTCTTCTTCTTCTTCTTCTTCTTCTTCTTCTTCTTCTTCTTCTTCTTCTTCTTCTTCTTCTTCTTCTTCTTCTTCTTCTTCTTCTTCTTCTTTCTTCTCTTCTTTTCTTCTTCTTCTTCTACTACTTCTTCTTCTTCTTCTCTTCTTCTTCTTTCTTCTTCTTCTCTCTTCTCTTCTTCTTCTTCTTCTTCTTCTTCTTCTTCTTCTTCTTCTTCTTCTTCTTCTTCTCTTCTTCTTTCTACTTCTTCTTCTTCTTCTTCTTCTTCTTTCTATTTCTATTTTCTTCTTCTTCTCTTCTTCTTCTTCTTCTTCTTCTTCTTCTTCTTTCTTCTTCTTCTTCTTTCTTTCTTCTTCTTCTTCTTCTTTTCTTCTTTTTTTTTTTTTTCTTTTTTTTCTTCTTCTTCTTCTTCTTCTTCTTCTTCTTCTTCTTCTTCTTCTTCTTCTTCTTCTTCTTCTTCTTCTTCTTCTCTTCTTCTTCTTCTTCTTCTTCTTCTTCTCCTCCTCATTCTTCTTCTTCTTCTTCTTCTTCTCCTCCTCCTTCTTCTTCTTCTTCTTTTCTCTTCTTCTTCTTCTCTTCTTCTTCTTCTTTCTTTCTTCTTTCTTCTTCTTCTTCTTCTTCTATCTTCTTCTTCTTCTTCTTCTTCTTCTTCTTCTTCTTCTTCTTCTTCTTCTTCTTCTTCTTCTTCTTCTCTTCTTCTTCTTCTTCTTCTTTAATAATATTATTATATAGAGCAAACGGTACTCGGTGGGTAATGCGGTCAATGTGCTGTCTTGACTTCCCAGACACATCATGGTACTCATTGTAGATGGGTCGACAGGGCGAGCCCATGACAATTTCTATTTAAATTCTTCGCAGTATGGATTCGAACCCAATGCCTGCAAGAAAGCGGCCGAACTGTTTGCTAGCCGGTGCCCTGATAACAACATTGGTGAACATGAATGCACACTATAAACAACACACACGTGTTAGTTTTGCACTGTTGTCGTTTATTTCGGATCTATGTGTATTTTTTTAAAATTTTATTCGCAGTGGCGCATAGGGCATTTGAAATAAGACATATTTGAACAGACCAATCGACACTTGATGGTTGATTTGGTTAACATCATGCGCCTGCCTTTACTTCTGATGACATTACATGGTGCTCATGTTTAGGTTCGGTCGATTGTGCAGCTAAGGCCATATTTGGGAGGCTCGGTGGGGGGGGGGGGGGGGTCTGTATTCGAATCCAACACCTTCGAGCTAGTAAGTAAGTATCTAGCCACTTGGCAATCGCAGCTTACCGTGATGCACTACTGGGTTGTTAAGTGATGCATGACAATTTCCGATATGTTCAATGTCCTTTGGGAGCACCTGGCACACTGGCGAGAGCAAACAGAGCATCACGGTCTGGAGAGAATGACACACCAGAGAAGCTGATGACACTCGATGCTGAGAGAAAAATGGAAGGTAGACGTATAAGCAATATACAGCCGTCATTATTTTCGAACCCCCAGCTCGCTGCTGGAGATAGAGACGGAACACTTATGGGAATGCTTTGAGTGCCTTGATGTTGGCTGTAAATTCGGCTCACCGCAATAATTGCCATTCCGAATGGGCACTTTAATACCAGATAAGGTATTGTAGAGTTTGGGAAAGCCAATTTTGCGATGCCAGGAAATGGAAGGACTAGCGAATTAAAAGGGCGATTAGGGCATTGTTTTGTGGTTTACAGTTAGGCTGCGATCTGTGTCTTTTTTCGGCCATCATAATTTCAGAGACTCCTAATAAATCGTCTTTAATATGTTTGTTAAGGAAAGGTGGATGTCTTTTCCTATCTACCCGTATCCATTAAACTGGGTTTTGGAACTTATGCAGGAGCAAACTGAACAAAGAAAAATGCAAAGACAAAACATTTGGATATTCCAGAGTCATGGTTGAAAGCTTGTTTAGAATTACTTTTGGGTCTTTTAAGAGGGGGAGACGCTGTGGTGTAGCGGCTAGACGCTAGCCTGCAGATCCCAAGGTCGAGTTTTTAGATTCTGATGGAGGTTTTCGTATATATGAAGGAGAGAGATCAGAATCAAATAACTGAAGAGTTACAGTCGTCCGTAGATAATGTGATCTACTTGTGTACAAAGATGAGTTCTGTATTCAACCCAGAAAAGGCAACCATCGTGTGGTGTTCTTTGTACAACAGGATTGTTAGAGCTGATCTTCCCAGACTCAAAATAAATGACAGGGAAATCAAAAGAGACAGCAGACTGCGTTATCTGGAAATCACCTGTGACATACGTTTGTCTTTCAGGGGTCAAATAGAGGGAACGAACGAACGATCGAACGAACGAACGAACGAATGAACGAACTTTATTTTCAAAGGGTCACAAATTAGGCACGCAGGCCCGTCTTACATTCGGTCCTTCCAAACACCTGCCTTGTGACAAGGGCTTAAAAAAATGTCTTAATGTACAAAAAATTATGGCAGCGATGGATATTGAGCAGAGAATGTTGTTCAAACATTACCAGCATGTTTACAACATCTAGCTGTCTCAGTGACTGGCTATGGATTGGGGTTACTCACTGTCTCGAAGGGTCAGCTAGAGAAACTGGAGCGCATGCAGAAGGAGGCTATGCGGGTGATCCTGGGATGTACAAGAGACACCCCGATTGTGTGCATGCGATACATCCTTGCATTACCGACTATTGCAAATAGACTAAAGGTGCTGCAAACTGTCATAACTCAAGAGTAGCTGCAGACAGGGAACACCCTCTGTATGAAGCTTTGGCTGCAAGTAAGGGTCAGGCTGAAAAGGGAACAAGCGTGGATGGGTCAAGCAGAAGACACAATAAGACAGGTATGCATGCTGGAGAACATTGGGCAAGGAGAGGAGTGGGTCAGAGTACCAGCGGAAAAGTCTGACCTGTGTAGGGTTATGATTATATGGGTCGGGTGTGCAGAGAGTGGCCAGTGGGTGATACTGAGGTGGAGGTCCAAAAGTTGATTCGCGACAATACACGCCCAGGGGATCTGATTATCTATACAGATGGTTCGATGTTGAGATGAAAGAGAAGTGCCTGGAGGTTCGTAGCGTAAGCCAATTGAAAATCTTGAGTACAAGACAGCCTAGCATTCGATACCACAACATCTAGCATCAGAATGGAGGTGAAGGCGGTAACACCAGCTCTCCGGTTGCTGGAGAACAAGATGCATTCACATGTCGTAATTGTAACAGATGCTGAGAAAGGTGAGAAGGATGCTTCTAGCAGAGTGATAAGCTTCACTGGGAAGGTCACATAGTTAGCATACTGTGGATCTTTTTCCCAGGCTATGCCGACGTGGTGGGTAATAAACAAGCAGATAGATTGGCTAGATCTGCACCATTGGGTAGGGAATTGATGCGTGACAAGGTAGATGTGGTCAAGGCCCTTTGGGAACAAGCAACAGAAACAGAATAATAACAAGATTATTAGGGCTTGGAGAGAATGAGGCACCTGAGTGTAACCATAAGGTTCGGCCGGCTCACTACACTCAGAGGAAAGGCAAGACAGACATATAACCATATTGTGGCAGGTACCATTAGTAGTGGAACTCTGCGCTGGCTGCTGCAGATGAGGACGAGCACGCATGGAAATGCCCCGAGTGCCGTGATGTCAATTCCTGACTCAACTCAATTCAACTCTTGACCATAATGTTTACAACATCTAGCTTGTCATGTTCACAATAGTGCAGCACCATCCGAAATGTCTATATGGTCGTTTCCGAACACACCTGCATTATTTAGAGAAAGATACAAATGAAACTTATAATCCAGGACCTCTGAAGCGATGCTTGCTACTCTGCAGGGAGCATGAATGACCCCACCATACTCAGAATGAATTGTAAGTGTAACAATCACGATAGTGTGTGTAGCTGATTCTCAAGCAGGCGGAAAGTCAATGTGACTGCCTCGATCCCCATTCCCACAAGTTCATGCCCTGGTTTTACATGGTGATCTTTATTCATTGTTCGTATTAAGATCATCTTCATCGTACAAAAGTGCTCCGATCTCCTCCTGGGTATGTCTCCAAGTGTTTTAGGCTAACATCTCCCATTCTGGTTGGTGTAACGACGGGTGGCTCGCGTTTGGGTTTCTTGTGTCGCTGCTCCAATTGGTACACCGTTGGTATGCAGTCTATTCAGAGAAAAATAATCTTCCACGAAACTGAAAGCCTCATAGCGTTTAGTCTCTTATATGGCAATAATGATGTCTCTTGTGGCCATAGATTGCCCATTTCTAATAGTCGCACTGCCAGCCAGGGCGTCTGCTCTTTCATTGCCTTTCACACCATGAATCATTGAGCGTCGACTATTCGTCCGTTAAAAATTAAATACTAAGTTCCTAATGTTTTATATTATTTTTACACAAACAGATAGCTACAGCAAGATAGAATGTTACCTTTGACTCTTCTACTTTTTCTTCTTCTGCCTTTCTATCCCCCAATGGAGCATAGGCCCTCAACCAACTCACGCCAAGTTGTTCAATCCTTCGCCATTACATGGAGCTCTCCCCATGTCCTCCCCATCTTTCTAACTTCCTTCTCCAGCTCTCTTCTTAACATATTCAAACATACACACACGCATCAATATTTAAGCTGTCCTGTATTGTTATTAGTATTAATCTTACCACCGAGGAGCGGCTGGACAAACGATAACGAACGATGCCGCTATTCGACGGAACCAGGCTTGAAACCTTGGTAACGGACCCTTTTCCTGGCTTTCGGCCAGGTAGGGCTACACTCACAAAAGTTAGCTGCGTCACTTTACATGACGTTGCAGAACCAACCCCAGCATTAGTTTTTCAAGGCAGATTTACTTCAAGTAGTTTGCCATTGATTTCTGGACGGCCGGCTTCTCTATACCACTGTCGAAACCAACGCAAGGCGCAAGACCCACAGATGGGATCGAGCCCAGCACCCTAGCATTACGAAGCTCATTCGCAATGCCTCAACTACAGACGCCGGTGTTGGTCTATACCTATATTTGATGGTCAGTTTCAAACCGGCTGCCTTTACTTCCCAGGACTGTAGCTGGTACCCCTGAATCCTCGGTAAGGTGCTGAATTGGTTTCGGTCAATAAAGTTCTAACCTACGCAGCTAGCTAAGCGGCCTTAAATCCTCACGTTCAAGACCTCCCTGTCCTAAAAAAAAAAAAAAAAAACAGCAAAGAATCATTCCTGACCTCCTTAGGTATTTGAACACATAATACCAGACCTACATTTAACAGACCCATCGGCTTGTGGTAAGTGAATTAGTCAGCACTACGCCGGCCGCCATTACTTCCTAGGATTTAACTTGTTTTCAGTTGGGTGAACCTGGGAGCCAAGGTCCTTTCTGGGAAGTATCTGACTCACTGCAGATTTGAACGTACAACCTTTGGGTGCCTAGGCTAGCTTCTAGCCGCTACGCCACGGGGGTTCCCACAGGCTGTTAATCTCACCATGGATAGAAAGCAAAAATAATCATTTGTTAAATTGCTATTTAACATGGTAAAAACATTATCCTAAAAGTTACATTTTTCAGTATCTAGAGTGCTATACTGATTGCTCTTACCACAAATAGAAAGCTACAAAAACCAAAGAACAATTTTTAGTAGTGCTACTTAACCTGGCGCATAAAAAACCTGTAGCGTCAATTTCCATGCAAAATTTCACAACGACCCTACCTTTAAAAAAAAAAAAAAAAATGAGAGGACGTTTAATGCTCATTTTGGAGTTCTTCAAAAGCCCAGCTGGATGGATTTGTCTTTGACGTCAGTGGGATCAATACAAGAAATCTAATACAAAACGGGCATGTTGAGAATATAAAGATCCTCGGATACCTGGAGGTCTCGAGTAGTCTCTGGCTATTTCTGTCCCTATGAAAAATTGAATCTGATATAAGAAAGGTTTAAGAGACTTGATGTTGTTATGTGTTCCCTGGTTTTTCTGTGTCGGATAAGTGAGTGTGAAGGAAAGAACCAAGTTTATTTTCAAAGCGTGAAGAATTGGGCACCCAGGCGGGCCTTATTGCTGCCTTTCTAGACTCACTCTTTACTTGCATTATGCCCTGTATTCGTGAACAACAACAACAACATTAAAGTGTTGCGACGGGCGAGATTGAAAACGAAGAAGAGAGATAACTGGAGCGAGCCTCTTATAGTCTGAGTTTGTGGATCACACTTCGGACCATGACCACGGCTGTAGTATCCTAGTAAAGCACTTGGTGGCAGCTGATGATGGTGAAGATAATTACAAGAATAAGAGAAAAGGAGAAAAACAGGAGGAACCACGAGGAAAATAAGAAGAAGATTATTGTGATGTTAAAGCAGAAGATAAGGCAGGGGACGAAGAGGAGGAGGAGGAAAAGGAGAAGAAGAAGAAGAAGAAGAAGAAGAAGAAGAAGAAGAAGAAGAAGAAGAAGAAGAAGAAGAAGAAGAAGAAGAAGAAGAAGAAGAAGAAGAAGAAGAAGAAGAAGAAGAAGAAGAAGAAGAAGAAGAAGAAGAATAAGAACAATAATAAGAACAAAAAGAGGAAGAAGAAGAAGAAAGGGGATACAGAGATATAAACAAACGATAATAAGTAGTTCTCCGTGTAGACTACGGCCTTTTTTTTCGGGAAAAGCAAGAACAGGCCTGCTGCCTCCCTAACAAGCATGTCGTAGGAGTCGAATAACTGGGGCAATCCTTGCAAGTTGCAATGCATCTGCCCCAGAGGTAAGGAGCAGAGAGTGTCATACAAGAAGCCTGATATGTAAAACAGATATGCAAGCACAACTCAGGTTTTGGAATTCGAGTTAAGTCCAAAGGTGAACTAACAACCAAAACTTTACGTCGTGAACCAGAAAGAGAAGAAGAAAATAATTGTCGCGGAGTGAACAGCCAACCCTACACTGTGGACTAGTCGTGACGTTGACATCCCTAGCGTGCACGTCACATTTCAAATTTAAACCCGTCGGGGGGGGGGGGGAAGGGGGGGGTATATAGTCCTTCATATAGATATATACCTCTATCTGGTGAAATAAACATTTCTAGACCCTCTAGTTGGTTTGACAAGTCTACATTTTCAAACTTGCAACTGTGGAATAGATAATTTCTTGAATATTATTCAGAAATTCCGGTAGGCCTTTTTACTCCTTGGGCACGAATACAGGACTTCTTTTCTAGAAACGCCAAGCGGAATCTGGGGCGGGCATTTTTTGTCAGACCTCTGAGGTGTCGAGAGTCATTTCAGTTCTCTCATTAAACTTTGGCGCATTTAAAATACCAGTTTAATCTTTAAAGGATTCCTAAGCTTGGGTAAGTTGATTATAGTTTGCGAGTACGTTGATATATGTCTCTTTAAAGTTGGCCACTGCTGCTGGGAGGGAATATTTAGCTGTGTGACAGCACAGAACTAGGCCGTTCTTGATGTCCAGACACTCAAGCCCCTAAAATCAAACAATTCCCTTCGCAGGCTAATAGTTTGTGCTCTACATGACCCACACCATTATAAAGATATTAAACCCAGCAAGTTAATTATTCTTTAACCAGACAACGGAGTTTGTGTCGACTAGCAGACATTTGTAACTGGGTCCACGTCAGTAGCTAGGCGCTCTGAGTCAGAAGTTATTTTTAGCACAACAACATTGGGTGTGCAGTTTGCAGATTGTGGAGATATAAAATATATACATGTACGAACGGGATAGAATGTATGTCTGCGGGTGCAGATAGTAAGGTGGAGAGAGGATGATCTATGTGAAGTACTGTCTGTCTATCTCCACTCTGTACCTTGTCTTCTATCTGGTGTACTGACTTACATACAGATAAATAAAGGGGACATTGTCTCCCGTTCTTGAGAATATCCTCTGAGTGACTGAGAAGGGTTGCGGGAGATAAATTAAGCCTGGTGTGTGAATCTTAAGATGATTACTAATTCTGAGTTCTTTCCTGACAGAATGATACCTCCTTAGAGGTCAGGCAAACGAGTCACAGTCCAGCCAGCAATCACCAACCCATACCATCCCTATCACCAAACCTACCCAAAATCCTACCTATTGTTGCCACAACTTCAACATGGCAGGAGCTTGTGTGTGAGTCCCAGTGGCAGAGGAGCAGTATTGTAGACCACCTGTGTCATCAATCCAAGGAATCCTTCTTCAGGAGTTTTGCTGGGCTCCAGTGCACTTCCTTTGTCCTCATGCGTGAGACGATCAGTGTTTACCAGATCAACTAGAGGAAAAGCGATCTATTGAGTCAGCTGGTTCAAATCACCATGGGCTGAGGGAAGCAGTGACCCACCAAACTGGATAAGTAACATCTGAGATGACATGCCGCATGCTCTATTTACATGGCTACCTATGATTCACGGTGATGATTCGTGTACTCAATTAACTTTGTCTGGCTGTTTCAATATCATCGCTGTGACGTTCAGTCCTGAAATCCATTCACTGGAAACCACCTTGATTGTCTTGATATATATATATATATATATATATATATATATATATATATATATATATATATATATATATGTGTGTGTGTGTGTGTGTGTGTGTGTGTGTGTGTGTGTGTGTGTGTGTGTGTGTGTTGCAATTATTACATCCATTCGGAAATTTTCATGGCTGACTTGGGTGTCCCTGTTTCACCATTCTAACTGTTTAGCTTTTATGTTTGGGCGATTAGTGAGTGTAATCTGTGTTAACATGGCTATGATAGTATACTACTGGGCTTTCATAGTTGTAATTATCTTGTTTCCTTTAAATGAACAAGAAATAAGTGGCTGTATTCAGCTGGGTTGGGTTTTTTTTTTTCCTTTTTTTTTT
>CAJHNH020007779.1:720000-777500 GCA_905116865.2 Candidula unifasciata | reverse complement strand
TGCTGCAAACACGAGAGGACGGGTTTAAAAATAATCACCAGTTTGCATTCACTGGACCGATCCTCGATGTATCTGAGCAGCGGCAGCTGCCGTAAAATGAGACCTGTCTGCAGCAGTGGAGTCTGACATCAGGGGCTGTAGACGTGGAATTTACCACTGACATGCAGCCATCGTCTCCCCTAGAAATGGCCTTTACCTGTCGCTTCATTCTGGCCCTTGTTTTTTTCCCCAATTTTCGGTATGTTATTTTCCAGTTGGCCAGTCGCAAACCACGAGACTTGGGCACCTTAACGTCAGTTCAGTTGAGATTCTTGTGTTGAAACTTTGTCTTTTCTTGGAGCTCTTTTCTTCTGGCTTCATTGCGTACACCGGTTGTCTTATATTTGTCTTTTTTATGGTTTACCTTGCGTTACCAGTCACATAATCTATCTATCTATCTATCTATCTATCTATCTATCTATCTATCTATCTATCTATCTATCTATCTATCTATCTATCTATCTATCTATCTATCTATCTATCTATCTATCTATCTATCTATCTATCTATCTATCTATCTATCTATCTATCTATCTATCTATCTATCTATCTATCTATCTATCTATCTATCTATCTATCTATCTATCTATCTATCTATCTATCTATCTATCTATCTATCTATCTATCTATCTATCTATCTATCTATCTATCTATCTATCTATCTATCTATCTATCTATCTATCTATCTATCTATCTATCTATCTATCTATCTATCTATCTATCTATCTATCTATCTATCTATCTATCTATCTATCTGTCTCTCTCTGTCTGTCTGTCTGTCTGTCTGTCTGTCTGTCTGTCTGTCTGTCTGTCTGTCTGTCTGTCTGTCTGTCTGCCCGTCCGTCTGTCCGTCCGCCTGCCTGTCTGTCTGCCTGTCAGTCAGTCAGTCTGTCTGTCTGTATTTCTGTACATCTATCGGTGTGTTCATTTTTTATTTTATTTATCCAGCTTATCATTGCCAATATAACAGATGAAAATATCATAAATGATATTTGCCGACTTCATGGTTTACTGCAGTCTTCCAATCCAATGTCTCCATTTTCCACCAAAAGTAGAAGTACCATTTTTTCTACCATAAATAAACAGTCAAGTTGGAAAATTCCACACCAAAATAATTGTATCAGCACCACTCTGGGACAGGTCTCAGAAAGGAAAACAATTCTTCTATTTAACACCTAAAGCTGGAAGTTCTATATTTTCCTCGTTATAAATCCCTCGGTACTTTTCCTCACAAGATACTAAAGTTTCTGATCAAAATTCAATGGTGTTTTCTCCTTTAAAAAAAAAAAAAAAATTATATGAATGAGAAAAGAAATCGTTTCAAATGTCTTAAGTCGCCTATTCTAAGCTCGGAGAGTGTTGTGGTTTTGACAGTCCTCTTAGACGCATTAAATTGCCTGTGGAAAAGAGATCTCAAATTTGGTCTGGACTTCTGGTTAAGCCACATTCTGGCCAGGAGAAATTGACTGTTAAGTTTATTTAATACTGCGAGGTATTTGACGTAACAAGTTGTTTTATTGTTTGGCTTTTTCTTCTTTTTCTTCTTTTTCTTCTTCTTCTTCTTCTTCTTCTTCTTCTTCTTCTTATTATTATTACTATTATTATCATTATTCTTCTTCTTCTTCTTCTTCTTCTTCTTCTTCTTCTTCTTCTTCTTCTTCTTCTTCTTCTTCTTCTTCTTCTTCTTCTTCTTCTTCTTCTTCTTCTTCTTCTTCTTCTTCTTCTTCTTCTTCCTTTTCTTCTTCTTCTTCTTCTTCTTCTTCTTCTTCTTCTTCTTCTTCTTCTTCTTCTTCTTCTTCTTCTTTCTTCTTCTTCTTCTTTTTCTTCTTCTTCTTCTTCTTCTTTTCTTCTTCTTCTTCTTCTTCTTCTTCTTCTTCTTCTTCTTCTTCTTCTTCTTCTTCTTCTTCTTCTTCTGTTTCTTCTTTCTTCTTCTTCTTCTTCTTCTTCTTCTTCTTCTTTCTTCTTCTTCTTCTTCTTCTTCTTCTTCTTCTCTTCTTCTGCTTCTGCTTCTGCTTCTTCTTCTTCTTCTTCTTCTTCTTCTTCTTCTTCTTCTTCTTCTTCTTCTTCTTCTTCTTCTTTTTCTTCTTCTTCTTCTTCTTCTTCTTCTTCTTCTTCTTCTTCTTCTTTTCTTCCACCTTGTACCTCAGCGAAGTGACGGGGGAAATATAACATTCGTTGATGAGCTCTGTCAAGAGCACTATTAAGACTATACCCGTTGTTACGTTTTAGTGTGGCTCGCTGTGGTAGAGAGAACCAGGGCATTCTTGTTAGGTGTCCACACCACTTCATTTGTTGTTTTTTGATGACCTGTAAGACTGGCTTTATTCCCAGATTTCGTCTGATTTCGTGACTTCGTATTCTGTCTTTCCTTGAAACTCCTGCAGTTCTTCTGGAGCATTTCATCTCTGTTGTCATAATTTTCGTTCATTGGAGGATGTAAGTGTCCACGTTTGGCACTGATAACATAGAGTTGGCAAAAAAAAAAATAATTCTGATAAGATTTACTTCAGTATACTCCGGGGTATCTGCTTGTGTGTCAACAGGGGAGATAGTTGCCCCATTACTTGATTAGCTTTGGCACATCTCGAGCTAATTTATCTGTCCAGTTTTCTATCGAATGTGAAAACTGCTCCCAGATACTGAAATTCCTCTGTTTGTCTTTTAATTGTATTTGTAGATTTTCTTTCCGTCTTCCTATCACCATTGAATGATTGGCTGATGTTATATTTTGTATTGTTACTGTTCTAACACTGCAGGATGTCTTGTTTCGTTAGTTCAGTTATATGCTTCTAGGTTGATCGCTTCCCGTCAACACGGTGAAAAGACCTGTTTACTGGTTTTAGTCGTGTCAGGTTTTTGCTTCTCATAGAAGTTAGCTGTTGCATTTTCCTTCATATGCAGACTGAGAGTTTTGTCGCTTAGCTACCGTGTTGAGAGCATGACGCCGACACCATGACCTGCAACTTCACGTTGAAATGCTTTTAGACCGTGCACAACGTGGTCTGTGTGGTAATGGCGAGTGGGTTTTTGCCAGAGATCTTGTGATGCCTTAAGCGATTCGTTGAGTGTGCAACTACTGACCTGTTGCTGCTTTTATCGACAATGAACTGCATAATTAGTGTCGGACTGTTTGTGTGCTATTTTGACAGCTACCTTATGCATTGAATGTGCGCGTGTGCTGTTGGATTTGCTAAGACTGTAGTCTGTGTAATCCCCCCCCCCCCCCCCTTTTTTTTTTCGTCGACAGAAAGAGAAAATGCAATTAAGAGTGAAAATAGCAAAATACTATTTTTTTTTTCTCACAGTCCATGCGGATGGTTTGGCTAATCTGTCCCATGTGTATTCTGTCAATTCTGACACAGATGATCTTCCATGGCATGATATAAAACTGTCACACAGCGTGCCCATGAGTTAAATGGCACTGCTCAGTGCACTCCCATAAGAGCTTCGACCCTATCTTCAGTAGCCAAAACACGTTCAAGTTCTAATGAGGGTTCTCGTAGTGTAGAGTGTCACTCAGATGCCCTGGTCTTTTCCCGCCGTGTCATTCTCTTCAACGTGCTTTGTTCTTCGGTACTGTTTACTCGCTCCAAATAGCTTCGATCACGTCTAGTTTGTCATGCACCAGTGTACCACGATGAAGAATGTAGCGTACGCTATGAGAATTATCATTAACTTAATTTTCCTCCAAACTGCTTCTGTTTGAAATTCCAGGAATATTTGACTAAAAAGCTTAACCAAATGGTGAAGCAGAAAAACGTGCACAAAACAACACAAATAACGTAACGTTTCGGCCGGGCAGACTTTGTCAAACAGAAAGTGAACTACACAAATTAAAACAAAAAACGTGCACAAAATAACACAGATAACTTAACGTTTCGGCTGGGCAGACTTTGTCAAACATGAAGTGAACTACACATTTGGTTTAGCGTTTTAGTCAAATTTCCCTGGAATTCCTTGTATTAGCTTGACTGCAGTCACCCCCATATTTTCACAATTTTATGTCTGAAACAATAATCGCAAAATCGCAAAAGACTGAGCTTAAATAATCAACAGAATGTACAACATAACAACTTTCCACTTACCTGATTTTATCCTTGAAACCAACAGATCATTCCGCCTGAGGACCAAAGAATCTCACGAAATAATCGGAAAAATTCACATAAAATTAGCCAGAATCAGTTACCCTCTGTCTACGTTGTGTTTAATTCTCTTACCCCGGGCTGCGGGTGTTTAGTTCATCTCTGTAGACTTGAATATTGACACAATGAATCGAATATCCCAATACGAAATCATGGGGGAGGGAGAGATTTGCTCACACAGCAAAAATTCACACAGGCGTCACTGACCTTTGATGGTCTGTAATTTGTAACTTTGAATGTGGTAAACTGGCATTCCGTGTATGATCTGACAGGTAGTGATAATTATTATATTTGTGTTGTACTGCTGACAGTGTATTATACGTATCTTGTTCATAAAGAGGTTTCTTGACACATATTATCTTGTTTGCAGGAAATATTCTAGGTCAATAGTATGGTCTAGCTAGTGTTATAAATATTTTTATGTGTGTCTATATATATATTTATATATATATATATATATATATATATATATATATATATATATATATATATATATGGCTCTCCTGTAAACTACGGCCGGTAGACAACAGTATACGGCCGGTTAGTCGAAGTTCTGTCCCTTGGCTACAGTGCAATTACGGAGTGGAAAAGGCACGAATCACAACACAAAGTGACTTCGACATGGCTGCTAGACCTAGACAACGTGTCGCGACTCACATTAGCGACCACGTTCTTGCGACATTTTCGGCCATTATTTGGAACTCCTGTCTGAAAATTATCACATATAGCGGCCGTCACTATGGGTAAGTACTCGACCTTACATGTGCTACCCTAACCCAAACCCTAACCCTAATCCTAACCCAAACCCTAACCCTAACCCAAACCCTAACCCAAACCCTAACCCTAACCCAAACCCTAACCCAAACCCTAACTCTAACCCTAACCCCAACCGTAACCGTATGATTATAGAAGGGCAGTGAACGCTGTCTATCGACAACACACAGTAATTGTGTCAACTGTTTCGTTCCCTCCTTTTCCACTCCGTAATTGCACTGTAGCCAAGGGACAGAACTCCGACTAACCGGCCGTTTACTGTTGTCTACCGGCCGTAGTTGACAGGAGAGCCCATGTGTGTGTGTGTGTGTGTGTGTGTGTGTTTATGTATATGTCTTTAAAATGTAACGGTTATTAGAGCACCAGAGCTCAGGAATTAGCTAGAAACAAAGAAACTTTCATGCCTGCCAAGTAGAGAGCAACGTTGTGTGAAGAACATGTATAGGCAATTGCAAGATTTTGTAGTGCTTTACTTTTAGGCTGCAATATCGGTACCCTTTGGCCAACACATTCAGTTTTAGCAAACCCTAAATTAGTGGCCTTTTACGACTTGCATGTTAATGGACAATAAATATACTATTTTCATCCTAGAACTTAGAACCTGAAATCATTGCTGCATATATATATATATATATATATATATATATATATATATATATATATATATATATATATATATATATATATATATATATGTGTGTGTGTGTGTGTGTGTGTGTGTGTGTATGCATTAGGGCTGTACCGAATAGTGATTTTCACTATTCGGCCGAATACGAATAGTGGCACCAACTATTCGGCCGAATATGAATACCAATAGTGTATCATCATGCCGACCGACGTGGGCGATTATGCCTCGCCACAATCTGCGATCTGTTGCAGCATGTATTAGTGCGTGTGCTGACACACCTCCATGCAATGCAACAAAACTGTCAAGAATGTTCTCTCGTTGTCTTCCTCTAACCCTCCTTCCACAGATCTTTCTAGTGGTCACCACATGTTCCATTTTCTCTCTTCTCATAACATGGCCGAATAATGATGACTGTCTCCTTCTGACGTCTGTGATTAGTTGTCTTCGGGCTCCCGCCTCTTTCAAAATCTATTGGTTCCTTTTTTGGCTGTTCAAGGTATTTTAAGCATTGTTCTGTAAAACTACATCTCTAAAGACTAGACAAATTGTTTGGCCTGCCTATCGATTGTCCAGGACTTACAACCATATGTTAAAACTGGAAAAATAGGAGAAAAAAGGTGGCAAGAAAGAATTATTTTTCTAACCTTCAATGGCAAAGATGTATTGCATAAGATGTTCTTCATTTTATAAAATGCAGGTATTGCCTGTCGCCTGTGCTCTTTTCGACAGTGGTGAGGAAAGTACCTCAAGATTCTTTGTCTTCTTTAACAATGTTACAATTTATAGCCGACTTTTCTTGACTTTCGCCCGGCACCCTTGGCATACGCACCCAGTTTGAGAACCTTTGCTGTAATGCCTAGGTCGAGACAGCAGACAAGCCCTTGCCAGCTGTTGTACCACGCAACCGGGTCGCAATTTTCCTGCTACTACAATCTTAGGCAACAGCAACTATTGTGTTTATGAGAGAACTATTTTAGTCCATCGCAG
Source organism: Candidula unifasciata (assembly GCA_905116865.2). NCBI lineage: Eukaryota > Metazoa > Mollusca > Gastropoda > Stylommatophora > Geomitridae > Candidula > Candidula unifasciata. Next base: position 770,930 of record CAJHNH020007779.1, on the reverse strand, counting down.
TGTATGCAGAAATGAATGTAAGGTAACCACTATTCGTATTCGGCCCGACCGCAACTATTCGGCCGACTACCGAATAGTCATTCGGTCCACTATTTGGCCCCGAATCGAATACGAAGCGAATATTCGGTACAGCCCTAAATATATATATATATATATATATATATATATATATATATATATATATATATATATATATATATATAAATGGATGTGTGTGTGTGTGTGTATTTGTGTGTGGGGTGGGATGGAGGGCTAATAACATATTGCTATATAAATATTTCGTTTTTATTTTCTCATAGGAATTTCCGGGAAAAATTTACGTTAAGAATCATTTTTAAAATGCTAAATTTAATCACTGTATGGTTAAACGTAATCAAGCTAAAATTTTGAAGCCATTTGTCGCTTAGGAAACATAGCGTCTAAATTTAGTCCTGTCTCTAAACGTCTTGATACGATTTTGGTGGCGTGTCGCTTGAATTATACCTGTGAGCTAGACACACGTTTAGAATGGCCAATTGTCTCCTATTCCACAGGGAAATGTAGGTGAACCAATTGTATTTTTAGCGGGAGAGAGAGAGAGAGAGAGAGAGGGGGGGGGGTGCGGTAAGAATTGTTTTACCTTTATGGTTTTATGTGCATAGTGGATGTATTGTCTTATGGGAGTCTACTATAGCAGCTATAGGGGCCGGGTATCCAGGGGGGATAAGTAGACATCTCTGGGGTGAACTCTGCTGCTAGCAAGAGATTCACAGAGCAGGACATTAACTTGGACAGGTAAATGTAGACCCCTACTAGTCTCTACAATTGAACTACCTGAAGATATACATTTGTTCAGTAAATAAGCATTTGTTTACCGTTGGCGCATTGGGTACATGGTTACTCAAATTCACATCGACCAAAAGATACTCTATGATTTATAGGGTCAAATTCACACCTACCGCCTTTGCTTTTCATGACATATACTGGTATCTCTGTGAAGATATGTCTGTCTGGAAGCCGCAGATTAATTATGAATATCAGACTGAGTGCGTCTTTGGACCATAAAGGCTTTAGGGTCGATATGCAAGCCTCTATCCAGTGCCCTACCATCTCGATGAGCGTGCTTCGTCGTGTTAATCAGACATTTTGCAGAACGTCGCTCTCCTCATTCAATGCTTGAAAGAAACTCAGTCTCTCGCCAGATCTCCCAAATCGTGAACTTTCTTATAGTATCCATCTTAGTCATTATAGGTTTCTTGGAATAATTATGTGATAGTTTCTCCTTGCCTTTTAAATTCACATAGCTTTAGACTATAGTCTCAGTTTTTACAACCTTTTAGAATGCAAGGGCTAGTTAGTGCTCTGCTCTGTGATGCCCCTACAAACAACAGAGGGCACCATGAACGTGTCCGCTTATCACTGTGAATACTTGGTCCCCATAGGATGTTTCCCACACCGCAGTGTTACTATCCTCTATCGCGTGGAGATGCAGCTAAGTGCTGAGACCAGACAAGGCATTTCTCAAAACTCCAGTACTTTTAGAGAAGCTAAGCCTGTTCAAGTAACGTAACTGAGAGACCTTATTTTTACCCTAGAGTCGATTGGGACAAATGATTTTAGACTCATATTTTTGTATCGACTAACTGGCACTCGATTGATAATGTAGTCGACATCACTCTGGCCGCATTCATTTTCCAGACATCACCTGGTATTCATTTTAGACTGCGTCAGCCTGGTAATTGTGAATAAATATCTACCTCAGTGTGGACTGGAACCAAGACATTCAGGTTAGCAGGCAAGCGGTTGCCACTACGCTATCGCGCTCCCAAGCGTGTCTAACTGACTCCATTCTGATCGTGTGTAGCTTTAGTTGCTCAGCTCCATACTATAAAAATGTATGAAACCACAGTTGTCTCCCTTTCCCCTGTGTCCATTTCTTTCGAAACAATGTTGATGGATTCCAAAGCATAATAGAGTTTGCTTCGGGACAGCTACCAATCATGCAATACCCCAGCGCTCTCCCCTCCCTGACACTTTCACAGCTACATCAGCCAGATCCAAAGATAGATGGGTACTCGTGGGACGTTCAGCGCCCGAGGACGTGGTCGAGCGCTGATGAGCCTCATGATTTGTTCTGTCTGAGACAGAACTTCGATTCTTTGGTAACCCGAGTCACACAGCCGAGCTTTACAAGGCATATTTCTGTTGTTGCGGAAAAACTGACCCCCCCCCCCCCCCCCTTCCCCAACAGGACGCTTTTATAGTAAGCCCTACATCAAAAACAACCTATTGATAAGATTGTCCGCTAGAATGAACAAATGGAAGAACGAATTTATTTTCAAAGGGTTACAGATTCTGCCTTTTCAGACTGCAATGACAATCATGCATGTTTATATACAAATATACATATGAAATAGTGAGAACACACATCATATAGACACAGTCACACCCATTCCGCATATATTCGTACACACACTCTCGTATATGTCCATGCTTACACAAACACAAGCACACCCATACATATTTATATAAACACACAACACTCATGCATATACATAATTGTACTCAAACATACACATACAAGTACCCACACTTATGCGTACACATGCATACACGAACAAACGAACGAACGAACGAACTTTATTTTCAAAGGGTACAAATTAGGCACGCAGGCATGTCTTACACACGGCCCTTCCAAACTCCTATCTTTCACACAGCAGTTGTATTTTATCAGTAAAGCATGTTATGTTCATATAATAATATGAATTTGTTTAAATATCAAGACAAAAACAAAAGCATGGGTGGTAAAATAAGAGACTTGTAGCCGAATGGTCTGTCGAGTCAGGCGATACTGATGTGCACTTGATAATTAATGGATGTGTGTGCATTTTGAGTTTTACAATATCCCAGTAAACGATGACATGGCTGTATTTGAATAAATTTACAATGATGTATTTGAATAAATGTAGATTTTTGTATCTAAAAAACAAGATACCATATGCAAGACGTCCTAGCTAAATTTTTTTTAAGCAAAAATATGTAAAAGACCTGGCGCTATTTTTGTGAAAACATTGCATTTAACAAGCCGTTTTCTTGGTGATTTTAGTACATTTTGGTTCTTTGACCAAATATAGGACACAATGTAAACAGGAAAATTTTAAAACGTGATTGACCTCATTATACTGGGTTTAGCCCCACATGGCCCTGTCTTTTCCTGCAGAATGACTAGCCCCCTAACAAGAGTATCGCAAAAGCATCTACTTCGTAGCTCCACAGACGATCCCCAGGCAACTCCACAAAATCTGCTCTGGTGAGCGGAAGGATACATCTGCGAAACGAACCGAGGCCTTCAGATCGCCAGGAAAACCCCTGTACTACCGTCGGAATGTAAATTATCTACAAATTTGCCTTGTGGGCTTCGAGACCCCATTCGTGTTCTTCTCCTTCTTCTTCTTCTTCTTCTTCTTCTTCTTCTTCTTCTTCTTCTTCTTCTTCTTCTTCTTCTTCTTTTTCTTCTTCTTCTTCTTCTTCTTCTTCTTCTTCTTCTTCTTCTTCTTCTTCTTCTTCTTCTTCTTCTTCTTCTTCTTCTTCTTCTTCTTCTTCTCCTCGTTCTTCTTCTTCTTCTTCTTCTTTTTCTTCGTCTTCTTCTTTCTACTTCAAGCATTATTTTTACAACGACAGCAACAACTACTACTGCTACGTGATCCTTGTCTATCCTTCTTTGCCTACCCTTAAACATATATTTCCCTTGGCGTTTACTGCGTCGTCACCGAACTCTAAACTGCTGTTCCAGACAAGTCTATAGTAAAAGATGAGCTCTCAACAAGCTGTCCTCGGGCACCGCCAGCTATCACCTATGACCCCAGCCTGAACTTTTCCTGGCGGAACTGTTTATATCCAGACTGAGCGTCAGACGAGTTGATGACGTCGCTGAACCTGAGAGCTCATGGATGATAGTCTCGTTAGCTGTAACATGCTGTTTAAAGCTCTCGAAGGTACAAGTTCAGAAACTGCCTTTTAACGAAATTAGTTGTATGTGTCACTACGGGCATTTTTTTTCCTTCTCTCGTTCTTTCGTTTCATTTGTTTGTTCGTTCTTCTTTTTCTGCTTATTATTATTATTATTATTATTATTATTATTATTATTATTATTATTGTTATTATTATTATTCCGTTCCCTGCTGTTTTTCCCTACTTCTTATTTTCTTCACGTTTTACTTCTACTTAGCCTTGAATGGGCACAAGGTAAAGTCCTGAGAAGTAAAGGCGACCGGCGTGATGTTGATCACGTCATCTATCAAGTGCAATTGGTCTATACATTTTATGTCGAGCCCTATATGCCCATTACGCATGAAGCGTGGAAAGGGTCATTTACTTCATTTATTTTTACTTACTGTCTAATTTCTTTTTTTTTTTTTTAAACCAAAAAAAACTTCATTTATTTTTCTTTGTATTTTTCTGAGTTTGGCCACCTTGAACAACTTGCACCTGTTCATGTACTGTCACAATTGTATTCTTGGACTTGGAGTTTTAGAACAGTCATAACCTATCAATAAATATTTCTCTAAATTTAAGACGCACTTAATTTACACACAAAAATATTATTGTCATCATCAAGTGCGTTTTCGACAGGCATGGGCCATTATCCCTTTCCACAGTCCGCGATCTGCATCTGGATGTATCAGTTCGTGTGTTGACACCGCTCCATGCCATTACAAAAGGCCTTCAAAAATCTTTTCGCGTTGTCTTCCCCTGTCTCTCTTTCCACAGATTGTTCCAGTGGTCACAACATGTTCCATTTTCCCTCTTCTCATTACGTGACCAAAACATTATGACTTACTTTCTTTGATGTTTGTAAAAACTTGTCTCTGAGCACTCGCCTCTTTCAAGACATCCGAGTTGCTCTTCTTGGCTGTGCAACGAACTGTAAGGATTCTTCTGTAAAACCACACCTCCGACGCCTCAAGATATTATTCGGCTTGTTTATTAATTGTCCAGGCTTCACAGTTGAAGGTTAAAACTGGCTCTATATAGCTAGCGAGAATTATTTTCCTAACCTCAAATGACATGTATTTATTGCATAAATTGTTCTTCAGTTTATAAAATGCAATTTTGACTTGTCCTATTCTGTTCTTAATCTCTGTGATACATGTTATCTACACAAATTTAGAGCGTAAAAGAAAAAACAAAACAAAAACAATTGTAGTAGATATTTACCAAATAATGTATTACAAAATATCCGGTACAGTCGGCGAGCCTTGAAAATCACTTAAACAACATGATAAACATATTGACGTGCATTCAATGGTAGTGAAAGATGTATAATAATTAGCTAAAAGGATCTAACAGACAGTCGAGCTTGTTGCCTCCATATGAGAACAGTGCCTCCCTGCAAGAGCAAATATATTTCAATGCAGGGACCCAAAACCTCACACTAGGCCAGAAAACTACTCGAACTTTCTTCCAGCTTTTCTGCCTGGGGAATTTTCATTCTCAGTGTTTATTTGATATCTGGTGTCCACCATGGTGATGGTCGTCCCATGCCTCTTTTCCAAGAACCATTAGTTTTCTTCCTATATCATTGTCATGAGTCAACCTTACCACACACTGAGAGATAAAGACAAACATTGACTAGACTGACTCATAACAGCAGACAGGTCAATTACTGGTCAGACGGGTTGTGTGTAGAGCCGCACGGCGAAACAGGTAACTGAGTGGGGAGGTTACAGGGGGACTGGACAAACAGGTAGAGTGACACACGGCAGTTAGTAGTTGGACAGTCCAGTGAACGGATGTGTTTGTTTGGGGCCCTTTCAAAAGGTGGGAATTGTTTTTCGCTTGGAATGGACTGGATTTAAAATTGTGAACAGAACAGTAGTGGTTATTCATACTGGTGACGAGTGTTTTCTGTGTGTATAGCCGGATTATAAAGTTAAGTGTAGTAGTTAGGAGGATACGTAATTATTGCTATAGAGGCATCAGCTAGCCTCTCATGACTTTGTTCATATTGCGAGGATGAGTTTGTGATCAGCTATACCAGCGTACTGTTGATGTATTTAGCCAGTGACTACCTGAGATTAGTGTGCTTATGAACCATACGAATAAAACCTGTGGCTACTCAGTAGTCGATAACGTTGTGCGGAAGCCATACTAACTTTGCAGTTATCATGAGTTCTTAAATAAACATACTAACTTTGCAGTTATCAAGAGTTTCTTAAATAAACATTATTTAAGAACTGGAACAAGGTCATCAGCGTTTACATGTTCATGGAAGTGTGGGTACACCTGGCACAAATAACAATTGTACTTGTGTCACACCTATAAAAGGTGTCTGACAACTTGGGAGCTCGTCGATTGAACCCCGGCATACCCGACGCATTTCCCAGGGATACACGAAATGACGTCACTAGAAGAATTCATTACCTTAGGGCAGAAGATGGGATTGGCAGACAAAGAGCTACAGAGATGGTCAGAGGATCAGTTTCGCGAATGGAAGAGTGAACAGAGGGAAGAGCGTCTGCAGACCAGAGAAGCAGAGAAGGAGTTAAAAATGGTGGAACTAGCTGCTGAAAAGGAAATAAAATTAGCCCAAATAGCGTTTGAAAGGGAAAAAACTACTGGCTGAAGTATCATTAAGAGAAAAAGAAGTGGCCATGCAGGTTAGAGTAAAGGAAATGGACCTAGAAAAGGAGACGGAAAGTAGTTTACGACAGGCACAGATAAAGGCTTCTGAAAACAAGATCAAACGATATCAGGGCATTGTTCAAAACTTCACTAAGGGTGATTCGGTCTCCGCGTGGATCTCTAACTTTGAGATTATGATGAAACACTACTCTGTTCCTAAGGACGAATGGCACATAATCTTTCACAGACATCTAGCATTGGAACCCCTTAAAATTGTGGAAACGATACCGGAAGAACTCCGTATGGACTATGAGTATGTGAGAGATCGAGTACTAGCCCATTTTAGTCTTGATGAGGAAGGGTACAGAACACTTTTCAAAACTCTGGCACCAAAAAGCAACCAGACGTTTGTGGACTATGTCGCAGAGGTGCAGAGTACTCTAGATAGATGGCTGAAAGCGGCAAAAGTCCAAGACTCTTTCTACTTATTGAAGGATTTGCTAGTGCGTGATAAACTCTTAGTCTCAATTCCTGCTAGTATGTCGACGTTCTTACAAGAGAACAGATGCACATCAGTAGGTGACATGGAGAAAAAAGGAGAAGCATTCTTTTACGCCCATAAGGAGGTCTTTGCGACCTGCTCTCAACCCGATCTAGCTTTTGGGGCAGCTGCGACATATTCTCAAGAGAGAAGTCCCTACAGCTATCAAAACGATATCACATATCAGAGAAAAGCACGACACCCAGTAGCAAAACGAGGAACTCTAATAACATGTTCACACTGCAATCACAAGCATGGTAGCTTAGATATGTGTGATAAAAACCCAAATTACATGAAGTATCTACGAGATTTTGTCCAAAAACAACAATCTAAGGTAACAAGGTATGCCACAAACCTACAGTGCTTTAAATGTGGGGCATTTGGCCATATACGCAGGGACTGCCATGCAAGGAGTATAATAAGAGAGGCTAATATGGTCCTGAATTCATCAAGCAGTGAATCGGAAGAAGACTTAATAGCCAACTCAGTCCAAGAGATTGCTGAACTGGGGATCGAAAACTGCAAGATATGCAAAGAATTCCATGAAGATGGGAATCTAACTTGCGGACACAGTGTGCCGATTCAAGAAGCACACTCGGCTAACATGACCAGTGGATCCTTGCGCTACTTCAGGGGATTCGCTAACAGTATACCTTGCACAGTAATCCGAGATACAGGCGCGACACTAATTGGTGTACACAGAGCATTAGTGCAAGAGAAAGACTATACAGGAGAGCACATTGTGTGCAGAACTTTTGGAGGTAATAAGGAAAGATATAAGGTAGCTCTTGTAAAAATAAATTGCCCCTTTTACACCGGCATAACAAAGGCAGCAGTACTGCCCGCGCCATGTGCCGGAATACTCATTGGTAATGTACCAAATGTAAATACTGACGATGAGTTAGCAATCAAAAACTGGGAGGAACAGTTTCCTAACGTAAATGCTGTCACAAGACAGCAAACACAAAAACAAGAAGATAAAGCACAGACAGATCTGATTCAATCCATCAGCATCCCTAACATGGAAACCCCAGCAGGTGGTCAACCCTCATTTTCAGAACTCCAGAGGACGGACCCCACATTAAAGAAATGTTTCAACCTCGTAAATGAAAAGCCTAGAATTTCAAAGTCTGGTAGATGGTGGTTTACACTGAAAAAGGATATCTTGGCAAGGGTGTATAAAAAAGGAACGATGACAGTATCACAAACAGTGCTGCCGGAACAGTTTCGAAAAAAAGTACTAGAAATGGCACATGATGCACCGTTTTCTGGTCATATGGGAACGGCTAAAACAAAATCAAGAATCCTGGGGCAGTTCTACTGGCCAGGGTACAGCAAGGACACAAAAACATTTGTTCGTACCTGTGAGATTTGTCAAAAACAGTCACAGAAAGGGAAAAACCCAAAGGCTCATATCCAGGTGACTGACTTAGCATCTAGACCATTTCAAAAAATTGCAGTGGACATAATCGGACCATTAAATGTTACCTCAAACAAGGGAAACAGATATATCCTTACATTAATAGATCTGTGTACCAGATGGCCTGAAGCGATTCCGCTTCGAAATATTACAGCTGAGGCTATTGTAGAAGCCTTCATACACATTTTCTCAAGAATCGGCTTCCCTAGAACAATTCTATCCGACAGAGGAACACAATTTATCTCTGCTGCCACACAAGCAGTCACTAAAATGATGGGTATTAAACAGCAATTTGCGAGTCCATACCACCCACAGACAAATGGTATTGTAGAAAATTTAAATGGTACATTGAAACGAATGTTGGCAAAAATTTCAGCTGAACGCCCCGCAGACTGGGACATATTTCTACCAGCCATCCTGTTCGCCTATAGAGAGGTGCCGCAGAGTAGTACAGGACATTCCCCATTTGAGTTGGTCTATGGAGCCAACCCCCGTGGACCATTGCAAATTTATAAAGAACTAATTACGGGGAAAGTTGAAGACCAGCCAACCATAGATGCTTATAATATGGTCATCAGTTTACGGGAGAGGATTATAAAGTCCTGCATGGCTGCAAAACAGGCCCTTGAAACCTCGGGTACTGTGTACAGACAATATGCAAATAGAAAGGCTAAGACAGTTGCCTTAAAAGAAGAAGAAGAAGTGCTTTTACTATTACCACTTCCATCTGATAAACTGTCAGTATCATGGCAAGGTCCATACAAGGTAACCAAAAAAATTTCGGATGTGGATTACGAGATACTGGTGAAAGGCAAGCCAAAAATCTTCCACATTAACATGCTAAAGCCCTTTAAGATTCGAGATGAGCTACAACCCCCCAGGCATATAAACGAGCATATTGCGTCTTTAGCCTTAACCATCAATGAGCAACAGGAAGACACTATAACTGACCAAATTCCTACACCTTCAACAACAGTCGAATCGTCGTGGAAAGATATTAAAGTCAACAGCGAAATTCCTCATGAGGATAGAGCACTACTAATGAAGATCCTTCAACAGTTCCATGACATCTTTTCAGATACGCCAGGCAGCACATCGGTAATCAAACATCACATAAGACTCACAACAGAAATACCAGTTAAGACAAAACCATATCCCATTCCGCTGCACTATCAAAAACAAGTAGAGGCTGAAATATCTGAATTGGAAAAATGTGGTATTATTAGGAGGTCATCTTCCAACTATTCATCACCGCTGGTTATCGTCAAAAAGAAAGACAGTACACTCAGAATCTGCGTGGATTATCGTAAAATAAACGCCATTACCCATTTGGATGCTGAACCAATCCCAAATGCAGATGAACTTATTGCAACCATGTGCCAATCACAATTCTTTTCAAAATTAGACCTCACTAAGGGTTACTGGCAAATTCCAGTTACCGAAGAATCAAGGCATATTACTGCATTTGCCACACCGATGGGATTGTTCGAATGGTGCAAAATGCCTTTTGGATTACAAAATTCTCCTGCAACATTTGTTCGCATGATGCGCATTGTACTTAAGGACATTAAGAATGTTGCTACATATATGGATGATATTTGTATTCACAATGCAAATATGCAGGACCACATTTCTTCCTTAACCCAGGTATTTAAGAGATTAAGAGAATTCGGCTTGAAAGTAAAACCCAGTAAAGTAGAAATCGGGTTCACAAAAATTGATTTCCTGGGTCACAAGATCGGCAATGGATTCTTACAAACAGATGACAAAATTATTTCACAAATATTGGATATTAAAGCCCCAACAACAAAAAAGCAAGTTCGATCAATGCTGGGACTGATAAACTATTACAATAAATTTCTACCTGACTTTGCTGGCATGACAGCAGCATTATCTTCACTCGTTAAGAAGGGATTGCCTACAAAGATAGCATGGACCCCGCAGCTGGAACAAATTCTGACCAATATCAAAACAGCTTTCTCGAAATCACCAATCTTAAAATTACCTGACCTCGAAAAACCCTTCATCTTACAGTGCGATGCAAGTGGGTATTCCATATCATGTATTTTATTACAGGAACATGAGAACATTCTCCACCCAGTACTTTATTCCAGTCGGAAGCTGTCAGAAGCAGAGAAACGTTACGCCACAGTTGAACTTGAAGCACTTTCTCTTGTGGTGGGAGTTACGAAATTTGCAAAATATTTGCTTGGCAGGAAGTTTATAGTACAGACAGACAACAAACCACTGACAGTCTTTAAAGAAGGAACACCGAAGAATCATCGTATTTACAGATGGAGTCTACTTTTGCAGAACTACAGCTTTGAATTAGTCCACATCAGTGGCATAAATAATGCCCTGGCTGACATTCTGTCACGTCTTTAAACAGATGCATGACATGAAAAAAAAAAGAAATACATTTTTTTTTAATTGAAAAAAAAAAAAAAAAAAAAAAGAAGGATGAATGGCTGTCTGTTGAATACATGGAATATGAATGAAAGGCTTTTGGCTACAAACCCCTCTGTTGCAGAAATTAACCCCCCCCCCCCCCCCCCTTACCTTTTGTATTTTCCCTAATTCTAACTCCTTAGCCTCAAATGTCCTAGCTATACTAGATATTCCCTCCCCATTTACTGTCTTGTGTCATTAGCAAACATTAGAGAATACTCGGTTCATATGCATCACATCTTATGTCACCGCTGATTAGGAGAGAGGTATTATCAATTATCATATGATCATGATGGGGCTGTAACGGCCTAAGAGTAAAGACATACTTAGTACATACGGCAAACCAAAAGTAGGCAGGGTAACTAGCCTGGATAAAGGGGCAAAAGACACGGGCCATTAAGGAAACAACCTTCAACCAGATGATGTTATGCGGTACAAGGAATAGCATGGGTTAGCATCAGAAATGTGTTAGGACCTTCATAAATCCAGGATTTATACTAGTATAGATAGAAAATGGTAATGACATGATACATGCAAGGTGACCAGACAATCTATCTAGAGATTTACACACGGGTAGCACCAAAAGAACATAACACAGGGTGCAATAACGAACCATGAACAGAAATGATACATAGTATCATTTTGAAAAGCGGGGGTGAAACTGTCATGAGTCAACCTTACCACACACTGAGAGATAAAGACAAACAATGACTAGACTGACTCATAACAGCAGACAGGTCAATTACTGGTCAGACGGGTTGTGTGTAGAGCCGCACGGCGAAACAGGTAACTGAGTGGGGAGGTTACAGGGGGACTGGACAAACAGGTAGAGTGACACACGGCAGTTAGTAGTTGGACAGTCCAGTGAACGGATGTGTTTGTTTGGGGCCCTTTCAAAAGGTGGGAATTGTTTTTCGCTTGGAATGGACTGGATTTAAAATTGTGAACAGAACAGTAGTGGTTATTCATACTGGTGACGAGTGTTTTCTGTTGTATAGCCGGATTATAAAGTTAAGTGTAGTAGTTAGGAGGATACGTAATTATTGCTATAGAGGCATCAGCTAGCCTCTCATGACTTTGTTCATATTGCGAGGATGAGTTTGTGATCAGCTATACCAGCGTACTGTTGATGTATTTAGCCAGTGACTACCTGAGATTAGTGTGCTTATGAACCATACGAATAAAACCTGTGGCTACTCAGTAGTCGATAACGTTGTGCGGAAGCCATACTAACTTTGCAGTTATCATGAGTTCTTAAATAAACATACTAACTTTGCAGTTATCAAGAGTTTCTTAAATAAACATTATTTAAGAACTGGAACAAGGTCATCAGCGTTTACATGTTCATGGAAGTGTGGGTACACCTGGCACAAATAACAATTGTACTTGTGTCACACCTATAAAAGGTGTCTGACAATCATTATGTGCGTTTAACAAAGCCCTAGATATTTTCGAATACAAGATACGATTATATAGTTCTTGTTTTTTTAAAGACACGTTACATTATATGTAGTTAACTTATGTAGCAGTAAAATTATATTTTCTGATTTGTATTTTTCTCAATAATACTTTGGTTGCTAGAGTCATGAAAAACATATTTCAAAGGACCCATCATCATATTCCCCTTACATGGAATGATATGCTATTCACAGCAGATAAACTTTTCTCTTATACGGAGTAAAAAAAAAAAAGTAAAGATCCCTTTACACGCCCTTAGGCGCATCGGGCATATGGGAAGAGCACCCATTTTTTTACAAACCAATCGGCACTCGGTGGGTAATGTGGTCAGCATTACGCCAGCCGTCTTTACTTTCCCAGGACAGCCTATCCTGGTACCCATTTGAGGCTGCTTAAACGGAGTAACACTGTCTAATACATCACCGACCTTCGGATACTTTCTCCGGACGATGCCAGTGTGTTAGGAAACGACTTGGCAGACAGATTAGCTGGTTCTTCACTTCTACAAGCATGATAAACTTGATGTTGTCAAGACACTTACTTTGCGATGAAGTGAACAATGAGGAAGGACGAACAGATCAGTATGATTCGGAGAGATTGGTACAGCAAGGAGTTACCAAGTGTTTCGGCCGACACACTACACTCAAGTGAAGGAAGGACGATGTATAATCAAACTGCTACCGGTACCAATCGGAAATGAAACTCTGAGCTGGCAACTGGAGATGGGGACTGAGCCCTTATGGGAAAGACTCGAGTGCTGTGATGTCCGTTCTTACCTCCACTCAGCATCACCATCCAAAGCATCATAGGAGGGTGGACGGATGTGCGAACTAATAAATGGGTGGATAGATTTATAGACAGACAAACAGATAAAAGGAAGGACAAAAGGCAGACAGAAAGGCAGACAGAGAGACAAGCACGGAGACTTATTGATTGATACACTGTCATGAAGGTTAATGTATTTAAGGAAACTAAATCTTCCCGTTAAAAAATCACGCATATCAGACTGAGATAGTATAAAGCAAAGTTTTAAGACAAAAAGATGAATTTCATTATAAAACATGTGTCACCCTCCACGATCCAGGTTGACAGCAATGTATCTCCTCTGTCGATGTGAATATTACGTGGCGAGGCCTCAATCTCTTCCACGATGAGACTCCTGCACCACTATCTACACCGTCCGACGCGGGAATTGAACCACTATCTACACCGTCCACTGCAGGAATTGAACCACTATTTACACCTTCCACTGCAGGAATTGAACCCCGGGAAAACGATGAGTACTGCTTTATAAAACATTTGGTTAATCTCTAAGCAGCATATCCGCATAATTTCATTTCATTAGCTTTCATCCAGTCTCTTTCCATCTCTGCCTTTCTCCCTGAATTTGCATTTGTTTATTTAAAAAAACCCAGCTCCGGATGTTTAGACCAAGCGACGATCGAAACATGATGTAAACTACAGGACCCCTCCCTCTTTTATACGGACTGAGCATATAGAGCTAGATATGTATCTTCTAGGCACTCTACGAGTAACGTTGTCATTATCTAGTCGACCTCCTTTACTTCCCATTAGTTTACCTGGTACCAAAACGAAAAAGAACTTCAAATCCACGTAAATGCGCTACACACAGTCTGCAACGAATATAACATGAAGATCAGCATCACCAAAACAGGAATTCTGAAAATAAGTAGAACACCTAATATACTAACTATTCAAGTTAACAACGAACAACTCAAACAAGTGCAGCATTTTAAATACTTGGGGAGCATCTTCACAGATGATGGAAGAATTGATAGGCAGCTTGAGGCAAGATGTCAAAAGGCGAACGCAGTAACTTACCAACTCTCCCCACTGCTAAAACACCCAAGCATCACTATGGCACTTAAACGACAACTGATAAATTGCATGTTTATACCAACCCTCTGCTACCAATGCTAAACCTGGTCCCTGAGCACAGGAGAAAAAGATCACGACGTGCGAAATGAGATGCTTACGTAAGGCTGCCAATGTCACAAGGAGAGACAGAGTTCGAAACGAGAACATTAGATCAATTGTAGGAACCACACCATGCCTGCAATACATAAAGAAGCAACAAATAGAGTGGTTTGGCCACTTGATGAAAATGCAAACCGACCAACTGCCTCTACGAGCATACAACGAACAGCACTACTGCCCTGTGAATTAAACAAAATGTTAATGAAATACGGGAAAGAGCGATGAAGCAATTAATACCAATTCTATTGCTTTATCCAATCAATTTCAGCTTTAGAAATATGTCAAGGCTGGTTGTGGAAATATTTCTTCTATAAAGTAATTAACTAGATGGATCAAATCAGTTGCATAAATCTGTTTATTATGTGATATTACATATAGAGATAAGTGTGGATTATCATCACAGCACTCAGGACAGATCCTTAGGTGCTCCGATTTCCTCCTCAAAAGCTCCACAAGTGTAAAATGACTGGTGACGGACTGATTATGTGATTTCTGGACTTACTAAATTTAGAAACACGAGCTAAGAAACCATTTTACAATCACAGAAAAATAAATCGGGGCTACTAAACCTGGATACTTCAGAAAAATGCCACGGATCAAGAAAAATAAAGCGGTATACTGTACATGTGTGAAAACCAAGAAAAACCGGCTCTTTCACAGCAAAAGTGAAAACTTAAGTAGGAGCGACTGCAGTCAATCAAATATCAAAAGTAGAGGGGAGGAGAGAGAATAAGAAGAAGTTTAAAAAAAGACAAAAGGAAAAAAAACGCAAAACTGACGTGGTTTTAACTATCGCTGAAGAAAGTAATTGTCTGAAAAAGACAGGAAGGCTTACTATCTGTAATTGAAGACTATATGTCTTGACGCAGAAGATTTGATTTTAAAACCGGCGTCTGAAAGCGAACAGTTCAAGAAAAAGAAAACTGATGTGAAAATGATTGTCTCCGCAACACTTGGAAAAAAAACAAAAAACACTAAGAGCTCAAACCAGCTTCAGACTGAACTCGTCTAAAATTGAAAGCCCTCCCCAGCATTATCGACAAATGGCCTTTTGCTTTGGAGGAGAAGGGGGAAAAAAACTACCAAAAGTCCCTAACCATGCAATTTACGGAGAGGAGCACAGATTTATAGAATCAGAAAGCTCTGTAATGACATAGGGGGAATTGAGTGGTATCAGAGCAAAGTGATCCATTAGCTTTGAAGTTAAAAGTACTTCTAGGTCTTTGAGGGGCAGTGGCGTTTGATTGGAGGGCCAGATGGGTAGCCGCTAGTTTTGGGGTTGGGGGTAAGAGGCTTGTCTTGTGTACTGAGGTTAACACTCGACCTGGCAGTCTTGTAATAACATCGGGGTATGATAAAGTGCTTCGCTGGACGCTGGGATTCATCTGAGCTTGCAGAGTGGAATAAATAGATCTCTGACTTAGCGCATGCTTGAGTTACCCTGGCTGGAGATTCCATGGTTACCTCAAATCGCTGCGGTGATTTCTTTTGAGTGGGGCTTTTTCGTGTCTTTAATTTGTTTTTGTTGATTTGTGTGTGTACATGAAATATTGGGAGCGGAGTTAGGGCACGTGCTAGACGCCTGTCTGTCGGGTCACATGAGTTCAAATCGGCATTGTGGCGGATTTGTTATACATTATGTGAGCCTTCATGCTGACAGAGCCTGAAATGGATAACCACTTATGGGAAGTAAAAGCGATCATCGTGATGTCTATATAGTCTATCGAATACTGAAGTGTTAAAGATAAATATGAGAACATCAGCACATGCTTGATGCCCTATTAAACGACCCTCGTAACGCCAGGTTTGAGGTTTTGAACAACGGATCAACATCATGCATGGCACAGAGATAGTAACCCATAAGTGCTCCTTTCTTTTTTCTAATTCAAGTCTGAGTCTGAAGAAGCTCAGCACAGTGCTCAGGCTCGGTAGCATCTGAGAGGATCCTTAATTACTTTAGGTAGATCTTTAACTCGAAATCTTTGCCCGGGCTACTCTTTTCAAATTCGAACTGCCAAGGGATTTTTTTTTTTACATGCGCAACAATGGTCACGGGCCATTACGCAATTATGCATCGGGTATGTGATACTTGACTCATATTTTTATAAACAAGTTGGCACTCTGTGGATGGTGTGATCAACATCGGGATGGTTGGCTTATCTTGCTGTGACATTGCCTGCTTTCCATTTTAGGCTGGAATGGCCTGGGGGCGAAGGTGACATTTTGAAAAACCTACTTCACAGTGTTGATTTCAACCCAAGACCTGTGACCAAACCTCCATTGTCACGTCATTATGCCATCGTGGCTTTAACATGTATCATTTATCTAGGCACCCATGTTTTCTTTTGTAAATGTATTCTTTGTCATGTAGGGACATTATATGATACCTAGGGCTGGCAGTCTAGTCTCCATTCCGTTCTCTCTTGTGAGATCACTTCGATACCATGGATGAACCCAGACCAGCACCGTTGGCTTCTCTTATCAACGTTCACCTCAGGGTTTCTCTTGGAAGTCATAGTTTCTTCGGACCCGATATTTCCCATTTCAGTACCTGTTTGGAGATTCTCTGTTCGTCTATTCTCAGAATGTGTCCAGTATAACGCCTTTTCTTTGTCTTATAACTGTTGATATTAGTCCAGACATTTCTCTTTATTTTTTTAAAAACTTTTATTGAATACATCCTGTTTCGTGTTCATCATTCTTCTTGGGCATGTGTTTTCAAATGCATTCAACTTTTGCTTGTCTTTGCTTGTTCTCCAAATCTCAGTGGATTATGTTAAAACTGAATTAAACCTTAGAAATGAAAATACGTAACTTGATTGAGACTATATAATTTTGAGTACCATATATTGCTCAGGCTGAACCCACCTTAACACACTCTAAAATAGGTACCATCAATTTTTCACGGAAGTTGGTGGCGCAATGTATCACATCACACAGTGTTTACGACTGGGCTATATACTACTGACATCTGGTATTTAAATGTCGTGAATAAGAAAATCACCCAAAATGCATTTCCCAGTGAGACAGCGTGTTTAAATGTTGGTTGAAAAAAATGTCTACTGAAACCGATGAATATTAAATGGGGTGAATTCCACCCCCCCCCCCCCCCCACACACACACACACACATACACTCACTCACGCGCGCACATACACATACACACATGATGCAAACCCACATCATATAAATCCTGCCCACATTCCACACACAAACCAGACACACACACACACACACACACACACACACACACACACACACACACACACACGAGAAATAACTGGACAACCACATGGATCAACGAGAAAAAGCGGACAAATAATTACTGAACAGACATTGACATTGGAAACACATGTACATCTAATCGAAGACATCCAAAAGAAACTGTGAGAGGATGCTGAGAGGGGACAAATGTTCTGGGGCTGGATTGTATCCATGATATTGGAAGAACCGGACTGGATACAGTGAAATGGGCAGCTGGACTGCCAGCCCAATGTGATGAATATCGGCACAACTGATCAGTTATAAATTAAGTGTTTGTTATTTATTGGGTTGCTTGTTTGGTTGATTAGTTGATTGATTGTTCGTTTAGCTGTTTACCAGGTTGTTCGGTTAATTATGCATTTTTTTTTTTTTTTTTTTTTTTGTTAGCTGTATTGCTATTTGCCAGGCTGACTGTTTGATTAGTTAAGTGATATATTTTTTAAGCTATTTGGTTGTTTTGCCAGTTTGACTGTTTGATTAGTTGGATGATGTATTTTTTTTTTTTTATCTCACTGTATGCCAGCTTGATTGTTTTATTACTTGGTTGAATTATTTATTATTCTGTTGTTTAACAGTTCTATTGATTAATTAGTTTTTTTTTTTTTTTTTTTTTGTCTGGCTGTATGCCAGGTTGATTGTTTTATTAGTTGGTTGAATTATTATTCTGTTTGACAGTTTGATTGATTGATTAGTTGGTCGACTATTTAATTTTTGACAAGTTGCTAATTAAAAAATGTACATGAGGAAATGGGGTCAACACCACACCGGCCATCTTTGTTGTCAAGGACTTTACGTGGTACCCATTCAAGGATAGGTCGACCTAGAAGCCAAGGTCATGACTTGAAACAAAAAATCCGGCACCCTCGACCTTCGGATTGTCAGGCGATCGCCTAGTCGCTCGACCACGGCGGTTTCCCCATCAAAGTTGCCCTAAAACTTCGAAAGCAGGTGGACCCAGCCTTAAATGGGTACCAGGATGTATGTCCTGGGGAAGTAAAGACGGCCGGTGTAATGCTGACCACATTACCTAACTAGTGCCAATTGGTCAGTAAAACTATAGGTGTTCTTTTGATATGCCCGATGTGCCTAAAGGCGTAAAAATGGATCTTAACTTTTGTTTCACATTTTTTATCATTTCTGAAGAGGTTGAAGAAAGTTATACAGCATTTGATCTGTTGAAACGTATCCTGAATGTTGCTCTCCAGGTGTCAGTGTTGCCAAAGGTTCAGTTTGTCTGGAGAAGTGAATTCAGACCGTTATTAGGGTGACTGTCTCTTTCTTATATTTGGCTCAAGTTATTACGCTCCCCGGAAAGGACTTTACAACCTTTTGTTATATACATTCTAGCCGTCCGATGTATTGCCTGAATTATGCAAGATATTGTCGGATTTGTCCAAGATGTTTTCAGAATTGACCAAAATAATTTCTTACTCGTTAAAAACATACGAACAATTGTTCAAAATATTTTATGAATTGAGTAATACATTTAAAAAAAAAAATTAATGAAATGAAATTGTTCATAATACTTCCTAAGTTGCCGACAATGTTATGTTGAAGTTGAACGTTAAATGTTGAATTAAGAATTAACATCATAGCACTCGGGACACTTCCATAAGCGCTCCGTCCCCGTCTTCAACAGCAAGCGACGAGTTCTAATTCCGACGGCACCAATAACTGCCTAACTGAATATCCGTCTCGCCTTTCTACTGAGTACTGAGCGTCAGCCGGATCCCCTGGTAACTGTTCGCAGAGCCATTCTTCCGGTGATGGTCCCTTTGTGTACCTCCTCCACGTGTTATTCAAAAATTATTTTTAATATATATTAATTTTTTTTTTAATTGTTTTTTTTTATTTCCTCACACAAAAAAGTCTACATTTTTTTAAGTATCCATGTTTTATTTTTAAAAATTAACATTTTCTGTAAAGACCATGTCTTTTAAAATTACGATGATAATCAATTCCCCCTCCCACCCCCTCCCTCCCCCCCCCCCCCCCCCCCAAAAAAAAAAATCCATATTTCTTAACAGTTCATGATATGTTCTATAAAGCTCAGGATTTCTGGAATATGTTTAGTACTTTCTATAATATTCCATATTTTCTGAAATACCCATGATATTTTCTATAGAAGCTCATTATTTCTGAAATTTTCATGATATTTTCTGAAGTCCTATATATAATGACATTTGTAGGGCTTCAAGAGATGTTTTTTTTTTCTGCCATTAGATAATTGTCCTGAGATCACTGACATATATTGAAATTGGTTTTATCAAGATGCTGATTTCTTGTAGCCTTCAATTACAGGGGCTTATTGCATAAGACATTCTTGATTTTATCTAAGGCAGTTTTTATAGACATATTTTTTATCTCTATATGCAGGGTTTCTTCTTGGCGAGGTCGTCAAACCGTTTGAAATGCCGTCTTGATGTCATGGGTTTGTTTCACGAACACGTCATTAAGTTCACCAGAGACAGAGCTGATAAACTAGTTAAGACAGGTGCAAATGAAGAGCATCATAATGTACCAGTCTCCTATCAACGGAAGAAGAAGAAGAAGATAATCAATCAGACGACCATCAACACTGGCACAAGACGATAGTATGGACAGACCAAAGCAAGTCACTGTTCTACCCCTTACAGCAAAGCACAGTTGACTTCGCTGCCACATGTACACTAAATGTAGGATTGGTGAATCTGCCATGTGCTGTCTATGAGATACGGGTCTATCCCTCTATGCCCAATACGCCGGGAGACATGAAAACGGGTGCCTACTTGATTAGCCGACATCTGTTGGTTAGATATTGCGAACCTGCTACGTAATTCAAAATACCATGTTTAATTCCAGCTATAGGCGATTTGACAGCAGACCGCTTTTCGTTGATTTCGACTTTGATGTGGAGCGCCGACCGTTAAGAAAGCAATGGCAAACTACTGAACATACAATTGTCTAGTAACATCACAGTCAGCAAATACAAGTTGGGGTCGGTTCTTCAACGTCATGCAAAGGATTTGCGACTGATTGTTAACTTCTTTTTTTTTTCATCCACGAGATGGTAGGGATTCAAACAAATTACTAATGGTAGCTGTGCTGGCGTATTTTCTACTTGATTAGCCTAGTTATTTAAATCTCTCTACTCATCCTAGAATTTTCTTTTTCTGCGTTTCCCATAAAAAGAGTTACTTATAAGTTGGGTTGTGGTTTACAGCTAGGCGGCCATATCTGCGTCTTTCGACATTTCGGTATAAAGTAGGTAAAATGTCCGAAAATGTCATGGGAAAGTAATGCTGCTGGCATGCAGTTGAGCATGTCATACATCAAGTGTCGGTTGGTCTATGCACACTATGGGTCTAGCATACTATGGGTCTAGTACACTATGGGTCAAGTACACTATGGGTCTAGTACACTATGGGTCTAGTACACTATGGGTCTAGCACACTATGGGTCTAGTACACTATGGGTCTAGTACACTATGGGTCTAGTACACTATGGGTCTAGTACACTATGGGTCTAGTACACTATGGGTCTAGTACACTATGGGTCTAGCACACTATGGGTCTAGTACACTATGGGTCTAGTACACTATGGGTCTAGTACACTATGGGTCTAGTACACTATGGGTCTAGCACACTATGGGTCTAGTACACTATGGGTCTAGTACACTATGAGTCATACATCGAGTGTCGGTTGGTCTATGCACACTATGGGTCTAGTACACAATGAGTCTAGTACACTATGGGTCATACATCGAGTGTCGGTTGGTCTATGCACACTATGGGTCTAGCATACTATGAGTCTAGCACACTATGGGTCTAGTACACTATGGGTCTAGTACACTATGGGTCTAGCACACTATGGGTCTAGTACACTATGGGTCTAGTACACTATGGGTCATACATCGAGTGTCGGTTGGTCTATGCACACTATGGGTCTAGCATACTATCGGTCTAGCACACTATGGGTCTAGTACACTATGGGTCTAGTACACTATGGGTCTAGCACACTATGGGTGTAGTACACTATGGGTCTAGCACACTATGGGTCTAGTACACTATGGGTCTAGCACACTATGGGTCTAGCACACTATGGGTCTAGTACACTATGAGTCTAGTACACTATGGGTCTAGCACACTATGGGTGTAGTACACTATGGGTCATACATCGAGTGTCGGTTGGTCTATGCACACTATGGGTCTAGTACACTATGGGTCTAGCACACTATGGGTCTAGCACACTATGGGTCTAGCACACTATGGGTCTAGTACACTATGAGTCTAGTACACTATGGGTCTAGCACACTATGGGTGTAGTACACTATGGGTCATACATCGAGTGTCGGTTGGTCTATGCACACTATGGGTCTAGCACACTATGGGTG
Source organism: Candidula unifasciata (assembly GCA_905116865.2). Classification (NCBI taxonomy): domain Eukaryota; kingdom Metazoa; phylum Mollusca; class Gastropoda; order Stylommatophora; family Geomitridae; genus Candidula; species Candidula unifasciata. Next base: position 748,827 of record CAJHNH020007779.1, on the reverse strand, counting down.
TAGTACACTATGGGTCATACATCGAGTGTCGGTTGGTCTATGCACACTATGGGTCTAGTACACTATGGGTGTAGTACACTATGGGTCATACATCGAGTGTCGGTTGGTCTATGCACACTATGGGTCTAGCACACTATGGGTGTAGTACACTATGGGTCATACATCGAGTGTCGGTTGGTCTATGCACACTATGGGTCTAGCACACTATGGGTGTAGTACACTATGGGTCATACATCGAGTGTCGGTTGGTCTATGCACACTATGGGTCTAGTACACTATGAGTCTAGTACACTATGGGTCTAGTACACTATGAGTCTAGTACACTATGGGTCTAGCACACTATGGGTGTAGTACACTATGGGTCTAGCACACTATGGGTCTAGTATACTATGAGTCTAGTACACTATGGGTCATACATCGAGTGTCGGTTGGTCTATGCACACTATGGGTCTAGCATACTATGAGTCTAGCACACTATGGGTCTAGTACACTATGGGTCTAGTACGCAATGGGTCTAGCACACTATGGGTCTAAAACCATATACACTCTATGCCAAAAGGGCGAAAAAGCACTTTTCTGTTGTGATGTTCACATCGTTATATCCCATATATTTTCCTTTCTTACACCAGAGACTATGTGACAGAGGTTAGTAAATGCGTTTAATAATAGCATGATCCTTTGAGGGCTAAGGCTCGATAACCACCACAGATGGTTATTTTTAAAATAAAAATTGTTTTCCTGGATGGTGGAAGGAGAATCTTACCGTGGAAGAGCTGTGGACCTCACTAAGCTACATTCACAAAGACAACAGTGGGTGAACTGTGGCAAACCTTTATTGTGGAGACGGCAGACACTTTTGTAAGTCCTCACTTTAGAATGGGAGTCATACAAAGTTAAAGTTAGTTGCATATTCCTTACAGGACATCGTAGAACCAACTCCGCTTTTGTGGCTGTTTGTGATTTTACCAGGCAAGTTTTACGCCCAGTAGGTTTTAATGCCCTCAACGGTCAGTTCTCTATTCCACTGTCAATACCAACGTTAAGGTGCCAAATCGCTAGCAACTGGGACCGAATCACACTAATTAGAGATACAAACACATTCCATGATCATATCAACACCAGACGCACATAAGAGACAACCAATGAAACTAGCCGTGCTCATATCAACATGAGATGCAAAATACAATTGTACAGACATGTAATAAGAAATTAAAGAGCTCTCGAAAAAATTGCCGCAGGGCTCAATACAGGGGAAGAGAAGAAGAGGAAGACCACGCACACATACACACACACACACACACACACACGCGCACACAAGAGCTGGTTACAGAACTTGACAGACTGGGCAGGCCTTAAGCACACAGCCACGAAGTCTATAGCATCTGAGCGTCATGTGTGGAGGGAGCTGATCAACCATTCAACCTGTGACCCAACGACACGCAGTTCTATGGACAATGTTACTGATATATTTTTTTCAAAAATAGTAGCTGTGCCCAGAACTTTGTATACAGAAAGATATGTTTCTGCGTTTACGGCTGCCCTGGTAAAAACAGGCAGTTTAGTTTGATCGTTGTTGAAATTGTACTTCACTTATAAAGGATTCACTTATTCGCTTTATTTATGTAACTATTACTGTTGTATGCACCTGATGAGATACAGCGAAATATCATCATCATCATCAGCATGTGCCTTGCCGATTGGCGTGGGCGATCATGCCTCTCCATAATCTGCGATCTCCTGCAGCGTGTATCAGTTTGTGTGCTGACACACCTCCATGCCATGCAACAAGACTGTCAAGCATCTTCTCTCGTTGTCTTCCTCTGTCTCTCCTTCCACAGATCTTTCCAGTGGTCACAACATGTTCTATTTTCCCTCTTCTCATAAAATGGCTGAAAAATTATGACTCTCTCCTTCTGATGTCTGTGATAAGTTGTCTTTGGGCTCCCGTCTTTTTCAAAACCTCTTGGTTGCTCTTTTTGGCTGTCCAAGGTATTCTAGGCATTCTTCTGTAAAACCACAGCGAAATATGTCAGGCAATAAATTGTGCAATCTTTTGTTTGTGTCTTCTTTGTTCAAAGTTTTCATTTTATTTGCAAGCGATCACCGCATAAATATTTTTTATTGTAATTATCATATCTATTATATTATTTTTAACCACCTTAACAAGACGTGTACCTCTTGAATTACCCTTCACAAATTGGTGAGAATTCTGAACCCCAAATGGCACCCTTCCCAAGTGTTTTCTTCTGCGTGGCAGCCAACAGGCTGCCGTCAGGGAAGCCCCCAAACAGATAATCACAGAAACGTTGATCAATTCTCAAACGGTGCTCTGTTTCTTGATGATTTCCCGTTGGCATGCGGGTAACCTAGGATGATTATAAAACTGTGCAATTATGGCCAGTGTTTAGGGAAAATAGTTCACCTAGAACAGTGCCTCTCAACCTTCCTTATGTTGTGACCCATTATTACAGTTTCCTCGTTTAGTGGCGATCCCCCAAATAGTTATTGTTCTTTACTACTTCAATGAATATTTTTTCCGATGGTCTTAGGCGACCCCTGTAAAAGGGTCGTTCGACATAAAAAGGATCGCTTCCGGCAGGCTTAGAAGCGCTGATATAGAACATGTGAACCGATTTCAAGAGACCGGGCTAAATTAGAGAAGACATTTAGGATAACCGTGTTTTAACATAGAATTTTCTATTAATGAAAGAAATAAGAGCAACTTAAATGTGGAAAGAAAGAAAAAAAAGAAAGAAAGAAAGAAAGAAAGAAAGAAAGAAAGAAAGAAAGAAAAAAGAAAGAAAGAAAGAAAGAAAGAAGGATAAAAGAAAGAAAGAAAGAAAGAAAGAAAGAAAGAAAGAAAGAAAGAAAGAAAGAAAGAACAGAAAGAAAGAAAGAAAGAAAGAAAAAAGAAAGAAAGAAAGAAATCCAAAGAAAAGAAAGAAAGAAAGAAAGAAAGAAAGAAAGAATGAAAGAAAGAAAGAAAGAAAGAAAGAAAGAAAAGAAAGAAAGAAAGAAGAAAGAAAGAAAAGAAAGAAAGAAAGAAAGAAAGAAAGAAAGAAAGAAAGAAAGAAAGAAAGAAAGAAAGAAAGAAAGAAAGAAAGAAAGAAAGAAAGAAAGAAAGAAAGAAAGAAAGAAAGAAAGAAAGAAAGAAAGAAAGAAAAAGAGAGAAAGAAAGAAAGAAAGAAAGAAAGAAAGAAAGAAAGAAAGAAAGAAACAAAGAAAGAAACAAAGAAAGAAACAAAGAAAGAAAAAGAAAGAAAGAAAGAAAGAAAAAGAAAGAAAGAAAGAAAGAAAGAAAGAAAGAAAGAAAGAAAGAAAGAAAGAAAGAAAGAAAGAAAGAAAGAAAGAAAGAAAGAAAGATAAAACAACAATGAAGACGTTTTATTTTTTAAAAAGGCATTGTTTAAGATTTTCAATGAATTAATTTCTTTCTTTTCCGGGTTTCGTCTGATTAGATGTACTCAGACTTATTTATGACCTCCTCTGTTTTTGACTCTCAAATGTCTTCATTCATCTGCATTGAAATCACGTTTGTACCCGACAGTCTAGTTACTGAAGATTGTGTTTTGCATTTTTCACTTTGTTTACATGATTTGTACATTTGCAACAACGACAGAGATGTTTTTGACTATGCTACAAGTATCTTCCGAATATCAACATCACCACCATCATCATCATCATCACCAACATTATCAATACCATCATCATCATTACCTCTTGATCATCATCATCATCATCCAGTAACACTGTGTGTCGTTGTCACTAGTTTCTGTTGACTGTCATAATCACGCTGAGCCGGGAATGCAGAGACTGTCCAGCAGGTGCCACAGAGGTGGAAATTCAGCAATTAATGCTCACTCAGAGGATTTTATCATTTATACAGACGGTTGAGTGTCAAGAGGCAAAAGAAGTGCGTGGGGCTTTATAGCAAAGGTTGATGGTCGAAGTTTGGTGCAGGAGAGCCTAGCATATGATACCACAACATCCAGCTTAAGAATGGAGGTGGAGGCGGTCACTGCAGCTTTCCGCTGGCTAGTGAACACGACACAAACACACACACACACACACATCGTTATTGTAACTGATTCAGAAAGAATGCTGAGGAAGATCAGAACAGGTATGCTTCGTGCAGAGTGGCATGCTTCGCTGCGGAGGGCACGGGTAAGGAGTATTGTCTGGATTTTTGCACCGGGGACGTCGGTGTGTTGGGAAATGAACAGACGGACAGACTGGCTGGCTCTGCACAACTTGGTGAAATACTGATACATGATAAGGCAGACGTGGTTAGTGCCTTGTGGGAGAGCGTGTACAGTTCGGAGGAGCAGATGGATCACCACAGTCTTGTGAGGTTGATGCGGCGGGAAGTGACGAGAGGTTCTGGCAGATGCTCGAGGCTCAGAGGAAAAGCAAGACGGACGTTTAATCAGAATGCTACTGACACCATTAGTATCAGAACTCTTCGCTGGCTGCTGAAGATGGGGACGGAGCGCTTATGGGAATGCCCCTAGTGCTGTGATGTCGGTTCTTGAATCAAATAAAATCAAATCATGTTTGATCAGGTCTCTCCACCTTTGGCGGTCAGTTGCGATGGATTTCATGGTTGCAGCCTGAGGCCTGTCCAGGCAGTCAGGTTCCGTAATCAGGTCTTTCTTGGTCTGCCTCTTCTCCTCCTTTCCTCTACTGAGCCGTGCAGTATTGTTTTTGAGAGTCCGTTAGATCTTGTTACATGTCCAGACCATTGAATGTGTCGCCTTTTCACTGTAGTTAAAAGAGGTTCATAGTTGTATAATTTTGTGGCGAACGCCTTTGTTTGTAATGTAGTCTGTGTATAATATATGCCAAGAATTTTACTAAAACATCGCATTTTTAATGCATGAATCTTTCTTTTAAGTTCAGCTATTGAGGTCCACGTTTCACAGTCATATGTAAATGTACTAATAGCTAGTGTTCTGAGCAATCACATCTTGATATTACTTCAAAATCTAGTGGGCAGGCTGCCGATATCAATCCAATAACCTGTGCTCTAAGTATTGCCTCAAAACTTAAACTGTGAAATCGTCTTTACTTGTGGATGCAATTGCCCTCACTTCTTCTTCATTTTATTTAAAATCACCATTATCCCCCATGTAACATATGTACACGTATAAGCAATAAAAAACATACTCACTATGCACACTCACACATACATACTCACATTCACATACGCACATACGCACACAAACACTCACACGTACACACGCACTCTCACTTGTTCACAAGGGCAGACAACACCCTTTCAGAAGCCTCAGGGTGGTTTCACTTATTTCCCTTAATGATTACAATGTCGGAGTCGTACTATCAGAAATCTGAAGTAATCTTAGAATTCTATTTATTGGCACTAACAACATTAATGGATTTATACTGTCTGGGCGCTGGCTCCCGCGACACTGAAAGGCTTTCTTCGCCAGCAAGAAGCTCTATAGCTGACAATTCTACTTTCCATTCTTTGAAACTGAAATCCCAACAGTGGAGTTTACTATTCTTCTGCGTTTTAAATTAGTGTTTCGATATTTCTTTCTACTATAGCGGGCAAATGACTATGTATATTTCACGTGCTTTTTTTTTTCTTTCTCCTCTTCCTCTTTCTTCTTTTCCACCACCTCCTCCTCCTGCCTCTTCTTCTTCTTCTTCTTCTTCTTCTTCTTCTTCTTCTTCTTCTTCTTCTTCTTCTTCTTCTTCTTCTTCTTCTTCTTCTTCTTCTTCTTCTTCTTCTTCTTCTTCTTCTTCTTCTTTTTCTTCTTCTTCTTCTTCTACTACTACTACTACTACTACTACTTCTTCTTCTTCTTTCTTCTTCTTCTTCTTCTTTTTCTTCTTTTTCTTCTTTTTCTTCTTCTTCTTCTTCTTCTTCTTCTTCTTCTTCTTCTTCTTCTTCTTCTTCTTCTTCTTCTTCTTCTTCTTCTCCTTCTTCTCCTTTTTCTTCTTCTTCTTCTTCTTCTTCTTCTTCTTCTTCTTCTTCTTCTTCTTCTTCTTCTTCTTCTTCTTCTTCTTCTTCTTCTTCTTCTTCTTCTTCTTCATCTTCTTCTTCTTCTTCTTCTTCTTCTTCTTCTTCTTCTTCTTCTTCTTCTTCTTCTTCTTCTTCTTCTTCTTCTTCGTCTTCTTATTCTTCTTCTACTTCTACTACTGCTTTATTTTCTACTCTTCCGTGTCTTTTTTCCCCCCTCCTCTTCTTTTTCTTTTTCTTCTTCTTATTTTTATTCCATCTTTCTCGCGTGGCTTTTTTAACCTCCATATCCTCCTCTTTTTGCATTCTTTTCCCAGCATTGTTGCTCAATTTGTAGACAGGAAGGATATAGTTTCATTACCCAGCTTCTGAATTGAGTGCATTGCGTGACACTATGAGCTGCGGAGTTCATTTGGAATGTTTTGCGACTGTGACCAACGTGAACGTAAAATTGTGACAACAGAGATGAAATGCCTTAGAAGAGCTATAGGAGTTTCAAGGAAAGACAGAATACGAAATCATGAAATCAGACGAATGCTAGGAATATAGTCAGTCTTACAGGTCATCAAAGAACAACAAATGAGGTGGTTTGGACACCTAACAAGAATGCCCTGGTACTATCTGTCACAGCGAGCCACACTAAAACGTTACAACGGGTATAGAGCGAGTGGAAGACCTCGGAAAAATATGGATTGATGGCATTAAGAACAGCCTTACAGAAATGAACATCAGTCTTAATAGTGCTATTGACAGAGCTCATTAACGAACATTACATCTCCTCTCGACACTTCGATGAGGTACAAGATGGAAGAGAAGAAGAAGAAGACCAACGTGATGGTGTGAATTGTAGATTCAGAAAATGGCACGATGCCGGTTATCGCAATATTAGTGGTGCCATTATATGATTAAAATTGATCGCGTGTGGAACTGCTGATTTGTTGGTGACTTCTACTACCATCAGTGATGAACTGCATTTCTAATATCAGACAGTCTGTGTTGGAACTTCGGATGGCTACCTATGCTTTAACGCGTGTGTATGCTAGTGCATATGCTGAGACAGCACTCTGTCAATCTTTCCAAAAGGGACTGTCATAAACATTTTGTTTGTTTTTCGTTGGCACAGGAGCGGAGCAAATATGGGGTGACTTGTTTGCTATGAAGCTGAAACTGAGATTACCAAATTACCAGATTCTTGTCTTTCCATTATCGTTATTGTTTTTTGGTATCATCGTTATCATCTTGATTAGATTTTTTTCAAATTCATATTATTTGTATTAAATATGCTCATAATAATGAAATACCGTGTCTATGGTTTACGTCTGAAAAGAATTCCGGCCCATCTATAACTGCTTGTTTAGCCAATGGGTGTTTTAAACGTGCTCAGTGTTATACACGCGTGAGCCGGAGTATGTACGAATTCGTAACCAATTCTATTGAATGCCAGTAACAAGTGTGCTCTTGTGACGTTTTGCAATAATTAAAAACCAGTGGATCTGGTAGACACTCAGAGGAAAGGCCAATCGGAAACACAATCAAATTGCTAGTTGTACCATCGGAACTGGAACTCTGCGTTGGCTGCTGAAGATGGGGATGAAGCGTTTATAGGAATATCATTATTTCTGCGATGTCGGTTCTTAACTAAGCTCAATTCAACATTATTTAAAAGTAAACAATCCTTTTTACATTCGGAAGTCGATCAACTTTCCAAAAGTTAGTAAAAAAAAAAAAAGCGTATATTTTCACGCCAGGGTTTACATGAGCAATAAGTTGCTAGGCTAATATGTTTATAGACCATTCAGCGCAGTATACGCCGTGTAGTCAACATCGTGCTAATCGGATTTACTTCCCAAGACATTTTTGGTATCACTTTTAGACTGGGTCGACTTGGGTGACATTGTCAGTTTTTAAAAAATATGAATTCTGCGGATTTGAACACAAGACATTCGGGCCGACAGACAAACGCGTCTTACCCCAGCGTTACCTCGAAACGTAAGCACATGTGGCTAGCCCAATACTTGTATAGGTCTATCGGCGTTCGATGAGTGAAGTGTTCATTACTCCACCAGTCGCCTTTACATCCATGTGATTTTTTGATGCAGGTTTTGATGTAGATCGAACAGGAGCATAGGTTCTTGTTTTCACATCTGCCTCAGCGGGGATCAGAATTTCTTGACAAAGCTGTCTATGTAAAGTTTGTCTTCATTGACCCTTTGTTTTGTTCATCATGTGAGCTGCAACTCTGGTGCGGGAGCGGTTCGCTTTAGTGCATCTAACAGCCTGCTTTATGCATTTCTACTTTGCTTGTGCAAGCTTCAGGAGTTTGCTGGGACTGGCAAGATTTTGACTATTTTTCAAACTGGACAGCAAGGAAAAATTATAGCGCGTTTAGAAATTGATGTCGATGTTCAAACAGATATATCTCAGCTGTAGTGGAACATAAATGATTGAAATTACTTCCTTCTCAGACTTATGTCATTTTTGTTCTCACATAACAAGTATTTAGAATGTATTTTTGCTTTTTTTTTTAATTGGGAAAAAAGGGGGGGGGGGGTATATGAATATAAGATAATACTTGCTGGACTGCCTTAAAAGAGTTATACAGCACAAAGTTCAAATGTAACCAACTGACCTTTTACAATAACACGTGAATCTTATTTCATTTTCAAGTAACTTCTGAATAAGGCCACGACTGTTCAGCATAAAGTATCGACACGCACTTTAAAATTCGTGTGCTGCCAAGTTTGGTCAGACAAATTACTTGCCATCTCTCACGTTTTTTCTGCAAGATATCACCCACAATCAAATGGGCTAGTAGAAAATTTAAATGGGAAAATAAAAGCTATGCTAGCCAAAGTTACTAATCAATTTCCAGCAGACTGGGATAAATACCTTCCTGCTGTTTTGTTCGCCTATCGTGAGGTGCCCCAGAGCAGTACAGGTTTCTCACCTTTCGAACTTATATATGGTCCACTGTCGCTGTTAAAGGACATATGGATCGGTAAAGGCGATCAAGAAGCGCCTCAAACATATATTAAATTCGTGACGGAGTTACGTAACAAGATAATCTCAGGTTGTCAAGTTGCACGGGACAACTTGGAAAATACTGGTACTCATCAAAGAGAATACGTTAACCGTAACCGGAGACTAATCACTCTCCAGCCTAATGATGATGTATTGATATTTCTGCAAGATAATAATAATTGTTTATCAGCCAAATGGCAGGGTCCTTTTAAAGTTATTAGGAAAATTTCAGATGTGGACTATCTTATTGATGTCAGAGGACATCATAAAGTATATAATCTAAACATGCTTAAAGAGTTTAAGTCTCGCCCTGGTGTTTTGTCTGAAGTGTTAGAAGCAGCTGAGGCACCCGACAATAATTTGCAAGAAGAAGAAATGGAGGCAGCATTCTGCCACGTCATTGACGAAGAGAGCAATGATGTCGAGGTGGACACTGCTCATCAATTGTCCCTACCCGAACTGGTATCCAGAGAAACATGGAGAGACGTGGAAGTCGCGCCCTCGGTTCCACCAGATATGGTGCGTCGTATAAAGCGTATTTTGGCTACATTCGACAAAACATTATCGGACATACCGGGTAGAACGACAGAAGCAGTGCATTCCATTGAATTAATAGATCATAAACCCATCAAAATGAAACCATATGTTATACCTTTTCATTATCGGATGCCGTGGATAAGGAAATCGATAACATGATTAAGTGGGGTATAATTGAACCGTCGACATCACCCTATGCTTTTCCAATAGTGGTTGTCCGAAAGAAAGATGGAAGCCTTCGGATCTGTATAGATTTCCGAAAATTGAATCGAATCACGGTTGTAGATGCTGAAAATATCCCAAATATGGAAGATATGTTTGTTGCATTGTCGAAGGCTAGGTATTTTACAAAGTTAGATCTTACCAAGGGTTATTGGCAGATTCCCTTAGACGAGGATTCCAAAAAATACACCGCGTTTCAGACGAACAAAGGTTTGGTTCACTTCAACTATATGGTCTTCGGGCTTTCGGGAGCACCGGCGACGTTCACACCCGCCTCGTACGCAAGTTGTTACAGGGTCGTAATGATGTTATTCATTATCTGGATGACATTCTGCTTTTCCATAATGACTTAGACGAACATATTCGAGGTCTAAAGACATTACTGGAACGCATAAAATCGTTTAATCTGACAGTTAGACCAACTAAAGTGAAGGTCGCTTTCGAGGAGGTCACGTTCCTCGGTCATGTTGTAGGACACGGGGTCCGTAAACCCGAAGCCACCACGGTGGGTAAGATTCTTAACATCCCTATACCAAAAACGAAGAAACAAGTGCGTGCGTTATTGGGTTTTATGTAACTTTTATGCCAAATTCATTCCTAACTATTCAACCATTACAGCCGTGTTGTCCTCATTGACGATGAAAGGAATGCCAGCGAAGGTTATCTGGACGAGAGAGTGCGAGGACGCGCTCCAGAGATTACAAAAGGCATTTAATAGTAATCCGTTCTTGTGTTTGCCAGATTTGTCTCTGCCGTTTTATGTATCCACAGATGCGTCTGATGTTGCGATTGGTGGGACGTTGATGCAATCCAGAGAGGGCACCCTACTTCCTGTTGTTTATGCCAGCAGGAAGCTGTCTCCTACTGAATGCCGTTACAGCGTGGGCGAAAGGGAAGCACTAGCCATTTTTTTGGGCAATAGGGAAGTTTACCCAATTCCTGTATGGCAGTCACTTCTTTGTCTTGACAGACCATCGTCCACTCGAAGTCTTGAACTCAGCACCCATCAAAAACTCACGCATATTAAGATGGACAATGTTTCTACAGACGTTCAACTTCACAGTTATTTATCGCCCAGGGAAAGAGAATGTCTTAGCCGATTTTTTGTCGCGCACCCCAGAGGCATTGGAAGACGATTGATGTTTATTTGTTCAATTTACATGATATTTAAAATGCATGATGTTATGAAAAATAATTTGGATAACAATAATGTTGTTGATAATAATGCTTAGTGAAGTCAGGAATCTATATTTTGCATGCATTTAGTAATGTATTGACGATATATTGAGGAGTGAGTGTGTGTGTATTCAAGTGTTCTTATTTGCTCTCTCGTACTGGTGCTGTTTGCCGCGACATGACTCCAGTTTTTTTCCGACCGAGACTACGACAAGCCCTAGTGCTCGGTCGTCCTGGGGAGGGGGGAAAAGCTGTCGCGTGCGAATGTGCACCAGAACGCACCAGTAAGGAGTGAGCAAATAAGACGTCAAAACAATACGTAACGTTGTTATGATTTATTGTTGTCAAAGCAGTTGATGTTTATAGTCCGAAGGAGACGGACGTGGGAATCCTTGAGGACGCTTTACCCCGGGATCCCACGGAAGCAAACGTTATATAAAGTTGGATCCTTGAGGACGTTTTTTTACCCCGGGACTCCAAGACCTCAGCAGGAAGCTGGTGAGCACTACATTCTCGGCAGCAAGCCGGTATACTTTCATTGCTTAATTCGGACTTGTCCGAGGACCAAGATGATTGTCATGATCTCAAGGTCGGACTGCGACCTATCGTAAGGACATAACCGTCCATGGATGTACGAGTGAGCTTTGGTTGAACGAGTTGATTATTGATTGCATACGTATTCTTGTGTTGATCATTGCTGATTGTATATATCAATACAACCATTGGAACTTAACGCATAGCGTTCGAGCTCTACATTTTGAAAGCATTGAAGTAACTACTGTTTTACCCCTACTTGGCCTATTTCATCTTGGTACCACACACTCAGCATGAAGCTCTGCACGTCACAATGAAGGACCGCACGTATCACCCTGGTTACTACCGACCGGACATTCTCAAGATAGGCGAGAGAAGAGTAAATTCTTTCTATGGATACCAGTAGAAAATGGAAAGCTTTTACAAAGAGGATATTAAACGAGACGAGCAATATATAGTATTTTAGACGATAAATAATTGTTACTGATACAAACTAAAGTGAAGTTAAAGTTTTACAAATTATACTCAATTTCTGTTGCCTTTTTGTATTTTGTTTTTTAAAAAAGTGTTTACCTTTTTTATGCAGTTTTATCATTGTATAAAATGCCAATAAAAACAAGAATGTGTGCTTTTTTGGAACGGATTCATCATTCTCCTTGTATTTCTTTTGAGAAAATATGTTTTGTATACGTCCTGTTTGGTATAAGTGCAAGGATCTGGAACAGATTAAGGACGTGTACCTAGATACCACTGTATATGACGTCTCTATACCATGTTTTTGCGGCCTCAAGAGTTCCCTGCCTGTTTACGTCTACAAGTATACGACTGCTTTCATCTAATGCCTCTAATCCAGCGTTGCTCAACGTGGAGCCCACTCCCAACAGGGACCTATTTTATTGTTAAGGGTAGGGAAGGGCGGCAGTTCGAAAATTGACTAGGCCAGAGTTTTAAGTAGTGTGTATATGTTATGAGCTAGCAGGAAGATAAAAAGAGAGAAACAAAGAGGAAAACCAAGGAGAAGAATGGAAATTGGAAATGTAGTTTGAACAGTAAGTAGTTACCCGCTGAAATGCCAAAACACGAAAAGTACAGAAAAGGCAAGGGTTTTTCAGGCGACATATTTTCATAGCTCCGGCGATGAATATGTAATAATGAATTACATAACAACAACTACAACATACCGTGCGTCCATAAAGTCACAGTGCACTTTTAAGGTTAAGGACGTCAAAAGTGCATCATGACTTTACGGACACAGGACACAACTTCCGATAAAAATGGACGCTAGACACGGTCACTGTTTTAAGTCGTGGAAAATTATATGCATCTGCCAGACGGTGGAAGTTGCATTTTCGCGCCATTTATAGACTGAAAGGAAATAGTTTCGTCGCCTAGCTACTGCGATGAGTGCATGGCGTGACACTGTGAGCTGCGGATTCCATTTAGATTGTTTTTCGACTGTGACCAACGTGGTGCTGTGAAGTGTAGATTCAGAAATGGCGCGTGGCCTGTCAATTCAATATTGGTGGTGCCCCTATGTGATTAAAATTTATCGCGTGTGCATCTGCTGATCTGTTGGTATCTTCTGCTACCGTCTATGATGAACTGTATTTCTAATGTCGGACTGTTTGTGTTAGCACTTCTGATGGCTACCGTATGCTTTTAATGCTTGTGTATCTAGTGCAAATGCTGAGACAGCAGTCTGTCCATCTTTGCCACAAAGGACTGTGGTGAACTTTCTGTGAGTTTTTCGTTGGCACAGGAGCGGAGCTACTATGGGGTGACCCGTTTGCTAAGAAGCTGAAACTAAGATTACCAAGATTACCAAGGACACAGTGTATAACTACGTAGGCACGCCTGGACTGATCACGTGTAGGAAATACAAGCCATATTTTGAATCAAGTAAATGGAATATAATCATCACATTTGACATCTGTTTATTTTCCTGAATACAAAACTAGAGTGCTTCGCAGTTAACAATACATTAACAATCACAATGTGTTCAAACAAAACCATATTCTAATCACTTCAGCTAACAAAGAAGAGAGTTCGCATTCTCTGCCTACTATCAGAACCTCCAAGCGAGGATGTCAACGAAAATCTAGATCTAACACAATCTTTCTACTGAAAGTACTGACATAACACGAAACCAGTGAGCAAATCCATCTCTGGAATCCTGTACGGTCCCGCAACGAAATGTCATGACTACACGTTTCTCGTCTTACCGCCGCAGACGCAATAGCCAAAGAGCTTTTTTACAAGTCCTTTTTTACATCACCTTCACAGACCATCGTGACTCGCTGGGCACTTCCGGGGAGTTCCAATCAGCAAACCTACCAGTTTTAGTTCGCAAGTGAAGCCAAACCAAAATTATTTTAACATGGTAAAAACCTACTCCTACTAGCCTGCTACACTTACCTAGGGAAGCATAATATTTTAGAAAGGTTGAGGTGGGGCATGGAACACAGAAAAGTTGGGAAACACTGCTCTTATCTATTTACCGTTTTTATCTGTTTCTGAAGCTTTCTGCTTCGTTTAGTATTTCCGTCTGCCCATTAAATTCTATGTATGTGAAAGGTTTTGCAAAAGCTTAATTTCGCGGTGTCATCAGTTTTTGATCAAAGCGATCCACAAAACAGTACAATGGAATGTACCCAAGTACTCATTTCATACCCGTGGTTAGCTCCCTTCTGAAAGCACATCGACTTTTCATTTCGTTTCGGGTCACTGTTCGTGATTTCACATTAGCTGTGTGTTGAGGGGCTTGGCTACAGCAGCTGGTTGGACTATCGTGTAATGTTTGTTAATTTGAAACGAAGTATGAACAGTTGAGTGCTTCCACAGACCGCCATCTCAATGTTTGTGCAGGCCTGGTAACACGTAAATTAAACGCTACAGTAGATACTTCCAGTTGAGTTGAGTTCAGTTCAGTTAAGAACCGATATCATAGCACTCGGGACAATCCCATACTCGCTCCGTCCCCTGGTTCAGTAGCCAACCCAGTGTTCTAGTTGTGATGGATCCAGTAGCATTCTGGTTGTATGTAAAAAGTCAGCTACACATCCTCACGAACAAGATCACAAGTGAACGTTGCGGCTAGAGAGCCTTCATCAGTACATTACATTATTATAGACATGCATATGAGATGGACACAGGCAAGAGAGTGAGGTCGATGAAATTGCACAAATCTTCCTCATTTTGTTTGTTTGTTTTGTTTGTTTTAATATCCAGAAGCCATGAGGTGTTAACCCTTAGGCTCGGTATTATGGATATCGCAACCTTTCGGTCTTGATTCCATTTTAAATACCGTAAATCTGGGAGAAATGTGGCTTTTCTGTCCACCCCCATGAGTGAACCTGGATCACAAGGAGTTCATCACCCGCTCACCGCGCAATCCAGTTTAGCCAACTACGCTAGAGAGACGGGCCTTCCTCACTTTAAACTAATTCATCGCGCAAGACACTCTTTCACCCATTTGAAAACCCGTATAAGAAGCCCTTTACCTACACACTGTTCTCTGTCCATGTTGTCTTAGATCTTTCCGAGCCCGTATTGCATTTTTAGGTCGCCTCCGGACTCACAGAACTCATCTATAGTTTCATGACAGATGAAAGACAGAGTAGTTCTAATCATTTGTGATAGACGAACAATAACTGTGGAAAAACAATAGCACACTAGCGAAATAAAAATTCACAAAATAATTTAGCTAAAGTATCTCAGAGAGAAAGCACATGTCTATCGGGCCAGCTTGATTGTGTATAGCTGAACTTTCATTGTAGTATGAAGTTTTAGGTTTTCACGTATTTGAGACCTAGCGACTAGTCAATCATTTAAAACTCTCTCTTAGAAGACCGGCGTTTTTAAATCTTAGTAAGCGTGTTGAACTAGTTTCTGTCAGGAAGTAAAGCTCCAAACTGTTTCTGTCAGAAGGCAAAGCTACACATTGTTAGTAGGTAGAGTTACACATTGTTTCTGTCAGTAGGTAAAGCTACACATTGTTTCTGTCAGAAGGTAAAGCTAAACATTGTTTCTGTCAGAAGGTAAAGCTACACATTGTTTCTGTCAGAAGGTAAAGCTACACATTGTTTCTGTCAGTAGGTAAAGCTACACATTGTTTCTGTCAGTAGGTAAAGCTACACATTGTTTCTGTCAGTAGGTAAAGCTACACATTGTTTCTGTCAGTAGGTAAAGCTACACATTGTTTCTGTCAGTAGGTAAAGCTGCACATTGTTTCTGTCAGAAGGTAAAGCTACACATTGTTTCTGTCAGTAAGTAAAGCTACACATTGTTTCTGTCAGTAGGTAAAGCTACACATTTTTTCTGTCAGAACGCACAGCTACAAACTGTTTCTGTCAGAAGGCAAAGCTACACATAGTTTCAGTCAGAGACAAACATTACAACCTGTTTCTGTCAGAAGGTACAGTTACACATTGTTTCTGTCAAAAGGTAAACAATTCAACCTGTTTCTGTCAGAAGGTAAACATTACAACCTGTTTCTGTCAGAAGGTAAACATTACAACATGTTTCTGTCAGAAGGTAAACATTACAACCTGTTTCTGTCAGAAGGCAAACATTACAACCTGTTTCTGTCAGAAGGCAAACATTACAACCTGTTTCTGTCAGAAGGTAAACATTACAACCTGTTTCTGTCAGAAGGTAAACATTACAACTTGTTTCTGTCAGAAGGTAAACATTACAACCTGTTTCTGTCAGAAGGCAAACATTACAACCTGTTTCTGTCAGAAGGTAAACATTACAACCTGTTTCTGTCAGAAGGTAAACATTACAACTTGTTTCTGTCAGAAGGTAAACATTACAACTTGTTTCTGTCAGAAGGTAAACATTACAACTTGTTTCTGTCAGAAGGTAAACATTACAACCTGTTTCTGTCAGAAGGCAAACATTACAACTTGTTTCTGTCAGAAGGTAAACATTACAACTTGTTTCTGTCAGAAGGCAAAGCTACACGTTGTTTCTGTCAGAAGGCAAACATTACAACCTGTTTCTGTCAGAAGGCAAAGCTACACGTTGTTTCTGTCAGAAGGCAAACATTACAACCTGTTTCTGTCAAAAGGCAAACATTACAACCTGTTTCTGTCAGAAGGCGAACATTACAACCTGTTTCTGTCAGAAGGGAGACATATCAACCTGTTTCTGTCAGAAGGCAAACATTACGAATTGTTTCTGTCAGAAGGCAAACATTGCATCTTGTTTCTGTCAGATGGAAAACCTCACAAATAGTTTGTATAGGAAGGCAAACGTTACAAATTGTTTATGCCAGAAGGCAAACATTACGAATCATTTCTGTCAGAAGGCAAACATTGCATCTTGTTTCTGTCAGATGGAAAACCTCCCGACTCGTTTGTATAAGAAGGCAAACGTTACAAATTGTTTCTGTCAGAAGGCAAACTTTAAAAACTGTTTCTGTTAGAAGGCAAAGCGACACATTGTTTCAGTCAGAAGGTAAACATTACAACCTGTTTCTGTCAGAAGACATTACAAATCGTTTCAGTCAGAGGGCAAACATTACAAATTTTTTCTGTCAGATGGCAAATATTACAGAATGTTTCTTTTAGATGGCAAACATCACAAACTGTTTCTGTCAGATGGCAAACATAACAAATTGTTTCTGTCAGAAGGTAAACATAACAAATTGTTTCTGTCTGAAGTCAAACATAACTAATTGTCTCTGTCAGAGGGCAAACATTACAAATCGTTTCTCTCAGAAGGCTAACATTACAAATTGTTTCTGTCAGAAGGCAAACATAACAAATTGTTTCTGTCTGAAGGCAAACATAACAAATTGTTTCTGTCTGAAAGCAAACATAACACATTGTTTCTGTCAGCAGGCAAACATTACAAATTGTTTCTGTCAGAATGCAAACATTACAAATTGTTTCTGTCTGAAAACAAACATAACAAATTATTTCTGTCAGAAGGCAACCATTACAAATTGTTTCTGTCAGAAGGCAAACATTACAAATCGTTTCTGTCTGAAAACAAACATAACAATTATATCTGTCTGAAGGCAACCATTACAAATTGTTTCTGTCAGAAGGCAACCATTACAAATTGTTTCTGTCAGAAGGCAAACATTACAAATTGTTTCTGTCTGAAAACAAACATAACAAATTGTTTCTGTCTGATGGCAACCATTACAAATTGTTTCTGTCAGAAGGCAACCATTACAAATTGTTTCTGTCAGAAGGCAAACATTACAAATTGTTTCTGTCTGAATGCACTACAAACAATCCTGTCCAGCACAACTGGCAGTGTCTGCGCTAGTCATGAGATTCCAAACCCGCAGACTCAAGCTCCCTTTTCTTCCGTACAGGTCCCACACAGTCGGAGCACAGTCGTTCTTACATCCAGTAATGGAGGTTGCCTTCCAATGCCTGTTCTACCGGGAAATTTCCCTTTCTAAGTCAGGTGCTCTCAACCTGCTAGTCGCGACCCATTTTTTGGGGGGAGAACGAAGCATCGGAAAACACATATTGATTGAAATTATAAAGTAAATTAATTGTTTTGGGGTCTCAGAACCATGATGGAACTGTATTAAAGGGTCACAGCATTAGGAATGTTGAGAACCACTGCTCAGTTTCCTTCACTATCAGTATCACTGCTTACATGTAAATGTAATGAAATATAGGCAGAAAGGGGTTAAATGAACAAAGCACACATTTCAGACCACCACACGGCGTACTAATCCATCACTGTGTGAAATGACAGAAATGGGTAATTAGAAAGCCATGGCCTAGCCAACTATGCAGAACAGCTTCATGATAACCGCCATGACATCTGACAGTGAGGGATGAAACATTCGACGAGTGCCCGTGAGCTGTGACCAGCTGAAGAGATACGTTCATCCAAACGTGACCACCAAAGACAGGTGACAGGGAAGTGATGGAGAAGGCACGCCAGAAAGAGCGGGAAAGCGGGAGAATAAAGTCTGAGCCAGGGGCTTGAGAAGGGGGTTAGCCCCGGAACCGCTTGATAGGACAGGTTAGGGCTGAACCGCTGGTAAGACCGGTTAGGAGAAAACTAGTGCTTTACTTCGTTTAGAAGGATATGTTAAACTTGGAGTTTAACTAGAACAGGGAGTTAGCCCCGGAACCGCTTGAGAGGACAGTTAGGACCGGACAGCTTGAGAGACCAGTGGAGAACACCAGTGCTGTACTTTGTTTAGAAGGATATGTTAAACTTGGAGTTTAACTAGAACAGAGAGTTAGCCCCGGAACCGCCATGAGAAGACAGTTAGGGCTAGACCGCTAGAGAAACCGGTTACGAGAAAACTAGTGCTTTACTTCGTTTAGAAGGATATGTTAAACTTAGAGTTTAACTAGAACAGTGAGTTAGCCCCGGAACCGCTTGAGGGGATAGTTAGGACCAGACAGCTTGAGAGACTAGTTGAGAACACCAGTGCTGTACTTCGTTTAGAAGGATATGTTAAACTTGGAGTTTAACTAGAACAGAGAGTTAGCCACGGAACCGCTTGATAGGACAGGTTAGGGCTGAACCGCTGGAAAGACCGTTTTGGAGAAAACTAGTGCTTTACTTCGTTTAGAAGGTATATGTTAAACTTGGAGTTTAGCCAGAGCAGTGGTTAAGGAACTCGTAGAGGCATACAATAGCCAGTAATAAGGAGTGTTCATATACTATTGCTTATTGAATTTATGAAATGTGTGTGACGAGAATATTATGAATAAAGCAGCTCTTATGTAATTGATTACATCACTGGCCTTGTTCTTGAGTACGATTGAAGAGAGATACGAACTATATTCATTCAACTTGGCCGACTTAGGCACATCTATTTCTTGGGGGATGTATAGGCACGACTGTGCCACAGAGTGTGAGGATATTTGGAGCCGTGACCAACGATCAGTCTTGTGTACTCGACATCTTTAAAAAACAAGACTGCTGTTACAACATAACAAATAAGCAACTGCTATAAAAAGGTGAACTAAAAGCAAGTTTATGATTGTGCCTGCTGAGTAAGAAAAGTCGAGAAAAACCGTCATCAGAGTAGAGAGACGTAAACCAGACCAACAGCCTGCACCACCTTTTGGAGCCAACCGTCTACACTAGAATCAGGGGGAGACGCCTGTTCTAGCCTGGAGCCACCCGTCTACACTAGAATCAGGGGGACACGCCCGTTCTAGCCTGGAGCAAACCGTCTACACTAGAATCAGGGGGACACGCCCGTTCTAGCCTGGAGCAAACCGTCTACACTAGAATCAGGAGGACGCCCCCGTTCTAGTCTGGAGCCATAATATAAACTTTCCTAACTTTACACACTCGGAAGACTATAGGAAAGTCAAGAACTGTGAGCTGTACGATTTTTCAAATAGGAACTGCAAAAAAAAAGCGCGATTTTCAAGAACCTTGAACATTAACATTAATTAGTTTAAATATATTGTGATTTTCAATTTACAGTGGTGTAGGAAAAACCTTTCTATCTTTCCCCTACCTTTCTTCCTGAACGTAGAAAATAATTCCAGGACAGTGCCGATTTTAATTACAGTGTGTTGTGAAACGAGAATTTTTTTTTTCAGACCGCACTTAACAAGGTAATTTGACATTTTCTTTTTTTTTTTTTTTTCATTTTAATTTACTTACATTACTTAATTTCCCAGATTTTGTTTTAAATGGCAGAACAGGGAACAGTGGAAGACCAGTTCAGCAGAGTTTTAGGAGAAGTCAGCAAGGCTGTCTCCAGATTAGATTGTAGCGTTCGGTGACAGGGAATAACAGGGGTTATTGAACCTTTCAGGGGAGATACAAAAA
Source organism: Candidula unifasciata (assembly GCA_905116865.2). Taxonomy (NCBI): domain Eukaryota; kingdom Metazoa; phylum Mollusca; class Gastropoda; order Stylommatophora; family Geomitridae; genus Candidula; species Candidula unifasciata. Next base: position 728,570 of record CAJHNH020007779.1, on the reverse strand, counting down.
AAGTTTAAAAAGTGGGTAAACGAGATAGAAAAGTATGCTTTCCTTTCAGGTGCGACAAGTTTCGACATCAAACGTTTAGCATACCAGATGAGTTCTTCCCCGGTTTCAGAACACATAAGAAGAAGATTAGAGCAGAATGAAGAAGAAACCTGGGAAGAACTGAAAAGAGACTTAGCACAAAATTTCACCGACGTCATAGACAGACAGATGGCCTTTTCCCTCTTACGACAGATCAAACAGGGCAAAGATGAGAGCATACATAATTATTCGCAGAGAATACAGAGTCTCCCGCATGATGCATTTCTTAAAGAAGAGATACAATCACAACAAACTCAGCTTATTTTAGTTTCAGTCTTCAGTGACAATTTAAGGGACAGTTCACAAAAACTTCGTTTAATGCGCTCTGGGCCAACAACTCTAGAACAGGCAGCAGCCATAACTATTAAAGAAGAGAGTTTAAGGCGAAAAGTGTTCCTTCAAACTGGACGAAGAACAGAAGAAGAAGAAGATACTAGGTTGACGGAACCCATGGACATATCACATTTTAGACCACACAGAGAAAGACACCCAAATGAGAGACACAGACACTCTAACATACAGGCAGTGCAACACACTTTAACGTGTTATAACTGTTCAGGCCCCCATAAAGTCCGATTCTGCCCGGCAGGTAACCGACCCACAACACAGCCGATAAACCGACCGCTCGTTAACACAGATTTCAGAGGTGAAAGGTCGTGGCAGGTCAGTCACAGAAGTCAGGGATTTAACACACAAAATAAAGGCTGCTGGAGAAACAATTATTCGGGAAACTCACAGTCCGCTCGCCTGGCCGAAGCCCAGCTGAGCGACGGACGAGACATAGCCTCTAAAATTTCAGTAAGACACAAGAGAGATAAAGAAATAAATAGACAGAAGAGAGTTACAAACCCTAGACAGATTAATGCATCAGGCAGCCCGTGTTGCTGTTTAATAGAAATCAACAATAATAAGTTTAATAGTCTGGTGGATTCAGGAGCAGATTTGTCACTTCTAAATTACTCGGTATTTAAAAGGATTAGAGGTAGTATAGAGTTACATCACACAAAAGAGAACTTACAGTCTGTTACCGGGAACAGCCTATCAGTTTTAGGTAAAGCCATGATTCCGTTTTCCATAGCTGGAATACATCTGACACATCCTTTTGTCATAGTAAAAACAATGGACCGTCATTTAATTATAGGACGGGACATATTAGTTAAACATGGCATAAGGCTATATTTTGACCTTAAAAAACTTAGAATTAGAGATAGGTAGGTAGATCTTAGAGATGCCATTCACGTTGCTTCGGTGGTACGTGCTAAACAAACAGTCATCCTAAAACCTAATTCAATCAACGTAGTGATGTCGGGTTTAAAAAGAAACCCATATTTCCTGCCAGGTCAAACTATTCGAACAACAGCGCTTCAGGAAGCACTGTTAAACGAACCGTGCTTATCAACTACAGATGGCATTGTAACGTTAGGTAAAATACTTTGTTTTCCGGTCCTTATCACAAACGCAACAGGGAAAACCGTAAAATTTAAGAAAGGAAATATTGTAGCTAACGTAGATAGAGATATTCTAGAGGTAAATAGTTCAACGGGAGAGGCACCGAGAGGAAGGAATAGCTATAAAATAGCAACTGTTACTACACATAAAGTCGATGCTAATCGATTTACCGGTTTCTCCGGTAGGCGAAGATATGATAACGAGAGATCACACTACAATATAGATAAGCAGAGTTTCAGACCACATAGACCGAATTCATACCATGACAATCAGAGTCAGCTGAGGTCATGTGTACGAAATGGAGGTGGGCAAAATATTAATTTTAACAGAGCTGCGCGGTTACAAAAACTAGAAAATAATCGGAATATCAGATATCAGGAACGGCGGCATAACTGTGATAACAGATCCCAGAATATGAGTAGGGGAGAAGGTGTTTATGAAGGTAAGAGGTCAAATCCGGTCAGAACAGCAGAGGTGCTAAAACAGTTACAGGCAGAACCCCAACACAGAAATATTTTGGAATCGTTTATAGTTAAAAACGAAGATGTCTTTGTACTGACAGATATAGAGTTAGGGAGGACACAATCTGTGCAGATGGAACTGGATACAGGGGAGCATAAACCCATTTGTTTAAGACCGTATAGAACACCGATCAAGGATAGAGAAATAGTGGAAAAAGCTATACATGAAATGCTGCTGGCTGGCATTATTGAACGATCGTTGTCCTCATGGTCCTCTCCAATAGTTATAGCAAAGAAAAAGGACGGCACACACAGATTCTGCTGCGACTACCGAGCACTAAATAAAATAACTAAGAATATTTCGTACCCCATGCCAGTCGTGGATGATATTTTAGGGCTGCTGAACAAGTCGACATATTTTACGACCCTAGACGCGAGGTCGGGTTTTTGGAGCATCCCTATGTCCGAGGATGCCAGCGATAAGAGCACTTTTATCACTCATCTGGGAATATTCCGCTGGCTCCGAATGCCATTCGGCCTACGGAACAGCCCTCCAGTGTACATGCGGCTCGTAGATCAGGTATTTAACTGTCTAAAAAAATTCGCATTAGCATACGTCGACGACATATTAGTATTTTCATCAGGATCCGTCGAAGACCACTTAGAACATGTTGAACGGGTGTTTGACAGGCTTAGGGAACACGACGTCAAACTAAAGCTCAACAAATGCAACTTTCTCAAGACCGAGACCAAGTATCTTGGCTTCGTAATTAATAGACAAGGGATACAACCCGACCAAGAAAAAGTGAAAGCAATACAGGAGTTACCACACCCCACAAACGTAAAGGAAGTACGAGGATTTATTGGAATGTGCGGATACTACAGACGATTCATACCAAATTTCTCGCAGATAGCGGAACCAATGATTAACCTCACCCAAAAATACGCTAGATTTAGGTGGACAGATGAGTGCCAGGCCGCCTTTGACTTTCTTAATGAAAGCTTAAAAGTAATACCCCTTCTAGCTCCCCAGACACAGATAAGGAGATGGTCTTGTATACAGACGCCTCGGACATTGCTATAGGAGCCTGCCTAACAATACCGATGAGTGAAGGGGAGGCTGAGATTATACCAGGAATAAAGAATGAAATACCTATTTATTTTCTATCCCATAAGCTTAGCAAAAGCCAGAGGAAATGGCCCGTTATTGTAAAAGAGGCGTTCGCTATCCACTATGCCCTGGAAAAGCTTAACTATTACTTACACAATGCCCGTTTTGTGATCAAAACTGATCACATGCCACTTAAAGGTTTGCTAGAGTCTCCCATTCAAAACAGGAAAATACAAACGTGGGCGCTCAATATACAAGCGTATAACGCTAGGATTGAGTACATTCCAGGAGCAACAAATACTATAGCTGATTTATTATCAAGAGTTCCCTACAAGGACAGTCCGGATGAGACGGATGTTGGAGATCCAGACATAAACGACCACACGTGGGAAATACATGCTATTAATACAAACAGATTAGAGGGACTAGGTATTAGAGACGAACAGGACGAAACAGGAGAAATCCATGAGGAGACAGTGAGTGACCTTATGGGTTTTGACATGAAAATTGAACAGGAAAAAGGCGAAGAAATAAGAAGTATAATAGAGGAATTAAAAACAAACAAAACGTATAAGAAAAATAGAAACTGTCTGATCCTACCAGAGGATGGACAGTTATATTATATAACAAATAAGGAAGATGACCCGATTTTAAGGAAATATATCCCCAAGCATCTATACTTGAGAGTGCTGAACCAGTATCATAATGACAATGGCCACTTGGGAATAAATCGCACTTACGATGCTATTAGAACGAAATATTATTTTCCAGATCTATACCGCAGGGTATACGAACATGTGAGTAATTGTGAAACTTGCAAACTAAGGAATATGAAGACCATTAAATGTCCCATGCAGGAACCAGACCAGTCCCTGTTCCCCATGCAAAAGATTAGCTTAGATATTTCAGGACCACACCCTAGAACCTTATCTGGTAACAGGTATATTCTACACATTGTCGACTACTGTAGTTCCTGGCCAGAGGCCTACCCAATACCGGATAAGACAACAGATACCGTAATAAGACTCTTTCTTCAGGAATTCGTGTCGCGATTTGGTACTTGTCAAGTTCTAATCTCAGACAATGGCGGTGAATTTGCTTCTCACAAATTTGAGAGAGTAATGAAGGAGATGAATATTAAACATATTAAAACTTCAATTTACCACCCAAATAGTAATGGCAAGAATGAACGCCAACATCGCACCATTTATGATATTATTGCAAAACACGTAGATGACAACAAGAGAGACTGGGATCTTTATTTAAATCAAGCGTTAGGAGCCATACGAACAAATATAAATGAGAGCACTAAACATTCACCATATTTTTTACTGCACGGTCGACAGCCATTACTACCACTTGATAACTTGCTTAAACCCCGAAGAAAGTACATGGGTGAAGATTTTCATGAGATAGTATTACAGGAAATGCATAAGGCTCACGTGAAAGTACGGAGGAATGTTAAAAAAGCGTTTGACAAACGTAAACAGTACGCAGACAAAAATGTTGTGTTAGCAGAGTTTAATGTCGGAGATAACGTATTTTTAAAAAAACACGTCAGAGAATCTAAGTTTGACAACCGGTGGACGGCCGGATACTTCGTGTTAGAACGTCTAGGGCCGGTAACCTACCTTATTAAAAACCAACTAACAGGACACACCGCCCGAGTTCATGTCGGTCATCTTAAATACAATGACACGCTAAACACAAAGTGTCCGCAACAGGTAGAACAGGATACACACAGGAGAACTACTTTAGCGTGTCCGCCAGAGACTGACACCGACAGTAGAATCAGTACTGAAAACGAAAGTGATATAGCAAACAAGGGAACATGCACAGAGGGACACGTAACGACTGCGGAGGTAGAACCGGCACCGACAAACAGGTCGGGGAGTGAGCAGGGTTCAACAGTTACTGAGTCAGATATCGCCGATTTTACTGACGCCCCGTTTAGCATACTAGAGCAGCAACGAAAAGAAACATTAACATAGAAGAAGAAAAGGAAATTAGGCGAGCGTGTAAGGAACGCTCCGCTTCATCTAGCGAAGGGAATGTACCGATTTTTGAAAGACAGAAAATTATGTCCGAGAGAGAACGTAGGGCATTATTACTTGAGGCAGAGTCTACTGAAGCGTCAGAAAGCTCAGAGCAGATGAGAAGCGACACAGATAGTTTTGGAAACGCAGGCGATTATGAAACAGATCAGGACATGGCCGAGCCCAGAAGAGGAAAGAGAAACCGAAGGCAAACGTCATCCAGTCAGGTTGACTGCACCCCACCACAAAAAAAGAGGGAGGCAAAAGTGAGTGCCATACATACACGCAGAAAAATGAAAGAGGGAAGACTAACGTTTCAGTGGTCTTTGGATTGTTAGGATAACACATGTGGTAGACAAAACGCTCACAATATTAGAAAATCGCGAAACTAGAAGTTCTTCAGAATAGAGAGAAGCTCAATCGCTTCGGAGATTTGATGACCTACATGTTACAGTACAGCAACGAAAACGATTAACATATTAAAAACTGAAATCATAACACTTGATAAAATTACCAGGACGTATATTACTTACATTCCGTCCTCGATAAAAGTAAAGAATTAGTAGACAGAGTTCAACAAGCAGTAGACAAATTATGGAAGAAATTAAATTTTGCCGTCACCGGAAAATTCACAACCAGTTCGCTAATGCGGAGTGACCTTAAACAGTTGCTGCTGATTATCAGACAGATTTTACTCGAAACATTAGATCTAACCCTAGATGTCGATGTCAGCCTACTACAATATCATACATCTCTAGTCTGTGGTACTGTGATCACAAGGGATCACCTTGTAATGGTTGTTGAGATACCTTTAGTAGAGAGACGACCAAAATTTTAGTTATATAGCGTACATAACATTCCCGTACCCATGAAAATTCAGCAAGAATCAGGTACCCCCCCCCCCCCCCTTTCCCCATGACTGACTGAAATGGGATCGTTCGTAAAATGGTTCAATAAATGTGGGATTGTAGGGTGTATAACAAGTAATTAGTTTTATTAATTACAATTTACGTACGTTATATTGTTGTGTACAGAGGTACCGCGCTCGCTACACACATTCTGTTGTTGTGTCTACATGTCATTGGTCCGAAAATATTAAATATATACCTGTTGTTTTGTCCCTACCATTTTATATTTACATTTGGTTTTGCACTATGAACGTTTTTTAATCGTGTTGTACTCTCCCGGACAAGTGAAAATCCACACGTTCAGTTGTGGGTGAAGATTACAATACCTACATATTTTATGTTCGCTAAGAGAGTTACTGGCCACAAAACCTCTCTTATACATTCTGTCAGAATGATGACTGATTTGAGTTTAACCAGACTTTACTGAGGTACACAGTTAGAAACGTACTTGGCGATAAGCCAGTCCAAAGCATGACATGATTGGTAACTGAATATAAGCCGGCTATTTCTTTACAGAAGATGCGATATGCATTAAACAGAGGAAGCAACTTCTTAGGGAAGCAACAATAAACGCTGTGGACTATTACACTAGATAAATGCCTGTAAATACAGGTGGTGGCATTGTACATTCGACTTGAGGAAATGCTACGATTGTTTTCGCGAAATTTCTCTCCAATTAATATACCTAACGGTATAAGAATTCTTTATTCTCTGTAAAGGTTATACCTTATTATTCAGTCTATGTTGACTTTCTCAGAGATTCTATTTTCATCCTTTCTTGGGGAGATGACATTTTCGAGTTTTACTTTATTCATAACTGGGGATACATGGCATGTCATTTCCTGTATACAATGTTTTCAGGTTTGAGTTTATAAAGTGGGAATACAGATACTATTCCTTTATACTTCAGACAACTCCGCACATTCATTAGGGATACCAGTGAATAAGAGGTTGTTATGCTAATACAACGAGGGAGTTGTATCGTTTTTTTTTTTTATGTCTTTAGAATTATTGACTATTAGTTATTGTATGAATGTCACGTTTTCATTATACTGCATGCATTTTATGATGTTACATGTTATGTTGTTTGCTTTCATTACGTGGCTAGATGTTCATATAAGGTTTAGTTGGTAGCGGGTATAATTAGAGTAGTTTTTAGTGATAAAATTGAAAATGGTAAACAATTTTGTTAAAAAATGTGTGTGGCGAATGTAATGAAATATAGGCAGAAAGGGGTTAAATGAACAAAGCATACATTTCAGACCACCACACGGCTTACTAATCCATCACTGTGTGAAATGACAGAAATGGGTGATTAGAAAGCCATGGCCTAGCCAACTATGCAGAACAGCTTCATGATAACCGCCATGACATCTGACAGTGAGGGATGAAACATTCGACGAGTGCCCGTGAGCTGTGACCAGCTGAAGAGATACGTTCATCCAAACGTGACCACCAAAGACAGGTGACAGGGAAGTGATGGAGAAGGCACGCCAGAAAGAGCGGGAAAGCGGGAGAATAAAGTCTGAGCCAGGGGCTTGAGAAGTGGGTTAGCCCCGGAACCGCTTGATAGGACAGGTTAGGGCTGAACCGCTGGAAAGACCGGTTAGGAGAAAACTAGTGCTTTACTTCGTTTAGAAGGATATGTTAAACTTGGAGTTTAACTAGAACAGGGAGTTAGCCCCGGAACCGCTTGAGAGGACAGTTAGGACCGGACAGCTTGAGAGACCAGTGGAGAACACCAGTGCTGTACTTCGTTTAGAAGGATATGTTAAACTTGGAGTTTAACTAGAACAGAGAGTTAGCCCCGGAACCGCCATGAGAAGACAGTTAGGGCTAGACCGCTAGAGAAACCGGTTAGGAGAAAACTAGTGCTTTACTTTGTTTAGAAGGATATGTTAAACTTGGAGTTTAACTAGAACAGAGAGTTAGCCACGGAACCGCTTGATAGGACAGGTTAGGGCTGAACCGCTGGAAAGACCGGTTAGGAGAAAACTGGTGCTTTACTTCGTTTTGAAGGTATATGTTAAACTTGGAGTTTAGCCAGAGCAGTGGTTAAGGAACTCGTAGAGGCATACAATAGCCAGTAATAAGGAGTGTTCATATACTATTGCTTATTGAATTTATGAAATGTGTGTGACGAGAATATTATGAATAAACCAGCTCTTATGTAATTGATTACATCACTGGCCTTGTTCTTGAGTACGATTGAAGAGAGATACGAACTATATTCATTCAACTTGGCCGACTTAGGCACATCTATTTCTTGGGGGATGTATAGGCACGACTGTGCCACATAAACTCATCTGTAACTTAAATTTGTGTTATCTCTAACGTTACATTTGCAGAATCAATTGGTGATGTCTGAACTGTTATTGATGACTTCAGTATATTCGCAAAAGCTTTCAGCATTGATTATCATAAAGAGAAAATGCCTGTGTGGGAGGGGGTAGGGGACCCGACCTCCATTACAAGCACGTACAAAAACGAGGTTCGAAAATGGTTTGCTTAAAAATGATGTCTTGGA
>CAJHNH020007779.1:712500-717500 GCA_905116865.2 Candidula unifasciata | reverse complement strand
TAACTTGTATATTTTAATTTTTTAGTTCTTCTTCTCCAATATAATGCAGCCAATCAGTCATAATCGCCATCGTCATAAAATGCTTTGCCAAATGCCCTGATCGACTGTGCTTCTCCGCAATTACGATCTCCAACATAAAGTATGAGTCGGTAGACCAAAATAGTTCCTGAAATGACAAAACGCGAAATTGTCATTATCATCATCATCGCCACCATCAACAACAACAACAATAATAGTAACAATCAAATCAACGTTTCCCGTGGAGAATTTGAACAAAGAAGACACAAGCAATAGATTGCCCAATTTTCACAAAATTGCACAACCTCTGACTATTAGAATTAGTGGTAGCAACAGCTATAGACCTGTTTAGTCCAGAATTATGCAGACAAAAGGACATGGTCGTCAATTCGCCGTTGCCCTAGTAAAACAAGCTGTTACTTGTGAATGTAGTTGTCGATTTTGTGTTTTGGTTAGAAGGATTCATTCATTTGCTTCCGTTTAGTCACTTATTACTGTATCATGCACTTGATGAGGTATAGCGAAATATGCCAGGCAAAAAACTCTGCAATCTATTTTTTGTGTATTCTTTGTTTGGAAACAGAACAAAAAACACATAAACAACATTTTGCTTCTAAGTTCCGTGTGAAACATTGTGCGATAGAAACTAGATTGGTGGAACTAGTTCTGGTCACTCCATGTGGATGGGGAAAATCACTGCCTTTATTGTCTGTATTGACCACTTTGTAGGGCGGTGAATAATGGGGGAGGGGGGGGGGCATTTAGGATGTAGGGCCCCGTGGCTAGTGCTGTCCCCACGGACTGTGCATATTAGGATGTTTAATTTTACCCCCAGTGTCATCAGCGCCTTTTGGTAGTTGTGGCTGAATTATAATGATATGACAAAACTATATAATATAACAAACAACTCAATATAGCATTCATTGACCAAGAAAAAGCCTTTGACAGGGTAGACAGGAACAAACTATGGAATATATTGAACGACTAGGGAGTACAAGGTCAGCTACTAGACAACATCAGATCTCTGTACCAAACAAGCTCAAGTGTAGTTAGAACAAATGTTGGTGTGACAGACGAATTCATACTAAGAACAGGAGTAAGACATGGTTGTGTACTATCACCACCACTATTCAATATATACATGGACAGAATAACAACAGCAGCAAACCATGTAATGATAAGCGAACTGTTAACTACACCAAGCAGTGAGACAGAGTTAGTTGAAAGAGATCATTATAATGAAAACATACACGCCGATCCTGATGAAGTATATCCCCAACTGAACGAAATACTTTTCGCAGACGACCAAAGCATAATACATGAAAACAAAAAAGAACTTCAAATCCACGTAAATGTGCTACACACAGTCTGCAACGAATATAACATGAAGATCAGCATCACCAAAACAGAAATTCTGAAAATAAGTAGAACACCTAATTGACTAACTATTCAAGTTAACAGCGAACAACTCAAACAAGTGCAGCAATTTAAATACTTGGGGAGCATCTTCACAGATGATGGAAGAATTGATAGGGAACTTGAGGCAAGATGTCAAAAGGCTAACGCTGTAACTTACCAACTCTCCCCACTGCTAAAACACCCAAGCATCAATCACTATGGCACTAAAACGACAACTGATAAATTGCATGTTTATACCAACCCTCTGCTACCAATGCCAAACCTGGTCCCTAACAAGAGCACAGGAGAAAAAGATCACGACGTGCGAAATGAGATGCTTACGTAAGGCTGCCAAGGAGAGACAAGAGTTCGAAACGAGAACATTAGAGCAATTGTAGGAACCACACCATGCCTGCAATACATAAAGAAGCAACAAATAGAGTGGTTTGGCCACTTGATGCGAATGCAAACCGACCAACTGCCTCTACGAGCATACAACGAACAGCACTACTGCCCTAGAGCAAGAGGCAGACCGAGAGTACGATGGATAGACAATATATCAGAGACTAACAACAACACGTGCAACACACCTGGCCCAGGATAAAAACTGCGACTCCCCACTACGCTGTGAGGCAATTGTGGACAAGACAAGACCAAACTATTTGATCTTATGCTTCTCAGTGAGTTTGATGTAAGGTGCTGTTCCCACTGTATGTATAATATATGCATTTTCCCTCGGGGTTGGGTAGCTGTTCACGCTTTCCACGGACATTTACTTCTTAAAGTTCACGCCGTGTGTCGTTGGTAGTCATGTCAATCCACAACCTTCTGTCATGTGTACTTTCAGTCAACTCTGACACAGATGATCCAGAATGCCACGATGTCAAACTGTCCAGCATCTATTCTCTCGGTCTTCCTCTGCCTTTCCTCCAACTTTCCTACCCTCATGATGTACTCCAGTTTTCTCCTATTCATAAGACGACCAAAGAATATAGATTGTCTCTTTCTAGTGTGGGCAAACTGTCGTGAGTCAGTTTCTTTCGAGACATCTTCATTACCCTTGTTATCTGTCGACGGTACTCTAATCATTTGTCTGTAGAAACACATCTTCGCAGCTTTCAAATAGTTTTCACTAATTCACAAACTGTCTCATATCATTTCACAATAATTTTACGTGGACGCTTGACAGTGCCCAGGTTTGACACCGGTTTGACGGTGCTGGTATGTTCATGGGGTTTACAATCAGATTCCTGGCGGTATGCAAAATCATGAGAAGCAGCCGGTAGCTAGTTGATGCCTTATGCATTTGATAATTGTACGAGCTGTTTGATTTTAGGATAATAAAGAGGTTTTTTTGGGCGTTTTTCACAAGAAAAGGGAATTGAGAAATTATGGGATGACCCGATTGCGATGGGGCTCAAACCCCGACTTATAGCAAATTAATAGCCAGACTTTTAGTCGGTGCAGTGGAACTTCAATATTAGTCCACGCCGATACTCGTCTTTTTTTCAACTTCGACCTGTTTTTTTTTCGTTAAAGTTTTGTTTGATATTCGCCCTAGTAGTCAATATTCGTCATTCCTCCGACATGACCGACGAGTCACTAGTCGAAAAAAAGAAAGAAAGAAGCAGATCGTTTGTCGATTCCAAGTGTTAAAAAAACGAAAGGGCATTTCTTTTAGACAAAAATACAAGTTTTAAAGAAGAGCTGGCACCCAAATACCGCTATCATAGGCGTATCAATTTATTTGATGATAATATGTCTGGACCCTTTCAGGACCTTTTATAAAACAACAAACAAACAACAATGGATTACTTGAAAAAAAAGGACGAGTGTTTGTGATTCGAATGGAAATGTTGATGGATCATCAGGACACTAACCTACAGAAGAGATAACCCCTGATGTCGTAATGGAAGGTGACTCCTTTTTAGAATAACAGGAAAAAAATTTTTTTTTTTTTTTTTTCCAAAAGGTACATTTTTTTTTTTTTTATTATCTGGATGCATGTATGTAGACCTATATTATAACTATAGTTTTGTTATATGAAGCGCCATGTTGGATAGGAAAAAAATAATAGCAGAAGGCATGGTACCAGGAATAATAAATCACTAATTATACACTATAACATACGGTTTAAAATGTTCCCAAAATAAAAAGTAGTCATAACAAAACAACAATGCTGACCAAAATAAACGGAGAAGAGTCAGAATATATGTGTGATAGTACTGGGATGAAGGTCGACAGAAATTAAACCTGATACTTAACTAAAATATTTAACTCTCATGTCAAATCGGTACTACTGTATGGAACAGAAATGTGGAGAACTAAAACAAATACTATTAAACTGCAAAATGTGTTAACTTGCGCCTGTATAGAGTAGAGGGAAGTCAGTGGATAATAGAATCAACTAAACAAGCTCCAGTGGAAGTGAAGAAAAAAGGCTGGCGTTGGAATTGGACACACGTTGAAAAACTTGAAAATACTGAAAATAAAAAGGTAAAGTCGGGAGATGTGAACCAACGTCACTGCACACGGTTATAAACCATAAGTGCTCTGCCACCAGTACGGACAGCTGATAAGAAACTGTCCGCCTGTGTCGCTGTCCGCACGTAACTCTGTAGCTACAGCGGCGTTCCTCCATTTACCCCAGGGTGTCGCTCTGGTACCCATTTCTTAGAGGCTGGGTGAGCCTCGGGAGCCACCCGGTTTCGAACACCGACCGTGGACTGCATTGAATCGATTTGAAAGCGAGCTTCGTATCGACTGCACTAACGCGGCCCACCTCAAACAATATTATTATAATTTCGCTGCACTAGGTCGGCTCTGTGGCTGAGTCGATGCGAACGCTTCGTAATGCCGGGATGCCTGGTTCGATCCCAGCTGCGGGCCATGTGCCTTGCGTTGGTTTCGAGAGTGGTATCAAAAAAGCCGACCGTCCAGAGGCAATGGCAAACTACTGGACGTAAATTTGCTTAGAAAAACCAGACAACATCCAGCGGCTCTTGGGGTTGGTTCTGCAACGTCCTGTTAAGGATACGCAACTAACCTTTGCACTGGAGGGCCGTAGAAATAAAGGTAGACAAAACAAAACAAAAAAGACATGGAGGATTGAGCTAGAGAGTTAAGCTAAAAAGATCAAGAGGACATGGGGTGGGCTGCCTGCAATAGCGAAGGATAGAATGACTTGGCGTAAGTAAGTTCAAGGCCTATGCTCCACTGTGGGATATAAGGCAAATGAAGAATGAATTATGACTTTATACGAGTTGGTTGAAGGCCTATTCTCCATATATGAATACTGGGAAAGGGGGGGGGGGTGTTCAAATGAGGATGAAAATAAGGTGGATAAAGGAGGCTATATAATTACCTGACAGGTAAAGATAAGAGAACCACCCTCATTATCCCACACGGCTCAGTCTCTCACCGTAGAACATCTAGCTGCCTTCCAAGAGCGTCGCACCGAGTACGACCTCCGTAAAATTGCACTCGTGAACCAAACAAACTTCCCCGCCATGAAGCGAACACACCACATTCATTGCGCTAGGCAAACGGCTTGACAACTTCGCCACAGAGATCCCAATTAGCTC
>CAJHNH020007779.1:495000-707500 GCA_905116865.2 Candidula unifasciata | reverse complement strand
TTTTCTGAGGAAATCACGACAGTGTAATAGATTACATTTATAAACAACACTTCTCAAACACTTCAAAAAGGTTGAGGGTAGACGAAGTGCAGGTGGTTTCATAGCAAAGGCTATTGGACGTTGCCCAGTGCAGCAAAGCCTTGCATATGATATCACAACATCTAGTTTGAGAATGGAGGCTAAGGCAGTGTCTGCTGCCTTCCGCTGGCTTGAGAATCAGCTGTGCACATATGCCGTGATTGTAACCGACTGTTAGGAAAGGTGAAAACAGGCATGCTTCGTGCAGAGTGGCAAGCATCTCTTTAAAGGTCACAGGTAGTTTGCATCCTTTGGATATTTTCTTCAGGTTATGCCGGTCTGTTAGGAAATGAGCATGCATGGGCTGGCGCTGCCCCACTTGGTGGTGAACTGATGTACGATAAGGTAGATATTTTAAGGGCCTTTTGGGAACAGAAGATCAGAGCGGAGGCGCAGATATATCATCACGGTCTGAGGAGAATGGCTCTGCGAGGAGTTATTAGGGGATCTGACCGACGCCAACACTCAGGGAAAGGATGAGATGGATATACAATCAGACAGTTACTGGTACGATCGGAATTGGAACTCTTCGCTTGCTGCTGAAGATGGGAACTGAGTTCTTATGGGAGTGTCCTGAGTAATGTGATGTCGATTCCTAATTCAACATTCAACATTCATTTTTTTTAAAAGGCAATATATTTTTCATGTTATTATTAGAAAGAACTGAGAAACTGAACAATTGTCACTTTTTAACAGCAATGTTAAATATAAATTTAGAAGCCATTGTTGTACACACTGAAACACTAAACTTTTGCATAATGGTGTTATACAGTTAATAAGAATTTAATGACTACTTTTAATATAAATTACACTTTTTTTTTTTAACTTTTTTTTTTTCAACATACAAATGTTCATCATCATCATCATGTAACAGGTCCTTAGCTGAACGTCGCTCTCATCACGGTCTGCCTGAAAGAAACTCTTGTCTCTCGCCAGTTCTCCCGTCTCATGTACTTTTATACTTTAGGAGTCACTTATATCCTGTGCCCATCTTCGTGTAAGTCGGCCCTTGCCCCTCCTTCCTGGTACCAATAAAAATGTTAGAGGGATGATTTTTAAGTAGCGAAGTAGTTGATCCGTTTCTTCAACCTCTGGATATCGTTGAAAAAGTTCGGACTTAGTCATTAACTTCGCCAATCTCTTTTTCTTCTTTGAAATCACCAGTTGTAAACTCCGACTGAAAGTTATGGTTGTTCGTCCTCTTCTGGACTTGAGTCTTGCTCCAGAATTTGTGTTTTTTCAGTAAAAGTGTTTGTCACTAAGTTTGCTAGCAAAGATGTGTCGGATACCCAACCCAACAGTCATTGAAGATTAACGTGTCGTGATTTGTGCCACGTTCTGTATAAGGCGGATAATTTACAAATAGAGACTGGACCACCTGCGATTTCATCCTTTGCCTCTTCATTTGGGCGCCAAAGGAAAAGATAAATTGACGGTATTAACGCTGAACGCCAACCCGCCTCGAGTGCTGGAGGTCCGGGGTGCAGGCCCGGGGGAAGGCTTGGATTTGTTCACGTGAACTTTTAGTAATATCCCTTGGCCTCTGGGTAGTTAAATCGGCCACCCGTGTGTATTCTTGCGCACGTAAAAAAAATCTCTTGGCAGTTGGAAATTGAAAAGGAGTAGCCTAACAGCGCTGCCCTAGCAAAATTTGGAGTTAGAAATCTACCCAAAGAATGTCAGGATCCTCTTGTACTACGGAGTTCGTGCACTGCGCTGCGATTCTTCAGACTCAGGCTTGAGTTAAAAGTAGAACGGAGTACTTATGGGTTCCACCCGTGTGTCATGATGTTGATCTATCAAAATAACAAACATATGATGATAAATAACCTTTTCATTTTAAAAACTGTAGATTACTTTAGATCACAGTGTCTTTAGGCTGTTAGTTTGGAGACGGTTCGTGTAGTCAGAGGCGGGGACCGGGGGAGGGGATCAGGCGCACATGTTAGACTCTTACATGCCAGTCTGAAGTTACTGGGTTTGAATCGCATCAAGACTTATTTGTATAATTAATTTAGTACCACTTGGTCAGCCACGTCAAAAATAGACACCTGGATATTTTATGGAAAGTGAAGGCAAAATACGTCAATAGTGCATATGCTCTCAAATAAAACTTGCCAAGTTGTCCTACATATCTGGTATAGCATATACACTGTACTGCTTAATACAATATCTGACCAGATTTCTTTAGTATGTTCAGACCAAATGTGAAAAATGTAATAACACTTTGGGGGCTGCTTGATATACACGAGCAGTTACTGATAACACAGTGCGTTGTTTGAGACAGAATGATTTATGGCACGGTGAACTTTCCAACAGCGGCTAAAAGGTTAGTGAGGAGTTTCACAATGTGACATACAACGACACACCGGGATTCGAATTCTGCAGTAGGCATTTTTTTTTTTTTAATTCGTTCTTGTGGTTATTAGATAGTAGCACGAAGCTGTACACATCAGAACTAAGTAGTACACGACAGTAGTACTAGGTGTACACGACAGTGGTACTAAGTGTACACGACAGTAGTACTAAGTGTACACGACAGTAGTACTAAGTGTACACGACAGCCGTACTAAGTGTACACGACAGTAGTACTAAGTGTACACGACATAAGTACGAAGTAGTACACGACAGCAATACGAAGAGAACACATAGCAGTACGGGCTGTACACGACAGGAGTACGAAGTAATACACGACAGTAGTACTAAGTGTACACGACAGTAGTACTAAGTGTACACGTCAGTAGTACTAAGTGTACACGACAGTAGTACTAAGTGTACACGACAGTAGTACTAAGTGTACACGACAGAATTACGAAGTAGTACACGACAGCAATACGAAGTGTGCACATAGCAGTACGGACTGTACACGACAGAAGTACGAAGTAATACACGACAGCAGTACTAAGTGTACACGACAGTAGTACTAAGTGTACACGACAGTAGCACTAAGTTTACACTACAGTGGCACTAAGTCTACACGACAGTAGTACTAAGTGTACACGACTTTAATACTAAGTGTACACGACAGTAGTACTAAGCGTACACGACAGAAGTACTAAGTGTACACGACAGTAGTACTAAGGTACACGACAGAAGTACGAAATAGTACACGACAGCAATACGAAGTGTACATATAGCAGTACGGACTGTACACGACAGAAGTAGGAAGTAATACACGACAGTAGTACTAAGTGTACACGACAGTAGTACTTAGTGTACACGACAGTGGTACAAAGTATACACGACAGTGGTACTAGGTGTACACAACAGTAGTACTAAGTGTACACGACAGTGGTACTTAGTGTACACGACAGTGGTACTAAGTGTACACGACAGTGGTAATAAGTGTACACAGCAGCAGTACTAAGTGTACACGACAGTGGTACTAAGTGTACACGACAGTGGTACTAGGTGTACACGACAGTGGTTCTAAGTGTACACGACAGTGGTACTAGGTGTACACGACAGAAGTACTAAGAAATACACGACAGCAGTACAAAGTAGTATACGACAGAAGTGCGAAGTAGTACACGACAGAAGTAAGAAGTAATACACGACAGAAGTACGAAGTATTTCACGACAGCAATACGAAGTGTACACATAGCAGTACAAAGTAGTACACGACAGCAGTAAGAAGTAATACACGACAGAAGTACGAAGTAATACACGACAGAAGTACGAAGTAATACACGACAGAAGTACGAAGTAATATTCGACAGCAGTACGAAGTAATACACGACAGCAGTACCAAGTAGTACACGAAATCAGTAGGAAGTGTACACGACAGCAGTACGAAGTAGTACACGACAGCAGTAAAAAGTAGTACGCGTCAGCTTTACGAAGTGTACACGACAGCAGTACGAAGTGTACACGACAGCAGTACTAAGTAATACACGGCAGCTCTACGAAGTATTACACGTCAGCAGTACCAAGTAGTACACGACAATAGTAGAGAGACAGAGATTGGGCCCTCACTGTGTAATATTCTAAAAGCTGCCATTGGGTGCTCTGTAGTCAACCTCCATTGAGGACATAGAATTAAATCAATGTGTTATTATTTTGTTCATCACCATTTAAGTCCAGAAGAAAATTTTAAACAAGAAATGTTCTACCTAATAAATAAACACGACGACTTGATTATAATAGTTGTTTGATCTATACAAATAAAGCCACATAAAGCAAACCAAAAACAACTTCAGATACTTGGGAAGCATAATATCATCAGCCAGCAAAATAGAAGATGAAATCGATGACCGGTGTGACACAGCAAATCAACTCACTTGGCAAATGGCGGCATATATCAGTAGAAACCAAAAGATCACTTTATGACACAATCTTTTTGGCAGCCCCGTGCTAACAATGCCAGACTTAGACAATGACAGAAGAAAAAGAACAGAAAAACTGCAATGAAATGAGATTCCCACAAAGGTATCTCAATATAGCAATAAGAGATAAGATCAATGATGATGAAATCTGAAGAACAATTGAGGGGTGAGGGGGAGGAGGGGAGACAAGGGTAGCGGCAACTTCTTGATTTATTTAGAAGGCAACAGGTGAAATGTTTTGGCCATATAACGCCGATGTCAGCAGACAGTATACCAAAGCAAGCAGTGATGTACAGACCAGGTGGGAAACGAAGAGAAGACCGACCATGCAGACTTGGGTAGGAGGAATAACAGAGTCCATAGGATTCCCTATTTACGAAGCACACAAAAGGGTACCTTTCCGTAAATTATACTTCACCTCGACACCGCAAGGTATTAGAGGATAAAGATGAGATGAGATGAGCCCGAGCCGCCAGGTGACCTAGATAAAGAAATGCCAAATTGGGAGGCGTAATGCACCCAGCGGTAGACGAAAATCGTTTTTTCCCCCTCTAATATCTTCCTTGTTAACCAGGGAGTTGTTTGTTCTTTAGATCATCTGAGTCACGATTAGCAAACGTTCATCATCATCATTATAAACTACTTCTGCCGTTAAGCGACATGGGGAGGAATAATTTGCGATCCAATGTACGTTGGCTGCCACTGGCTATTGTCATGCCGTGAAGGCGTAGTGTCTTTAATGTTGTCGATCCATTTTCTCGCGGCTGTCCTCGCTCTTGTAGCTGATCTTCTGAGTTGGAGTGCTTGTGATGGTATTTGATCTTGCTGCATTCTAACGAGATGGCCAAACCACTTGATCTGCTGTTTCAAGATAAATCTACTACAAGTTGTCGTTCCCACAATTTGCCTGATAGTTTCATTATTCACTCTATCTCTGATGGTTAGGTTGGCTGCTTTTCTCAGGCACTTCATCTCGCAGGTAGTGATTTTGCGTATATGTTTTTTAGATAGAATCCATGTTTGGCACTGGTAGCTTAATGTTGGAATGAATATGCTATCAATAATCTGTCTCTTTGCAGTCATAGTTATGCTTGAATGTCTTAGTAATGGTGACAATTGGTATATAAGTGAACTTGTTTTCTGACATTTGGTTTCTATTTCTCTGTCAATTCCACCATGAGCAAACGTTATGTGGGTAAAATACTAAAACCATTCAGGTCGTAAAGCTGGATACTACTAGTACTATCGTCTGGAAGAACATGAAGGCGCCAATACCCATGTACCCAGAAGCCTGTGGAGTTAAGCAGCTAGTAGTACTAAGACTTACATATCATGATCCACAATGAATATTGATCTATCGCTGGATCAAGAAGTCAACATCAGAATGGGCAAGGCAGCAACAACAATGAGCAGATTAACAAACAATATCAACATCAGCATAAGTAATGCAGCCATGGGCGCCAGCAGGAGGGGGCAAGCCCCCCCCCCCCCCCCACACGCCCGGATTGATTGAAAATAGTCATTCTTTCCCTGCAGTCTGAAGCAAGTGCCGCGTCCCGTAAACTCCGCTCGTCGTATTGTATTGACCTAAGCAAATACTCCTGTAACCTTTATATAAATAAACTTGTGAATCGAGACGTGAGTATTACTAGACCTTACCATACATTAACTATTACATGCTCTCCTTAATGTCAACCGCAAAAGCACAAATTGGCCAACGGGCGTGGAACCTTCTGAAATCAATATCCTAGTCAATTCCATCTTCCACGCACGTCGCCTCCAAAAAAGTATTAGAAAAATATAAATCATCTATTTTAATTTCATATGATTTTGAAGTCGACATGTCAGGAAGTGGAAAACGTTGTTTCAGGGAATCTTGGCTAACCCAGTATACTCCATGGTTATCATATTCACCTAGGTTAAAAGGTGCTTTTTGCATTTTCTGTGTTTTATTTCCGCAACCAGTTCAAAGAGGAATTCAAGGTGCCTTCATTACTACTCCTTGTACAAAGTACAAAGATTTTAATGAATGTGCCAGAAACCATACCAGCTCAGCATGGCATCGTGGGTCTCAACAAGATCCTGAACACTTAGCGTCAACAATTAGAGATTAAAATAAGGATATTATTTGTCAGATAGATAATTCTGTAAAACGAACTATTGAAGAAAACAGAAAGAAACTGTATCCTATTATTTCAACAATCTTATTTTGCGGAACAAATGATTTGGCAATTCGTCTGAAAGATAGCACCAAAAGAAATGTCGAACAACTTTATGCGTATCGAATTGAGGGAGGTGACAGTATTTAAAAAAAACTATTTTGATACAGCTGCTGGAAATGCACGTTACATATCACACCGAACTCAGAATGATTTGACCAATTTGTCTGAACAAGCTCTGCGAGAAGATATTGTAAAAGCTGCTAACAATGCTGTTGGATTCTCGATCATAGCCGATGAAACAGTAGATATCTTAGGAACATAACAGTTATCACTGGGAGTCCGGTTTGTAGATACGTCTAGTGAGAAGGCTATGATTCGTGAGGAATTCCTTGGATTTTCTCCGCTGAAAGGTATGGACGCCACCACGATATCTGATTGTATTATTCAACATTGCAAAACATTTGGTCTTGTCCCTAATAATCTGCTGGGTCAAGGTAATGATGGGTGCTCGACAATGGCCGCAAAAAAATGGTGTTCAGGCAAAAATTCGAAGTATTTACTCCAAGGCTGCCATTGTTCACTGTGCCTCGCATAGACTGAATCTAGTAGTAAATGATCTTAATAATGTTGCAGTGATACGAAATACTATTGGTACTATCAAAGCAATTATTACATTTTTTCGTGAAAGCCCAAAAAGGAGGTCCTCTGTCCCAAATATTCCTAATGTGTGTGAGACAAGATGGCAAGCAAGTATAAAAGAATTCGGATTTTTTCTAGTAAATTTGAAGATATGCATTTTCAACTGGAAGAATTTTCATTGCATGCAAGTGGAAATACACGACAGGCTGCTCATCAGTTATATTGTTCATCAAAGTCCAGCACGTTTTTATTTTGTCTCAATATTATTTCGCAGTACTCTGTCATACTGGAATCAGTTACTCAGGCTCTTTAAGCTGTTCAAGTTGATCTTCCAGAAGTCCTACTGAAAGTTCGAAACCTGCTCAATGTAGTAAAACTTCACCGAGGTGATTCCGATAGCTATTTCGGGGATATTTTTGAGAAAACAGTACAACTCGCACATAAAGTGGATATTGAACTGATTATCCCAAGACAGTGTGGAAGACAAAAGCATCGAAGTAATCAGGGAACCATAAGTGTTGAAGAGTACTTCAGACAAACAGTTTAAATTCCAAACTTAGATTCTCTAATAAATTCAATGGAGAGTCAATTTTGTGAAGCCAACAGTGCACAATTTAACTTAGCGTTGCTACATCCTTCGAAATTGTGCAAACTGAATCGTCAACAGTTTAAGGATATACTGTCTACTATTAATCAGGTATACCACATTGATAATTTTGAAACTGAAGCCTTGAGTTGGTTTGATTTTTGGAAAACGCTAGAATACAAAAGTAGCCAAGATTTCATCGACTTGTTACCTTTTACAGTTTTATCCGAGTGTCAGGTATGCCTTACTAGTTTTGCTAACATTACCAGCAACAACATGAACGGTTACCTTTTACAAAGTTTTATCCAAGTGTCAGGTATGCCTTACTAGTTTTGCTAACATTACCAGCAACAACATGTACGGTGGAGCGATCGATCAGCACATTACGTCGTGTAAAAACATGGCTTAGATCTACAATGTCAGATGAACGTCTGCCTGGATTGTGCATGTAAAGCGTACACAGAGACAAAGTGAACTGCAACAAAAAAGACTTTATGGACACAAATGTAAATATGTTTGGTAGCGATAACAGACGACTCCAGTTCTTGTTTAAAGAATAAATTTTATTTTAAATTTATGTTGTAATATTTTGTGTTATATACATATATTTTGTTAATAAAACATTTGTTGCTACAGCATGCCCTTCAACACTACAGTGTCCTGTCCGTTCGTTTACCATACAAATACGCTACAGTAAATTAAAACTACATTAAAAAATTACTAAAAATATTTTGCCCCCCTCTAGAAAATTTTCTGCGGGCGCCCATGAATGCAGCAGCAACAATGAGCAGATTAACAAACAATATCAACATTAGAATGGGTAAGGCAGCAACAACAATGAACAGATTAACAAAACGTTCGGGAGAGTAGAAAGCTCACGAAGAGGGGGGGGGGGGGCCTGACTGTTGTCTATCAGGCTTGTGATCTTAGGACGCTTCTTTATAGTAGTGAAATTTGGTCAACTTATTCGCGCCCGGAGAAACGGCAAAATAGCTTTTACGTGTTAAGAAGAATGAATGCATGGCAATAAGTGGCAAAAGAAAATCACACCATTGAGTTACTGAAAAGAATTAAACAGTTTCTGAAGGCTCAGGTGGTTGGGTCGAACTTGGAGAATAGAGGATAGTAGAGTCCCTAAGAACGTTCTCTTTGGTGAATTACAGATGGGTAAAAGATGTCGAAGCCGGCCTCTACTACGATATGTGTGCATGCATAACATGAATGATACAGGTATCGATGTAGATTCTTGGGAACAATATGCCGTGGGAATCGCCATCGCCCCGGGTTGCGAGTCTTAAGCCTCCTTACAGCACAATATAACACTATCGTTTGGAGAAACAAAGCTACGCGAAGGAATAAACTGGAGACAGAGAGGATTGAACTGACTAGCGACCGTTTGTCTCTGCCTCATGTGCCTCTTGGCGCGATGAGGATTGATTGATTTGACAGACGGAAAGATGCCAACAAAAGCGAACCTAAAGCCTTCAGAACGAGAGGCTGTTTCATCATTTCGTAGCGAAGAGCACTTGTGATATAAAAAGGTAAAGTCGGGAGATGTGAACCAGCGTCATTGCACATGGTTATAAACCATAAGTTCTCTGCCACCAGTACGGACAGCTGATAAGAAATTGTCCGCCTGTGTCGCCGTCCGCCTGTGTCGCCGTCCGCACGTCAATACGTAGCTAGAGCGACATTCCTCCATTTACCCCAGAGTGTCAACTCTGGTACCCGTTTCCTAGAGGCTGGGTGAACCCCGGAAACTGCCCGGTTTCGAACACCGACAATGGGCTGCAACGAGTTGCAGCTAGATGTGAAAGCGAGTCTTCTATCGACTGCGCTAACGCGGACCCTACTTGGGTTATATTAAGACCGAATAATATTGTTGGTTTTTATATATATATATATATATATATATATATATATATATATATATATATATGTGTGTGTGTGTGTGTGTGTGTGTATATATATATATATATATATATATATATATATATATGT
The DNA here is from genome assembly GCA_905116865.2 of Candidula unifasciata. Classification (NCBI taxonomy): domain Eukaryota; kingdom Metazoa; phylum Mollusca; class Gastropoda; order Stylommatophora; family Geomitridae; genus Candidula; species Candidula unifasciata. The sequence goes on along the minus strand of CAJHNH020007779.1, from coordinate 697,709 downwards.
GTGTGTGGGGGGGGGGGCGGGTGTGTGTGTGCCATTAAAAAGATCTTTCATCTTTTAATTATCTATGAAACTGGACGTTTAAACGTCAACATAAATTATTGTCCAACATTTTCCAAATAATGTCTGGAATCCATTTAATTCAGTCTTCCTTCCCATTTGTCCTTCAACTTTCTGATGGCTTCTTGTTTTCACGAACATTGTGTGGGTTTAACATTGCAATTCTAGATTTAATTATAACTACTTTTAACAGTGGAAATATGTATGTATTCCTTGTACCTGTTTTTATTAGTATTTCTTTGATAGAAATAGTAAATCTGAGATTTGTTTTGCTTCTTTTCACCAAAAGAGCCGAGGTAGAATGGTAGCTGCACGCTTGTCCGGCTGCGCAAAGATTTTGGGTTCACACAGGCGGCGAACTACAAGACTTCTCCTGCCTTCTAGCCCCCAACGGAGCATAGGCCTTCAACCATCACACGCCAAGGGGTTATATCTTTTGCTATTGCATGCAGCTCTCCCCATGTCATCTACATCGGTTCAACTCCACTCTCTAGCTCCTTTCTCCATGTGTATTTTGGTCTGCCTCTGTTTCCATGCCCCTGGGGGTTCCAATTAGGGCTGTACCGAATATTCGCTTCGTATTCGCTTCGGGGCCGAATAGTGGACCTATTGACTATTCGGTATTCAGCCGAATAGTTGCGGTCGGGCCGAATACAAATAGTAGTTACCTTATATCTGCTTCTGCATACACGGCCTTAATGCTGACAATATGGAACGATTGGTTTTGTTGAAAGCTAATGCAGCTTTCCTGCATTAACTAAGCTGTCAGTGACAATTTTTAAGTTTAGTTACTTGTTATAATACTTAGGATTCTTTCATTCCTAGTTATTAGTTACCACAGACTGACTGAAGGATGCAGAATATAAAATGTTTTCAAATGTTGACTATTTTGTATGAATACTAACTAGACATGGAAGGAATATAAACTCCGGCATATAAGTTGATAATTTGAAAATCAAACGAACAGAAACATATAAGTACTCGGGTGCAAACTTCAACTCCTCTAACATGTTGAGAGAAGAAATACAATCTAGGAATAAAGTATACTGTGCCCTTCAACATCTACTAAAGTCAAAGCGTCTGTCTCGCAACACCAAGATCAAAATATATAAAACGTTGAAAAGACCAGTCGTTTTATGTGGCTCTGAAACTTAAAGCAGAAAAAAAAAGAGATGAGGCCTTATTACAGGTTTTCGAAAACAGTCTCACGACAAATCTTTGGACCCATCAAAGATGCTAACAGCAGGAAATAGAGAGTGAGAAGCAACAACGTAACACATAATCTGTTTAAATCACCATTGATCACTGGCTTCATGAGAGCTAACAGACTAAAATGGTTGGGGCATATTGAAAGAATGACAGAGAAGTAAAAACTCTATACACCTGAGAGAGGAATGGGCGTAGACCACGAGGTAGACAAAAAAAAAAATAAGTTCGAGAGATAATGTCCAGCCAGACCTGCAAACAACTGGTGTCACAAATTGTGAAGAGAAGGCCAGCCAGAGAGATGAATTGAGACGAGTGATATCTGCAGCAGTAAACCTCAAGGGCTCAGAATGCTAAAGAAGAATATGACTATTCTGTGCTAATTTATGTGAAGTAAATGTTCAGCGTACATTTGATATTATAAATTATTTTTTTTTTTTTGGACATATTTTATACATTATGAACTATTCGTATTCTGCCGAATAGTTGGTCCCGCTATTCGTATTCTGCCGAATAGTGAAAATCACTATTCGGTAAAGCCCTAGTTCCAACGCAAAGATATTCTAGTTGAAGTTTCCTCACATTTTCTCAACGTGTGGCCTATCCAGTGCCAGCATCTTTTCTTCACCAGTTTGTCAACATGAATCTGTTTAGTTCTCTCCCACAGCTCAACATTAGTAATTGTATCATACTTCCTAATTCCTTTTTTTCTGCACAGGCGCCAATTAATAAATGTTCATAGTTTATTAGTAACTTTTTTATTTGTTACCTGCGTTTTTGCTTCATACAGCAGTACTGATATACATAAGAATTAAAAGGTAGCGGTCCTCTCTATATTAGAGGACTGCGTGGTCTCGAGGCGCGGCGTCCGCCTCGGGTTCAAGCCATGGTGAAGGCTGGGATATTTTCATGTTGAAGTCTAGTAATTTCCCTGGTCTATGGGTAGTAAGATCGGACACCAGTGTGTATTGCCAAGAACGTAAAAAATCTTTTGGCAGTTGTAAATCAAACGAGCAGCCTAACAGCGCTGCCCGGGCAAATAATGTGGAGTTAAAAATCTACCCAAAGTATTTCAGGATCTTCGCAGGTGCAATGAAGATCGTGCACTGCGCTGAGATTCTTCGGTCTCAGACTTGAGCTAGAATTAGAACGGAACACCTATGGGTACTACCCTTGTGCCATGATGCCGATCCGTTGTTTAAACTTAAACCTACTCCCTAGAGTAGAAGCGACTCGATGAAGAGACAAGTGAAAGATGCCCAGATCTTTTACACTTCTTCGCATTCGAAGGCTATCAACTGTGGAAATTTCCTGTTTTTTATCCACTTTTGGACTTTAGTCTTGAGTTTTGTGTGCACATTCGTTGTACATATCTGGCTTATTTACATGCAGACTCTTGGTTTCGGTCTGCACTCAAGCTTCGAAAGAAACTCCCTAACTGGTCGACTATAAAGACATGCTTGTTGATGATAGTGAGTCCATCTTGTCCCCCATATTGAGGTCCAGGAACCCATCTTGGAACTTAGGGCACTGAGAAATAATATTAAGGAACAGGCAGGGAAGGGTAGGGGGTGAAGTGATGTGATAAACGCAGACAAACAAAGGGGAGAAATCAATAAGACAAGGTCTGTACTGACTTGAATCCGGTACTAACTGTCAAACCGTGGCTAATGGACTAGAACAAACAGCCCTGGAAGCGATGGAGAAGAAAATTCGCAGTATGGGATGGCTCCAGTGATCACGAATTTGTGCCAGTGCGATGTCTTTATTCTTCTCAACCTTACAGTACCGGAAGTTAGGCTGGAAGGGTAGTGACACCGATGGTTTGTGTTTGAATCTTGTCGATATATGAAGTCATCCGTGTGCTTCTATCAAAGCAAAAATTATTGTCAGTAAAAAAGAACAAGGAGAACTGGCTAATAAACAGCATCGTGTCCCGAAAATTGAAGTATTTTGGCGTCATCAAGCGTCACGGTGGCTTGGAAAAGACAGTGATAGAAGTTGCAGTTTGTGGAAGGCGAGGCAGGGACCGACCACCGCGAAGATGGATACAGGACATTGAAGATGCATTGGCACTGAAAGCACGTGGGGCCGGAGAGCTGGATAGGGAAAGGGATACTTTCAGGCGTGCCGTGAAGAGAGCGATGTTCTGTAAAGGATTTGCTGATTGATGGTGCCCTTTCTTCGTACGACAAAACCTGGATATAACAATTTAGGCTGTTTTGACCTGGGAGCAAAGATTAGGTCTGATAATTCTTTTTTTTTTTTTTTTTTTCGTTCGATTTCAGTAAGCCACATTAAACCTCTGACTAGGGAGCCAGCTTAGTCCTTGTCAATATCAGTTATAATTGTGGCAACAAGTTTTGTTGCTATTCCATTGTATAGTTTTTGGTGCTTTAGTTTAAATCTTCCATGTCTGTCTGTTCTGCCATGTCGTGTCCGTTTCATTGTGCAGGTTTGGATCCGATTAGATCATATAATGCCATTCTCAGGTGGTGTTACTGCCATTGATTTGGCTATCCATCTCGATGCGGACTTGAACGCTAGATCTTCAGGCCGGCAGTCGAGCGTCTCTCTGTTACATTACCGACTCTACCAGACAAGATCATTCCTGCACAGGAATGAAGTATACACCACGCTTGTGTGGCCGTTATGGGTGTCCCACATTATAACTTCTTAAGAGATTGAACCGATTGGCTGGGATTTGTCCTGTTGGTTTGTCATCCTAGATGTAACTCCTCAAGTTGCAGTTGATTAAAGCTATAGGTAACAGCCCGGATAGGACAACAGAGGGTGGAGATAGAGCGGGTGGAGAGAGGGGGGGGGAAAGAGAGGGGAATAGAGAGGGGGGGGAATAGAGAGTGTCAGAGAAAGAAAGAGAGGAATAGAACATGTTGGAGATAAAGGGAGAGATAGATTGAGATAGAGAGAGAGAGAGAGAGAGAGAGAGAACTATCCCTACTTGTGTTTAATAGTTTGTTGATATATATCATCATCATCATCATCATCATCATTATCAAGTCCCACTTTCGTATTTAAGTAACGTGGGGAGGAACAGTTTGAAATCTACTGCTCGGTTAGTAGAACTGGCTTTTGTCATTCTGCGTCGATGTGGAATGTTCGCTGTTATCAAGGCATCTTCCTGTTAGGCGCTCTTTTACTTTACCATTAGATCATCTCCAGTGTATCGTCTGTGTTGGTAGCTGTGGCTGCATTCTGAATAGATTACCGAACCGTTCGATCTGCCGCTTTCCGATTAATTAGGCGCAAGGAGGTGTTCATACAGTTTTCTGATGGTATCATTGGTTTTTTTTAAATTCTTAAGCTAGAACAGTTAAACAAATACATACCATACAAGTTTTCTACATGTCTGATAAGATCATGCTAACTTTTCTTTATCTTTTTCTATAGATTTCCAAGCGCTCTCTGTCATGGGCTATTTCTTTCCAGTCGGTGACTTTATCCATGTCATCGAGTTCGGATCGCCTATTGGCTCGCCGGTAAATGACTTTGGAGCCGGTCGGGACAGTATTTCGGTTTTTTTTTTTACAAAATATATCCTTATAAAAAAGGGGGTAAATATTTCGTTTCGTAACTACAAAACTAGTACTTTTTGACAATCTGGGTTTTTTATTTTGTTTTGTGTTCTTTGCCTATGTATTACTTTGGTTTATTTTTTCAGCTTAGCTGGGATTTTGAAAAAGAAAATCCCATTGATAGCCCTGCTTTGATCGCTTCAATAGCGCAGGAACTTTTTTCAGGCCTCTTGGTTGCGCGCAACGGTAAGCTGTTTTATACTACGCACATATACAAGTCAGAATTATAACCTAAAGCCTCCACTTCGGGGATGCTGGATAGGTGGACAGAAAAATCACTGTTAAAACATAACACGTGTCTATCAGTTAGAATACTTTCGCCTAAGAAGGCAGTTATATACCATTTTTGTGTGCACGCGCACGTCTGTGTGTGCGCGTGTTTGTATGGTAGGTGGTGGGTGTGTTTGTATGGTAGGTGGTGGGTGTGTGTGGTATGGGGTGGGTGTGTGTGGTAGGTGGTGGGTGTGTGTGGTATGGGGTGGGTGTGTGTGGTAGGGGGTGGGTGTGAGTGTTTGTGTATTATTACTACGATGGCCTTGTGTGTTTATTACAACGTTTTTTGGAGGAGGGGATGGCTCAAATGGCCTGCGGTATTTAAGTGCTTAACAACAACAACAATAATAATGGTTGATTGACTTTAAAAACCAACAGGACATCATACCGAGCGATGAAAAAAAACCCGTTCAACCAATATTTTGGGTTATATTAGGGCCCCCGGCAACAACCGGAGTGGGTCTTCAAAATAACGGATAATTGTGTGCCATAATGAGAGGGTCATGACTATAACAATGATGTTAAATCTATAGTATAGATCACAAACCTTTTCTCTTTTTCCTGTGTTTATTGTGAGGGAATACAGAAGTAGGCGGGGTTGGGAGGGGGTTAAGGGATTTGTGATGCCTAAGTCCCTGGGTACGGGGTCCTAGACAAGGACTTTCCAATGGTTTTGGTTTAGTTTCTTATTTTTTTTTTTTGTATGACCCCATTCAATGAAATCCTGCTGGTTCCGGAAAGTCCAATATTGTAGGGGTGTTATGGTTTAGGGTTAGCGTAAGGGTTAAGATCTTTGTTAGCCTCTTTCGCCTCAAGTCACCGACTAAACCTAACCCTATAAGAAGAAACTCTACAGGGGAGCATGTACAGCAGGAGTCTACCAATCATCAGTAGAAGTAACCTCTCGTCGACAAATGTTTCGGCCCACGAACTCCTAGACATTTTCAGAGAGTGGGCCACAGCCGTCTCTATTTACAGCCGGACGTGAGTGGGCCCACCTGAGTTCATGAGGCTCAATGTTGGTTTCTCCTGCTGCACGTATTACCGGATGTTATCGGACAGGGACAAGACGAATTGGTGACTTTGAAAAAGGTACTGTGAGATAGAAAGTCGTTGCGGTAGCATAATTAAAGCAGTCTGCATACCTGGACGACCGAGTGGCAAGCTAACGTTTGGTTTACCGGACACATGTTGGACTTTGTTGGCAGGTGGCAGAGGGACACTGGCAGACAATTTGGACACGATGGACTTTAAGGGATAAAAAACTCTTTTCCACTAGACACACGCATCAAATCTAACCCTAACCCTTATCCTAACCTATAACACTCCTATAACATTAGACTTTCCGGGTACTCCTAGATTCCCTTTGTCTGGTGTGAATTTAAAAACAAGTACCTGTGGTTTAATTGGATAATGTAACGGGGTTTCTCACTTGAAACTAAACCCACATGCTCACGACGGAAGTGGAAGGTTCAATAGACAGCAATAAGTAGGACAGGGTTAAGCCCACAGTGGACGCTCATTTCCTTTGTCCCTGCTACAAACTTCACACAAAGGCGATGCTACTTGGTGCTAGGGAAATTTCCTGAAATTTCTCAAATTGCTTCAGATCATTTCCACTGTGAACTTTGACCTTCTGAAATTACCCGACTGGCGGCATTTGGGAAGATCAGGGGGCATTTAATAGATGACTTGAAAATAGGGCAATTTTAGTCACAAACTACAGAAGTGAGCCTAGAAGACATCATCGTCTACACCAGATGTCTCCAAAGTGAGAGGCGCGAAGAGGTTTTAAGGGGGCGTCAACCAGTTTTGAAACTGCGTGTATTTGTAAAAGTCTGATATAAAAAAAATTCAGTTTAATTATTGTTATATATAAAAAATATTTTTAGAAACCTTTTTATAAAACATAAAGCCAATAGCAGGTTTTTTTTTTTTTTTTTCATAAGCATGTTGTATCACTATAGTTTAAAAAATCTAAATAATATGATAGAATGGTCATTTAATTATAAAGAACAAATTCTGACCAAAACGTTCCTCCATACTGTTTGCTTCTTTTGGTGATGAATGTATTGTCCTCTTTTAATAACATTTTGCTATTGTTTGGGGGAGGAGGCGTGGAGGGTCTTGCAAAATTCTCGGGGGAAGGAGGAGGGGGGGGGTGGGGTTTAAAAAACAGTTTGCAGACCACGGCAAGGATATACGCTGCACGAAGGATGGGGAAACAATAAAAGTGGATAGCCGTACTTAAGCCTGGCTGAATCAAATGTGTACAGAGGTTGGGGAAAATCGCTGGAAAGACTCACATTCCATGTACCAACAGATAAATATGTTAACAGGAAAGATGACACGTTACAGCACTGGATGTTTAAAATCAAAATTTGGTAACTTAATAATGGGACATAGTATTATAAAGTAATATAATTAACAGATTTACAGAGTGTATAGGGGAATTGTATGATGATAATAGACCAGATGTAGAACTGCAGACCAACAATGATGGTCAACCAATAATGACTGCAGAAGTTGAGGATTCATTACATCATATGAAGAAAGAAAAAGCACCCGGGCCAGACAACATCTCACTGGAAGAAATCGAAGCACTGGGAAATTTTGGAATTGAAATAATAACTGAACTTTTAAATGATATTTATAATAGTGGGTATATTCCAAATGATCTTTCAAAATCCATATTTATAGCTCTGCCAAAGAAACCAGGCACTTTAAAATGTGAATTAATCAAGTAACAGAAAGTATTGTGAACAGCACTCATAGAAAGAAGTAGAAAGATAGAACACACTAGACAACATAAAAATCGAAAGCTATAGTTACCGTGCCGGGAATTGAACCTGTCACCTCCAGACGGCGTCTGCGCCTCGCCATGAATACAAGTGCACTAAGATACATGGTCAACTAGGCACCCCCAAAATAGGTGTCCCATTGGCCATGTCTATCGTACAGCTTGAAATCCACGACTATGGAATACGGACAGAATTCATTTCAACCCATTGAAATGGCACCATAGGTTACAGAAATTTATATTAACGAAGCAAACGTCGAATAACAATCACAGACGATCGCACAATACGTCTTTTGATTCACATAACTAAGATTTTACTGAGAACAACTATGAGAAGAATATGAAACAAAATTAAACCAGAAATCAGCGATGAACAATGTGGATTTGTAGAAGGAAAAGGTACAAACAATGCCACATACATCCTTAAGACATTGTCAGAAAGAGCTATAGAAGTCAAGACTGATGTGTACTTATGCTTCATAGACGATACAAAAGCATTTGACTGTGTGAAGCATGAAGAAGTAATCAAACTGTTGAAAAATTGAACATTGATGGAAAAGATCTACGAATAATACAGAATATGTATTGGCAGCAAACAACAGCTATAGGAATTAACAACTGTTTAGGTACATTTCAAAGCATAAAGAGGGGCGTACGACAAGGATGTGTACTGTCACCTGATTTGTTTTCAATATACAATGAATATATAATGAGATCTTTTATTGATATGCCCGAAATTGTGGTTGGTGGGCACAATATAAACAATTTACGTTATGCTGATCACACAGTCTTGATAGCAACAAGTCAGAAAGAACTACTGGAAATGATAGACATTGTGGTGTTAGAAAGTGAAAGAATGGGCATCAGTCTGAATAATGGGAAGACAGAAGTGATGGTGGTATCAAAGAAACGAATTATTCCTAAATGATGTTGTTATTTTGGGACAAGTACAGAAATTTAAGTATCTGGGCACATTGATAACATCAGATGGAATATGCATAACTGAGATAAGAAATAGAATAGGACAGGCAAAAACTGCATTTTATAAAATAAAGAACATCTTATGCAATACATCTTTGTCATTGAGAGTTAGAAAAAGATTTCTTGCTTGCTACAGATATATGCAGTATATGGCTGTGAATCCTGGACATTCAGTAGGCAGGCCAAACAATTTCTAGAGACCTCAAAGATGTGGTTTTACAGAAGAATGCTTAGAATACCTTGGACAGCCAAAAAGAGCAACCAAGAAGTTTGGAAAGAGACAGGAGCCCGGAGATAACTTATCACAGACATCATCATTTTTCGACCATGTTATGAGAAGAGGGAAAATAGAACATGTTGTTACCACTGGAACGATCTGTGGAAGGAGGGATAGAGGAAGACAACGAGACTAGATGCTTGACAGTCTTGTTGCATGACATGAAGGTGTGTCGGCACACGAACTGGTACATGCTGCAGGAGATCGCAGATTGTGGAGAAGCATGATCGCCCACGCCCATCGGCAAGGCACCTGATGATGTTGAGCCGTAATTACCGGGCATCTAGGTTAAGCACGTTAAGGATGTTTGTCCAGAGGCCCCTACTGCTGTTAGGACACCCCTGTACAAACAAATACGTAAAAAAGAGTAAAGAGCTGTTCAGTCTCATTGCTAATCTTCTAGAGGATGTCCCTTAGCCCAAGTAAAGTCCCTTTTCCATGCCTTTGGGCATATAGGGCATATAGGGCTAGACCTATATTTTTGCAGTACAATCGGGACAAGATGAGTGATGTGGTCAGCATCATGCCGGCCGCCTTTACTTCCCGCGACTGCACCCGGTAACCACTCAAGGCTGGGTCGACTTGGGAGTCAATGTCCTTTTTCGAGCGAACCCACGACCTTCGGATCCGGCGCGAGCGTCTAGCCGCTACGCCACGGCAACTCCCAAACCTTTCCAATTTTTTTTTTCTGGAGGAGATGGTGGGGGTGAATGCAGTTCACCCGGCCCAGGCCCTAAGGTTCCACCGCCCCTGACTTAATCTCCCTAACGTAAAGTCAACTCAACGAACGCAGGTCCCATCTGCAGCAATAATTACATGTCAATCAACTCAGTGGACAGCACGGACAATCATTACAGGGGATGAATTTGTCCCGGCTACCGGCGACAGGACAATGGTCTGGCTGTCACAGCTCAACCTTATCTGCGAGACAGCAAAGAGCGACTGAATGTTCCAGTGGTGATAATGCTACCGGTGCGTCCCCGGGGGAACCGGCTATTTTGGGCTTCTGTCCTAACTCACTTATCTCTGAAAGCAGAAATTTAGTTAATAAGACAGTGTGAAATCAGGGATTCGATAAGAAAGGAAATGAGAAAAGTTGGTGTGTGTTTTTTTCCCCACAAATTTTTATAACATTATAAATGAAATAGACGCTCGCCTGCCGATGGAGAGGTCATGGGTTCGCATCTGACGAAGCCGAGTTTTTTTTTTTTTTTAAATGACTTGGCTCTAGGTTGACCCAGCTATGGAGTGGATACCAAGCATAGTTATGAGAAGTAAAGGCGACCGGCGTGATGCTGGCCAAACCACCCACCAAGTACCGATCAGTCTATGAAAATAGATCTAGCCCTATATGCCTAATACGCCTGAATGTGTTGTAAAGGGTCTTTTACCCTTATTAACTTATAACTTAAAAACTTGGAGTTTGTTGGGCAGGGGCGAACTAAGTTTGGGGTCACAATGTTGACAATGGGATTGTCATTGCCGGAGGCCCGAGGGCCAGCTTAAACTGCCAAAAACTGCTAATTACTGCCTTTATGATACCATTTGGGGGTGTCGGCGGGAGTAGGATGAGGGTTCTTTGAGCCTGACGATTTACGGCTTGTGCTGTCGCCACGACTGTGTAGGTGAGGATTGTAATTTGCCCCCGACAGAAAAAAAAATCCACAGCCTTACCGAGGATTTGAACCCGGGTCTACCCACAAACAAAGAAAGATCATTAAAAAAATACAATTGGTAATGTTCGGGAGCTACTTGCTATGTCACTGCAGACCGGATTTTACCATCGGGCCGTCAGTTGAATAGTCCTGATAGATGTATATACGCGCTTTAGGGAAATAGGAATAAACTCCACAGGGGAGCATGTACAGCAGGGATCTACTAATCGTAAGTAGAAGTAATCTCTCGTCGACAAACGTTTCGGCCCACGAGCTCCTAGACGTTTTCAGAGAGTGGGCCCACCTGAGTTCATGAAGCTCAGGGTTGGTTTCCCTGCTGCACGAAATTACCGGATGGTGTACGGATAGGGACAAGATGACTTAGTGATTTTGCAGAAGGTACTGTGAGATAAGAAGTCGTCGCGGTAGCATAATTAGAGCAGTCTGCATACCTGGACGACCAAGCGACAAGCTTACGGACACATGTTGGACTTTGTTAGCAGGTGGCAGAGGAACACTGGCAGACAATTCGGGCACGATGGACTTTCAAGGGATGAGAATCTCTTTTCCACTGGACACCTGGACCAGCTCACGTTGTTCGGTTGCGTCCAAAGCCAGCTAAAGGCCCTCCCAGCAACCTCGCCCAGCCGTTTAAGTGTCTGTTTCCGTTCATTACCGCGCAATCCTAGTTCTTTAACCACATTGTAGAGTGAAGTGGAGACGAGACCTCTCGCTCCCACTTCGACGGCAAAGACACGTACTGTGTACGCCTCGTCTCTGCTCAGACCGGCTGCTATATCACCGTATTTCTCGAGCTTATACATGTGATTTTCGTCCATACGCGACTCATACGGGACGGTCAGCTCAATCAGGATGAGCTGCCGTTTCTCCGCAGAGTGGAGAACTATGTCAGGTCACAGCCCGGTCTTCCGGATTAACTCAGGGTACTTTTCATGGCCTGGCAGATCAACCGCCAGTAACCAGCCCCTCGCAGAGTCTAGCATAGATGGAGCGTATGCGTTTCGGTTGACCTTACCTTTTTGAATCTGCCCAGCCTTGAGGAAACGAATGGGGACCATGGTAGAACTGGCTCTGGCGTTGGCCCGCATCCTAGCCTGGTCAACAACGGCTGCTAACTCTTTTAGCACCTTGTTGTGTCTCCAGGTATATCGGCCTTGACCTAGGGATTTCCTGCATGCGGACAGAACATGTTCTAGAGTCTGCTTCGCTTTGCACAGCGGGCAAGTCGGATCGTTAGTAGCAGACCACTTAACCATGTTAACACCGGACGGTAATACATCGTACGCCGAACGAACGATAAAGCTCAGTCGCAGCGGGGTCATTCGCCAGATCTCACCCCATGTGAATAATCTTGGCAATGCGCTCTCCAGGCTGACCCAATGGCCCTGCTGCGACTGCTGGGCTGCTTTCTGGACCCGACCTCGTTTTCGTTGTGCCTAATTTGTTTTATAACTATGTCTCGGCGTTCTTTGGCTGTGGCTTTGGACCACCAATTGACCTTACCGTGACCTAGTTCATTCTGGGCAGCTTCTATCGCATCGAGGACTCTCCACTTCTGACCAGTATTTAGAGCGGGCTGGACAACGATGACATTTGGGTCTGAAGACTCGCGCAAGAGCATGGCGAGTCTTACTTTGCCAACTTTAAACTCTTCAGTTATTGTTTGAACGGAAGTACCAGCTTAGCCTGCTTACAATACAGAGCCACGTCGGTCAGACAAGGCGGTGCACCAATCCACTTTCTTAAGACTGTGTTGATTTTACTCTCCGTGGTTTCCTCTGCAGTCATCGTCACCTCGTAGACTAACAGTGGCCATAGGAGCTTTGGAATCAACATGAATTGGAGACACCAGACCTTGAACTTACCGATCAGCCTGCTACGCTCGATCGCGAGCAGGCCGGTAGCCAGTGACTCGTGTATTCGCCGGACCTCCGCCATATCAGATAACTTCGAATCGTAGACGCGACCAAGGCTCTTCACCGGTTCCTCTAGAACCGTAGGGATCATATTCCTTGCCACCGTAAAACTGATTACCGCAACCTTGCCTTTACGGATTGACAGACTCCTCGACTTCTGAGGTTTGAACTGCATACCGTTCCATTGGACCATAGCGTCCAATCTCTCCAGGATCGTGCGGGCAGACTCCTCGCTGCCCGTGATAATAGTCGTGTCATCCATAAATGCAAAAGGTTGTAACCTAATGGCATAACTTTCCACTTCTCCTCTGCTTCACTTTTTCCTTTTCTTGACGCCTCGACCATAGACACATTGAAATTGTCAGGGTAAAACCCGTCTGATCAGTCGTGTATATCTCATTGTATGTTCTGAAGCCACAATAAACCACTGTTGGCTTCCTAGGCCTGTCGCAACTTTACCTGAGCCCCGTTGGCCAGGACATTTCAGGGTAAGCCAGGATGGCCGTGGTGGCTACCGTTGTGACACCGTGGCACTGTCATAACACCCTTTAGTTTAGATCTTTTACATACTCATAGTCTCGACTTTATATTTCACACCTTTCATTTAGATCTTTTACATACTAATCGTCTAGACTTTACATTTCACACCCTTAATTTAGATCTTTTACATACTCATCGTCTAGACTTTACATTTCACACCTTTAATTTAGATCTTTTACATACTCATCGTCTCGACTTTATATTTCACACCTTCAGTTTAGATCTTTTACATACTCATCGTCTCGACTTTACATTTCAAACCTTTAATTTAGATCTTTTACATACTATTTGTCTCGACTTTATATTTCAAACCTTTAATTTAAACTTTTACATACTCATCATCTCGACTTTATATTTCAAACCTTTAATTTAAACTTTTACATACTCATCATCTCGACTTTATGTTTCAAACCTTTAATTTAGATCTTTTACATACTCATCGTCTCGACTTTACATTTCACACCTTTAATTTAGATCTTTTACATACTCATCGTCTCGAGTTTACATTTCACACCTTTAATTTAGATCTTTTACATACTCATCGTCTCGACTTCACATTTCACACCTTTAATTTAGATCTTTTACATACTTATAGTCTCGACTTTATATTTCAAACCTTTAATTTAGATCTTTTACATACTATTCGTCTCGACTATATATATTTCAACCTTTAATTTAAACTTTTACATACTCATCGTCTCGACTTTACATTTTAGACGTTTGACCCACCCATATTTTCAACTTTAAACCTAAATATTTTAACCCACCCATCGTCTCAAACAGCTGAAACACTAAACTTCTAAACTTTAAATGTTAAACCCTCCCAGCGTCTCCACATTGAACTCTAGACATTCAAAAACAAAAATCCTCTCGACTTTGAAGTTGAGACGGTCAACAAGCATGTTGTTTTCACTTTAAACATTAACTATTTAATACATACATAGTCTTGATTTTACATTTTAGACGTTTAACACACACATCGTCTTGACTTTACAATTTAGACTTTAAACCCTATCGTCTCGACTTTAGATATGTTTAAATATTTAACTTTTATACGTTTAAGATATTTTAATTGATAGATGTTTAGACATTTTAGACATATCAACATTTTAGACATTTAATCAGTATTTGGACATTTGGATATGTCGACATTTTTATAGGTTTTAAAATGTATTTTTAGACATTTTTAAACATTTAGACAATTTAGAAATCTGTAGAGAATTAGATGTTTAGATATTTTAAGACTTTTTGATATTTCACTTTCAGAGACTTTATTAGACATTTAGACTTTCAACTTAGTGGTTGAGCCCGCTTATTATCTCGAATTTCAACTTTAGAAGGTTAACGTGCCCTTCGTTAGAAAGGAGATTTTGGTTGTTACAAAAACAAATTCAATTAATTATCCAAATCTGATGCGAAAGAAACGAAATAAACATTTTATGGCAGCGTCTGTGATCGCTAATGACATGGAATGAGATAACACTATAGATTGAAATGCAGCTGTTACTAAGATTAAAAAGATTTACGGCAAATGCACTTTTGCTTCTAACAAACTCAATTATCTTTAGGGTGAGTTTTTGGTAAGAAAATGTGAAAATAACTGTTCGAGCACCTAACGCAGAAGTGAAAAGAATGGAGGTATGAACAAGAGGGAGAAATGTTGTATTTTGTTGCTTGTTATTGACCATGTTGTATGACATTGTTGTAATGATTGTCCTCAGCCTTTTATCTTTATCTACCTATCTTCTTTTACTTCACCAGGACATCACACAAGCGATAAACACCCGATGACACAAAGTGTCACCATGTGGATGATGATCACCCGTGGAAAGGTCCCAGAAACCGCGTTCAGCCATTAAACCATATTTATGGCCGGACAATTTTGCGGCCCCTGGCAAAAGCCAGCGTAGGGCTTCAAATAACGAAAAATTGCATCCCACAAAGGAATGACTAGATATTAACCTTCTGTCTTGTGTACTGTTAGTCATTTATTTTACATACGTTTTCCTCGCCAGGGTGCCAAACTGACCAGCAAATTATCTTTTAAAATACTAAATATGCTTTAAAAATTTGGCGATTGGAACAGAAACGGCGCGCACAATTATAGTTGAACGCTTTAAGCGAAGCTTAATACAACACAACGGTGACTAGAAAACTCCGCGAACAAGAAAACAAATTAAAAGTCAGCATGAGCCACGGCCAACATAAAAACCAAGTAATAAGAGAAAATATGGACTTAAAAGTCTTTGTACGTCTGAAAATAAAAGTAAAGTGCGAACGTCTTATAACATGCCCAAAAGACAATTTTTTTTAGAAACGTACTATGCCCCTTTTAAACGCCACTTAAGTTTTGTTAAAACTGTAGTGTAAATGTCATATGTGTTTTTATATTAGGCTACTTTTCTTTCTTTCTGTTTCTTCTTGTGCACCCATTGCCTTTCTAAGATAGGAGGTGAGGGGGTCTTTACTAATGTATATCTTTCTTTCTTTCTTTCTTTCTGTTTTTTTTTTCTTTTTTATCTACCTTTCTTTCTTTCTTTCTTTCTTTCTTTCTTTCTTTCTTTCTTTCTTTCTTTCTTTCTTTCTTTCTTTCTTTCTGTTTTTTTTTCTTTTTTATCTACCTTTCTTTCTTTCTTTCTTTCTTTCTTTCTTTCTTTCTTTCTTTCTTTCTTTCTTTCTTTCTTTCTTTCTTTCTTTCTTTCTTTCTTTCTTTCTTTCTTTCTTTATTTCTTTCTTTCTTTCTTTCTTTCTTTCTTTCTTTCTTTCTTTCTTTCTTTCTTTCTTTCTTTCTTTCTTTCTTTCTTTCTTTCTTTCTTTCTTTCTTTCTTTCTTTCTTTCTTTCTTTCTATAAGTCTTTCCTGTTTTCCTCTGTTTACTTTTCTCTCTTTCTTTTTTTTTTTGGGGGTCTTTTGGTTAATCCCCTTTTCCTTTTCATTTTCTTAACTTCGTTTTTTTTTTTTTTCCTTTTCGCTTCTAATTTCTATCGATATACCTTTACTTTCTTCACATCTTCCGGACCATCCTTTTATGACTTCCTATATTTCATTCTTGTCACGCATGCCTCCCTTCAATCCCCCTCCCTAAGCTCAGGTCACAGACCATATCTCCCGAGCAGACCAGTACTCTTTAGCTCGTTACTCATCCATGATGCCCCAGTATTACTGTGCTGTACGTTCGAACAGGGTTTTCTGGGATTTGTCCCCGTTAGATTCTTATCCAGATAGGGTTCTTTGAGTCACTGGCTGTTAATCTTTCAGTGTGTAGAACAGAGGTTCTCAAACTGGGTGCCGCTGCACTGAGGGGTGCCTCGAGCATTTGCCAGAGGTGCCGCGGCAATAATCAAGATTTTTTTTCCAAATCTGCTTGAGATCAGCGAAGACAGCAGTTTAAAACTGAAACACCGTTAAGGAAGCCAAGACGAGTTCTGGATGCAGGTGTATTCGGAAGACAATGCTATTGGCCAGGCTGCCAGGCATTCTCAACGTACGCTTGCATTAAAATACAAACAAGAGTAAATTTCAAGTGATTTGAGGATTACAATTAACTAAACTTACCAGAAACATCCAGATCGACCAAGATTTGAGTGGGTACTGGATACAGTCCCGGGAAGTAAATGGGGCCGGCGTGATGCTGACCACATCACCCATCTTGTGCCGATTGGTCTATAAAAATATAGGTCTAGCCCTATATTCCCTTATACGCTTAAAAGCGTGGAAAATGGTCCTTTACTTTTTTTTTTTTTTAACCATAAACATAGAGAAAATAAAGAAAAATTCATTCAAACAATTAACTAAACTTACCAGAAACATCCAGGTCGACCCAGATTTGAGTGGGTACCGGATACAGTCCCGGGAAGTAAATGCGGCCGGCGTGATGCTGACCACATCACCCATCTTGTGCCGATTGGTCTATAAAAATATAGGTCTAGCCCTATATTCCCTTATACGCTTAAAAGCGTGGAAAATGGTCCTTTACTTTTTTTTTTTTTTTTTTTTTTACCATAAACAGAGAAAATAAAGAAAAATTCATTCAAGCAATTTCATTCATCGCATTAACGATAACTGAACATTAAACGTTCACTGCTTTTTTTTTCCCCCTAAGTATTCAAACCGCTTTAAAGGTAGGTGTGCCGCACAATTTTATTTGCCTGACAAAGGTGCAGCGGCGAAAAAAAAAATTTAGAACCGCTGGTGTTGTAGTAGGTCTACGGAGGAGCAAACCCAGTAAGAAGCTTCCAATCCTCCTGGATTTAGGTCAAAAATGACTTTGGCTCCCAGGCAACCAGGTAAAGTCCTGGAAAGTAAAGCCGGCCAGCGCGCTGCTGACCACATCGCTCACCAAGAGCCGAATTGGTTGATAAATTATAAACCTAGCTTTATTTGCTCAATTAGGAGTGTTTCACAAGGGTAAAGGTCCCAGAAACCCCGTTTAAACCACATGTTGGGTTATGTTAGGGCCCTAGGCAACAGCTAAGGTGGGTGGAAATCGCGTTCGACATGGAGAAGTAGAAACGTGTTGCATGTGTGTCAGCCAGATCTGTAACATGGATGTCAGCCAGATTTGTAACATTGATGTCAGTCAGATCTGTAACATGGATGTCAGCCAGATCTGTAACATGGATGTCAGCCAGATCTGTAACATGGATGTCAGCCAGATCTGTAACATGGATGTCAGCCAGATCTGTAACATGGATGTCAGTCAGATCTGTAACATTGATGTCAGCCAGATCTGTAACATGGATGTCAGCCAGATCTGTAACATGGATGTGAACGTAAAGTTCATGTAGTTTTTATAGCAGCGTATACCTAGAGGTGAATGAGAAGAAGGAGAAGAAGAAGAAAGAAGGGAGAAAAGAAGAAGATAAAAGAAGAAAAAGAAGAAGAAGAAGAAGAAGAAGAAGAAGAAGAAGAAGAAGAAGAAGAAGAAGAAGAAGAAGAAGAAGAAGAAGAAGAAGAAGAAGAAGAAGAAGAAGAAGAAGAAGAAGAAGAAGAAGAAGAAGAAAGAAGAAGAAGAAAAGAAAAAGAAAAAAGAAAAAGAAAAAGAAAAAGAAAAAGAAAGAAGAAGAAGAAGAAGAAGAAGAAGAAGAAGAAGAAGAAGAAGGAAGAAGAAGAAGAAGAAGAAGAAGAAGAAGAAGAAGAAGAAAGAAGAAGAAGAAGAAGAAAAGAAGAAGAAGAAGAAGAAGAAGAAGAGAAAAGAAGACCGAAGAAGAAGAAGAAGAAGAAGAAAAAGAAAGAAAGAAAGAAGAAGAAAGAAAGAAAGAAAGAAAAAGAAAGAAAGAAAAGAAAGAAGAAAAGAAAAAGAAAAGAAAGAAAGAAAAGAAAGAAAGAAACAGAAAGAAAGAAAGAAAGAAAAGAAAGAAAGAAAGCCAGACTAAAGAAAGACAGAAAGAAAAAAAAGACATCCAGAAAGAAAGAAATCAAAGAAAGAAATAAAAGAAAGAAAGAAGAAAGGAAAGAAAGAAAGAAAGAAAGAAAGAAAGAAAGAAAGAAAGAAAAAAAAAAGAAAAAAAGAAAGAAAAAAGAAAGAAAAGAAAGAAAAAAGAAAGAAAAGAAAGAAAGAAAGAAAGAAAGAAAAGAAAGAAAGAAGAAAGAAAGAAAGAAAGAAAAGAAAGAAAGAAAGAAAGAAAGAAAGAAAGAAAGAAAAAGAAAGAAAGAAAAGAAAAAAGAAAGAAAGAAAGAAAGAAAGAAAGAAAGAAAGAAAGAAAGAAAGAAAAGAAAAGAGAAAGAAAAGAAAAGAAAGAAAGAAAGAAAGAAAGAAAGAAAGAAAGAAAGAAAGAAAGAAAAGAAAGAAAGAAAGAAAAAGAAAGAAAGAAAGAAAGAAAGAAAGAAAAAGAAAAAGAAAAAAGAAAGAAAAAAAAGAAAAAGAAAGAAAAAGAAAGAAAAAAGAAAGAAGAAAGAAAAAGAAAGAAAAAAGAAAGAAAAGGAAAAAAAGAACGAAAAAAAAAGAAAGAAAGAAAGAAAAAGAAGAAAGAAAAGAAAGAAAGAAAAGAAAGAAAGAAAGAAGAAAGAAAGAAAGAAAGAAGAAAGAAAGAAAGAAAGAAAGAGAAAGAAAAGAAAGAAAGAAAGAAAGAAAGAAAGAAAGAAAGAAAAAAGAAAAGAAAGAAAGAAAGAAAAAAAGGAAAGAAAGAAAGAAAAAGAAAAGAGAAAGAAAAGAAAAAAAAGAAAGAAAAAGAAAGAAAAAAAAAAGAAAAAAAAAAGAAAGATAAAAAAGAAAGAAAGAAAGAAAGAAAAGAAAGAAAGAAAGAAAGAAAGAAAGAAAGAAAGAAAAAGAAAGAAAGAAAGAAAGAAAGAAAGAAAGAAAGAAAGAAAGAAAGAAAGAAGGAAAGAAAGAAGGAAAGAAAGAAGGAAAGAAAGAAGGAAAGAAAGAAAGACAGAAAGACAGAAAGACAGAAAGACAGAAAGACAGAAAGACAGAAGAAGACAGAAAGACAGAAAGAAAGAAGAAGACAGAATAATTACGCTACTAAAGTTATCCCCATTATACCTGCATTATTCCAGAATTATTATTCCACTTCTATGAATCCATTGTTCGACCGCTGGTTTTCTGCGGAAATATGTGTATATTGCGGCATGCAGAAATTACCCTTGTATATTTGCAGCTTAATGTGTGATGAAATAACAATAACAGTTTATGAGTTAAGTAATATCAGCATGCCCTATTCATTTCTTCGTGGAAAAGGGAGGGGGGGGGGGAATGAAATACAGAAGTACAGAAGTTCTGAGAGGAGTAGGATTGAAGGAAATAGAAAAGTTACAATTGAAATACATTGGAGATTTAAAACGATGTCATAGATTAAAAAGAAAAACACTGTGGAGGGAAAAGTTAAAGGTAAGCGAACAAGAGGCAGACCGCGATGCAACTGGGAACTGATGTGCCTTCCCAGCCAGTGCATCCTCGGTGTCTTCTATCCACCTTCACAGAGATCTGCGTCTTCCTTGTGTTCCTTTGTCAGGGACCTACTTTACTAATCTACTTCCTATGGCTCGTTGGGTAGGCCAGCTAACATACTTAACTATCGTATCCTACGACACACTTAAAACACGCACCTGCTGAGTACACACATAATCTTTAATGTAAAAAGAACAATACAACTTATAGCACCTCAACGAAGTTGGCAGTCCTTATCCGAAACGCCGGCGTTGAATAGCTGTTCATCATCATGTAGCAGGTCCTTTGCAGAACGTCGCTCTCATCACAGTCTGCCTGTAAGAAACTCGGTCTCTTGCCGGTTCTCCCGCCTCATGAACTTTCACACTCAAGGAGTCACTTATATCCTGTGCCCATCTTCGTGTCGGCCGGCCTCTGCCCCTCCTTTCTGGTACCATACCTTCTGCTATAATGTTTTTTCCAATCCGTCGTGGCGCTTAATATGACCAAAATATTTCAGCTTTCGAGAAAGGATGCTGTTTATTAGCCAGTCTTCCTTGAAGTTCAGATCTTTTAAGATGTCAATATTTCTCATCTTCTTTGTCCAAGATATTCTGAGAATCTTTCTATAGCATTTCAGCTCAAAAGCCCCTATTCTCTTTCTTAAGGACTGAGAGATAGTACACGACTCACATCCGTATGTAGCCACAGGGAAGATGCATGCTCTCAAAATTCTAATTTTTATCTCCTTGCTGGTGCTTAACCATAGACTTTTAAGACTGTTCAATCTTTGCATTGCTATGGCCATCCTCCTTTTAATTTCTGTTGAACAGTCTCCATTGTTGTTTATTATAGAGCCTAGATATTCAAAGTTTGTGACATTTTCAATTTCTTCATCATTTATTTTTTTTTTTTTTTTTTTTTTGGTGACAGCCAGTTTTATCTGTGGACATTATTTTCGTTTTCTTTAAATTCAAGAACAGATTTTGATCTTCACTGTGCTTTTGGACAGACAATATTAAATTTTCTATTCCCTTCACGCTGTTCGAAAGGAGGACTGTGTCATCTGCGTAGCGGAGTTCCGGAATAGGGTTGCCACCATTTGTGAGCGGATTATAACTGTCACAAGTCTGGTCATAGCTGTTACATTCACTAATTCATCATATCTGTTCATCCCGTAGACGAACTGGCCTCTGACATCCGGAAATTGTACCCTACATCACCATTCTCTCATGACCACGCTGACATTTAACATGGTCGAAATATCTCAGCTTTCAGTACAGGGTGACGTTTATGAGCCAATTCTCCTCGATGATCTCAGATCATGTAACATCTAACCCTTGGGCAGCAGCCGGAAAAGGGGTAGGTAGAACGTCGCTCTGATCACTGTCTGTCTGAAAGAAACTCGGTCTTTCGTCTGCTCTCCCGCCTCACGCACTTTCATACTCAAGGAATCACTTATATCCTGTGACCATCTTCGTGTTGGTCGGCCCCTGTCCCTCCTTCCTGGTACCATGCCTTCTGCTATAATTTTTTCAAATCCGTCGTGTCCGCTTGATACGACCAAAGGGGTACGGAAGTAAATTAATAAACAGTGCTTTTAATGAAATACTTGAAAATGAACTGGTAACTGTGACAAATAGATAAACTATAAAGCAAAGTCGACTCTGTGGCTAAGTCGATGCAAACGCTTCGTAATGCCTGGGTGCCGGGTTCGATACCAGCTGCGGGCCATGCGCCTTGCGTTGGTTTCGACAGTAGTATCAGGGGACTGACTGTCCAGAAAGCATTGGCAAACTATTGGACGTAAATTTGCCTAGAGAAACCACACAACAGCCAGGGGATGCTGGGGTTGGTTCTGCAACGTCCTGTAAAGGATACGCAACTTACCGATAAAGCAAAGCGAAAGACCTTTTCCGGCGCCCTTAAACATATCTGGTATGTAGTTTGAGGTTACTCGTAGGTGCGTGGTGAACTGTCTGCTAACGAAATATGTTATGGTGATCTTCCTAGAACTTACTTCTAGTCAGAACTGTTTGCTTTGCGTTCCATATTATCATAATATGGTGGTTTTTGGTCCGAAAAGCAGTTTGGGGGAGGGGAGTATGAACAGCAAAATTTGACAATGATACTATCGTGGTCTTATTTTTTTTTTTTTGCGTCAAGTTTATTGGCTTCAGTTGTGTGTTGTATCATGAGTTGTGGCCTTTTGTCCGTAGCTGTGTGATGTTATCATCACTGAACATGGGCATTCTCCGTTAGTCTCGTGGTCCGCGAGGGGGTTCATTACTTTGCTCGTGTCTATCCTCCTAGCTGTGTGATGTTGTCATCGCTGAACATGTCTGAGTATTCTCCGTTTGTCTCGTGGTCTGCGAGAGGGTTCCTTCTTTTTTTGCGTGTCTATCCTCCTAGCTGTGCTTTCTTTGCCTTGCGTATCACTGTTATTTATAATTGGGTTTTTCTTCTCATGGGAGTCGCCGTGGCAGAGCGGCTAGACGCGCCCCGCGGATCGGAAGGTCTTGGGTTCGCTCCCTGGTGGAGCCGGACTTTTTCAAAAATGACCTTGACTCTCAGGTCGACCCAGCCTTGAGTGGTACCGGGTGCAGTACCGGGAAGTAGAAGCGGCCGGCGTGATGCTGACCACATCATCCATCGTGTGTCGTCGGTCTATAAAAATATAGGTCTAGCCCTATATGCCCTATAGGCCTAAAGGCGTGGAAAGGGTCCTTTACTTTACCTTACTTCTTCTTTTCATGCGTGATATGGTGATATTTTATCCGAGGTACTGTTCACTGCAGGCTGCGTGGATTTTTGTCGTTGTATGGGACGTCGCAGGTCGACCCAGCCTGAAATGGGTACCAGGATGGGCTGTCCTGGGAAAGTAAAGACAGCCGGCGTAATGCTGACCACATTACCCACAGAGTGCTGATGGTCTGTAAAAATATGAGACGCTCTGCCCATATGCCCGATGCGCCTAAAGGCGTGAAAAGGGAACTTTACTTTGCTTACTTACTGTGACCTATTGTCTGTCTTTGTTTAATTATCCTTCTCCTGCTGTTGGGTCTTGATATGGCTCAGTCCTATTAGGGCTCTATGATGTCCCAAGATCGTCTCAGGCAACTAGTAAGGCTCCATACAGACTATATGAATGAAAGAAGACTCTCAGTGTTTGAGAGCGCAGGATGTGCATTAACGTTGAAAAGAGTTTCAACGGCCAAGAGGTCAAAGCGTTTGCCTCGCTTTCCTAACGGAAAGTCACTGGAGCCACGAGTCTGTGAGTTGTTTGATGTCCTCAGCACCTGCTAGCAGTTCTGTGGAGATAGGTTTTGCCATATGAGATCAAACCTGGTGAAACTCGATAATCTAAAGCGGGACTCTTCTTCTTCTTGTACACTGGCTGTAAAATCCGGCGGAAGGTTTTGGTTGCTCTTCCACCTCTGGACTGTAGTCTTGTTCCAGAACCTGGATGTTGTGTGCACATCCGTTCTACCGGAACCCACAAGGGGAAGAGCTTAGCTGTTTATAAGCTCTGTTGTCTTGTCCGTTGCGTTTCTAATTACAATTTGTGTAATATATACTAGTCCGTGTTGGTTCTAAATATGAGAGCAATTAGCATATAGATATTTAATTAGTGTTAGTTAAATTGTGTCACCCTTAAAAACTGGTGCCATCCAAAACAATTATGTGAGGCTGCACATGTTTTACATACCCAAATACGGCCTTGTATACACTGTTAGGCATCACCATCATCACGTAGCAGATCCTTTGCAGAGCGTCTCTCTTATCAAGGTCTGCAATGAAAGAATCTCGATCTCTCGTTAGATCTTCCTTGTACACTTCCTTGAAAGACTTGTACACTTTTCTACTCAAGGAACCACATCCTGTGCATTTCTTCATGATGGTCGGCCCTGCCCCTCTTTCCTGGCACCAAGCCTTCTGCTACAACTTTTCCCCCCTAATTCGCCGAGGCGATTCATATTTCAGAAATATTTCAGGTTCTAGGAGATAACATAATGTTTACTAGCCTATCTTCCTGGTTCACTCTTTTAGGATGTCAGAATCTCTTCTTGCGCATGCGCAGTGGTATTCTAAGAATCGTTCTATAAAATTTCAGTTCAAAAGCCGGCATTCTCTTCTTTGATGATGCGAGATAATTAGTCACTCGGTAATAATTATCTGTAAGAAAAAACAAATCATTTGATTAGTGTGACAGTCGTTGTTATTGCCATGTCTCTGCTTTATCTCACACATAAGCGTAAGCTCGTCACCAAGATCTTTATAAACATGATTAATGTTTCGAATTCATTTCTCACTATTTCCTCGTTTTCTCCTCTTTACACTCTCTTTGCTGCTTGCTGAAGATGACGTCAAGCGCCGAGTACGTGCTCCGTAGCTAAGGCGACAATTCTTATTAAATGAAAATGAAAAATTCTTATGTTGAAGTTGTTATGGAGCAGGAAGTAACCGTTCACCCTAGTAGAGCCTGCCTTCTAGGAAATAGGCTATTGATGTCCTTATGGGGTGCATATGCCTGGCGCCGCCCCTCCCGATGACCAGACGTCCACGTTCATGGCTGCCTATCCCACAAACATTCAGCCTCTTAGCACGTAGATCCACTTTAGGCTTGATTTTTTTAAAATCGAGGTTGTCTCCTCTAGATCCGTTGTGTTTTGTCCCAGGACCGCGAAGTACTGGTTAAGAGGAGTCACCTTTTGAAGGATGTGCCTTTTCGGCTACACACAACGGTCTTGACTGTAGAAAGGTTTGCCAGGTCAGAGGACTTACCACCTGAGTGCGTCCTTTTCACATATGAGGCTAGAACCAGAGACTCACACGGGGGGGGGGGGGGGGGGGACAGCTGGTGTGTTTCACTGCCCGAGAGTCTTAGCCACTACAGCCCTGAGTCTCCATGACCTTCGACCCACTGTAAGTTTGTTGTTGCTGTGACCGCAGCTCAAGCCAGTGAGACAGTCTTGATCTCCGTTGCTACCCACTGCTTTATCTTCTGTGTGTGCAGTATCTTGTCTAGCATATTCCATCAGAGCGACATTACGACCTTCGCTGGTGTAGACTGAGCAGAGATGACCAGCTGAACTCACCCCATGTTCACTATGTATAAATAACAGACATATACAAATGAATTTCAAGGGGCGTGATGTCTGTAAACTACTTTTAATTGTTGGAACATGTTAACATTCTTGTCTGAGTATGGCAGTGCCATGTCTTTAAGGCCGGCTGATCCCAGTTCTGTCACTTTGGCTCGGAACTAAGTACTAGTAAGTGATTCAATCCACTTCATCGTAACCTGTGTTTACGGAACAAATGAGATAGTGGAATATAGCAGGAAGAGACACCTATCAGTGGTCACAAAACCGTTAGGAGAGTGACCTTCAAAATGATAGTTTGTAGTGGCGAGCATCGCAGTCAGTCTCCTTAAATTTAACTTCTCACAGTGTCAGAATCATTTCCAAGTTGTTGATTGATACATGACAAGGCAGATGTGGTCAAGGCCCTTTGGGAACAAGTAACGGAATCAGTAGAGAAAGAAGATTATTATGGCCTGGAAAGAATGTGGCACCTGGGTGTAACCAGAGGGTCTGGCTGGCTCACTAGACTTGGAGGAAAGGCAAGACGGACTTTTAACCAATTTGTGACCGGTACCATCAGTATTGGAACTCTGCGCTGGCTGCTGAAGATGAGGACGGAGCATGCATGGGAATGCCCCAAGTGCTGTGATGTAAATTCTTGACTCAACTCAACTCAGCTCAACTCTGTTTCGAATTTAGATCATGGAGATATGGAAACAAAACAAAACAAACTTTTTTTTCTCTCCGAAATGTTAAGAATTGGGCAGGCATGCCTCTTTTCTAATATACTTTATTCCATTCATATATCCTTTAATAATAGGTAATAATTTAAATACACAGAGAGAGAGAGAGAGAGAGAGAGAGAGAGAGAGAGAGAGAGAGCGAGCAGAGATAGAGAGCAGAGAGAGAGAGAGTGAAATATATAGATAGAGTGTGTGTGTAAGCGGGAGCTATAGAGAGCTTGTGAGAGAGATAGAGAGTGTGAGAGAGATAAACAGAGTGTGTGTGTGTGGGAGAGAGAGAGGGATAGTGTGTGAGAGAGAGAGAGAAAGAGAGAGAGAGAGAGAGAGAGAGAGAGAGATTATCACGGCTTTGAAAGACGTAAACTGACCTAACTGAAAATTGAGGTTCAGATGGCTATTGCAGTGACCATGAACTGCCCAGAACGAGATTTCTGTGCGCATTTGGCAGAGAACATACCGTCTTATGGAAGATTCGAATCCGGTTATCCCAGTTAAGACATCAACCTCTAACCCGCTTGTCCAGTCGCTTCTCTTATCGAAACATAATTTTAAAATATCATGCAAAAAAAGTCACGTTGATGTAATATACCAGAACGTATTGACGGGATGAAACATCAAGAGATGAAGAACAGCACCCAGAGAGTATCTAACCTTGATTAGAAGCTCGTGCGGCCATTTCTCCGAATTGTAGAGACATAACACTATTCTTATTCTTCTAATGATTTTGATTATTAATGTCGTTGCGATTATGATTATTATTATATTCTAAAATCGCTGCTGCTCCATTCAGCGTCAGGTTTGGAAGAGGCATTTAGTCAAAGCTCGATTAAGATAAATCGAGCTCTACTTCTGTTGTTATCCAAGTGACAGCCTTCTCTCTTTACAAAATAATCGGTTCTATTTCTCCTCTTATGACCTATCTGATCAATCATGTATCCACTGCTGGCTCGTTACTCCTGCCAGGAAGTATTTAGTCCAGTGGAACATCACCTGACTGATATTTTTAATTGATTGATTATGCTGATAAATAAATCATATAATAAATGCAAGTTTCGGAACCGCTGAAGGAGAAAATCTAAAATCTGCCTAGGAGATTGTATGAGGTCAGGAAGCCTGAATGACCATGGCTTTGTTGAATGAGATAAAGGAAACACGTGTAAAGTGACCTTGGATGTCATGGCATGTCAAGATATTTACTCTGCTGACTGTGTCCAAGGTTTCTGGGTTATGTCAACCCAAGGACATCTAGTTATGTGATTTCCCATAAACTACGAGGTTTTCCGTTGTGAAGGGGTCGCTAAGTTGCCAGGCACTCTGGCGGTCGTAAAACCCGTTCTCGTGGATTTCAGACAGTGGTACGAGAGTGGAATAGATTGGGGCCTTACCACAAAATATTCCCATACTTAGCACTGTTTAATTTCAGGCCAACCTTCGGTGTGGATACGGTGCCATTTTACTTTTTTTTTTTTTTTAATTTTTCATTAAATTATTCCCAAGGTCAGGGATTAGAATTTTGAACCACTTCATTCTGTTGTGAATGGTACATTATTTTAGAGATTTTTGAGTAGTTGAACTGAGTTCATAATTGACATCTCAACTCGTGATGTTGCCTTAAGCGCTCTGCCACCATCTTCAGCAGCTTGCGAAGAATTCAAATTCTAATGGAAACTGTAGCAATTTGATTCGCCTTTACTCTGAGTGATGACTCTAAAGCAGTGGTTCTTACTTAACCTTGCTAATGCCGCGACCCTTTAATACAGTTCCTCGTGTTGTGGCGACCCTTTAATACAGTTCCTTGTGTTGTGGCGACCCTTTAATACAGTTCCTCATGTTGTGGCGACCCTTTAATACAGTTACTCATGTCGTGGCGACCCTTTAATACAGTTACTCATGTCGTGGCGACCCTTTAATACAGTTCCTCGTGTTGTGGCGACCCTTTAATACAGTTCCTCGTGTTGTGGCGACCCTTTAATACAGTTCCTCATGTTGTGGCGACCCTTTAATACAGTTCCTCATGTTGTGGCGACCCTTTAATACAGTTCCTCATGTTGTGGCGACCCTTTAATACAGTTCCTCGTGTTGTGGCGACCCTTTAATACAGTTCCTCATGTTGTGGCGACCCTTTAATACAGTTCCTCATGTTGTGGCGACCCTTTAATACAGTTTCTCATGTTGTGGCAACCCTTTAATACAGTTACTCATGTCGTGGCGACCCTTTAATACAGTTCCTCGTGTTGTGGCGACCCTTTAATACAGTTCCTCGTGTTGTGGCGACCCTTTAATACAGTTCCTCATGTTGTGGCGACCCTTTAATACAGTTCCTCATGTTGTGGCGACCCTTTAATACAGTTCCTCATGTTGTGGCGACCCTTTAATACAGTTCCTCGTGTTGTGGCGACCCTTTAATACAGTTCCTCATGTTGTGGCGACCCTTTAATACAGTTCCTCATGTTGTGGCGACCCTTTAATACAGTTTCTCATGTTGTGGCAACCCTTTAATACAGTTTCTCATGTTGTGGCGACCCTTTAATACAGTTACTCATGTCGTGGCGACCCTTTAATACAGTTTCTCATGTTGTGGCGACCCTTTAATACAGTTACTCATGTTGTGGCGGCCCCCAACCATTTTCGTCGCTACTTCATAATATCATTGACTATTTGTTTTGCAGTGGTCTTTGACATACCGTGTGAAAGGGTCGTTCGACCCCAAAAAAGACCAATAGGTTGAGAACCGTTGCTCTCTACCCTTTTCACGCGATGCAAACGACTGCATACGTAGAGCGCCAGTTTCTATTTTCCATAGCATGCCCCGTGAGTCCATTAAAATTGCCACAAAAATTGCTGCTCCCAGTACATTAGAAAGCTGCCGTGACCGCCCCAACCTCTATTCTCATACTGGATGTTGTGACGTTATACGCCAGGTTCTCTGTTTTCAGTGTATATCAACTTTTCATTTATTTTATTTTTTGTTTCGGAATATTTTTTCAAGACATTGATTATCATCGACAAAGTGCGTGTGTTAACAATATCAGACCTATGGTTTTTCATGAAACAGTGTAACAAATCGAACGCAACAAGTGTAAAGTAAAGTTAAGTCTTCTTCTTCTTCTTATGTTCGCTTCCTGATTTACACCGACAGACAGGTTCTTGTGATAAACTGGACTGTTTTTATGAGTTCCTTTTTAGTCCCATACAAATTTGCGTGCAGTGGTGACTCACTGGGCCAGTATTCCCTTCTTAATGGGCTGAACAATGGACATTCTTGAAGGACATGTTTTGAAGTCTGCACACATAGCCGACAAGGGCACAAAGGTGAACTGGCTAGACGGAGCCTGTGCATATGCTGGTTGAGTTTGTTATGTCCTGTCCTGAGATGTAGGATAATGACCTGCCCATGTCGGTCAAGTAAGGGGTAGTCATCTTTGGCCAGACTCTGTTCACTTCTAATAGCCTGGATGGCCCTTTTCTTCTCATAGTATGTTACTGCATTCTCTTCCTGGTTACATTCTGCCCCTTTCTTAGCAAGTTTATCTGCGGTTTCGTTTCCTGGTATACCAAAGTGGGCTGGCACCCACTGGAGCAGTACGCTTTTGGGCAGCCACCTTACCAAGTTCAGATCTCAGGTGAGATCTAAACTTGTTGTGTAACATTTCGGCAGCCTGCTCTAGTGCTACGATCTCTGCTGTGTAGTTGGAACAGAATTTACCGGTGGGTATACACTATGTGTGGCGGTGGTTGCCTGGGTATGTATTAAAGACGTCAGCACCGCCATTTTCAACCACACTGGTTGCTGATCCATCTGAGTAAACATGTATCCATGACTTTTCGGGATAGAAGTAAAGTAAAGATCCCTTTTCACGCCTTTAGGCGCATCGGGCATATAGGAAGACCGTCCCATATTTTTACAGACCAATCGGCACTAGGTGGGTAATGTGGTCAGCATTATGCCGCTCGTCTTTACTTCCCCAGGACAGTCATCCTGGTAACCATTTTAGGCTGGATCGACTTGCGACGCCCCATACCATGATGAAAATTCACGCAGCAAGCAGTGGGTTTCGATGGCGGTACGTTGGAATTACGAGTCGGACTCACAACGCCTTAGCCACGGACGCCGCTACAAGGCAACAAGTGTACCTAAAAAAAAGCCAACTTAATGATTTCGTGTATCCCATTTGGACTGCCATGTGAAAAACCTGACGCCAGAAAATCTAATTCTGGATAACAGGCCAGCAGGACGTGAATTGACACCATGAGATTAAAGAATTTCACGCTGGTAGCAAGACTAGCAAGCAAGCCACTTGTTATAGCCACACCACACTGGTCTACTGCTTGCTAGCTTGTGGTACCCCACCAGGACATCGCACAAGCGATAAACACCCGCATGAGGCTTATGGTAATTATTAACGTCGGCGTCTAGAGACCACACAGCACCCCCAGGATATCGCCTTAAGGATTATCTACCACATTTTGAAAAGGCGTTTGCTAATAATGGCCGAGGCTGTATCAATACATCTGAACGCTTCTGTATTATATAAACAAAAATATCGCATGATACATTTGGAAGTTACCATGGTAATCACGTGGCAAATCTTGAGTCTGTGGAGAGATGTACAGTAACTTGACAATGTGTCTTACTCATTTCAGCGAAACGTATTCATTTTTTTTCTTTATTATATGTGAATTTATTTTTGTAGTAACTAGATACAGTGAAATTTGCCATCCAGAAAGGTGTGCAATACATTGTTTATGTCTGCATTGTTTGAGGTTTGAACAACGGATCAACATCATGGCACACGGGTAGTAACGCAAGAGGGCTCCCTTCTTCTTCTAACTCAAGTCTGAATTCGAAGAAGCTCAGCACAGTGCACAGGCTCTGTAGCACCGGCGAGAATCCTGAAATACTTTGGTAGATTTTTAACTCAATATTTTGCCCGGTAGCGCCGTTATGTTACTCTTTTCGATTTCCAACTGCCATGGGATTTTTTACGTGCTCAACAATGCACACGGGCGTCTGATCTCACTACTCGGAGACCAGGGTGAATTACTAGAAGTCCAAGTCACGCGAAAAAATCCCAGCCCTTACCGGGGTTTGAACCCAGAACCTCTAGCACTCGAGGTAGACACGATGCGTCGACACCCTGCAGCCCCCTATGTCTGCATCATTTACATTTACAACGGGAAAACGTTGTTTAGATTATTAGTTTTCGTGTGGATCAGAAGACAAGTTTAGAAAAAGGGAAACAAGTCTGTACATCTCCACATGCTTTAAGAAAGTGTCTGCTTTCCCTTTTATTACTGGAACACATATTTAGGTTGAAAAAATAAAGAAATCATAAAAATCACAAGACAGAAGGAGTTAAAGCGACAGCTGAGACAAGATGTGTTAGTGTAGATACAGGGAGCTGAGCAAACGTTATTATGTCTAGTGAAACTAATTACCCGTCGGTTAGCTTCATGGTGCTGATCGAGTTAACGAGTCCATAGCATTAAATGAGACGTAGTCTGGGTTTTGATTCGGCACAAGGCAGATTTTTCAAACCTGACCATGGCTTTGTGGTCGTTGAAACGCGAGGCTTGAAGCTAATGTCTATTGGAACCCCCCAACTTTTCTACCCCCGCACACAGGCACATACACTGCCACAGGTCATGTTTACTTGTGTACGTGAAACCTCTATGCCATATCTGACTGACTGACTTTCTACCCCACCAGGACATCACACAAGCGATAAACATCCGATGACACAATGTGCCACCATGTGGGTGAGGATCACCGTGGAGAGGTCCCAGAAACCGCGTTCAGCCTTTAGGTCATATTTATGACCAGGCTATACTGCGGCCTCTGGCAAGAGCCAGAGTAGGGCTTTAAATAAACAAAAATTTCATCGTGAAAAGGACGGAAAGTTATTGAATAAAGAGTACAACATGCCATATCTACAGAGAGTCAAAGAATATAATTCTCCATGTTTACAGACTGATGGACACAGAACATACTGCTACTGAGAGGGAGACTTCACTAGGAAAAACCAAAGAATCTTATACAGACTCCCAGACAGATAATATACACAGGAGACCACAGTCTGGGAATCTTTCTCTAAAATATTAAATCTCTCGGCCTAAGTGTTTAAAGGAGAAAGGTTCGGTGACTACTGACAATAGATATCCTTGGTTACAGTTTAGATATATTATCTTGAACTACCTGTTGCGCTCACTGACAAAAAACAGTGAATATAAATGGAATGGACTCCAAAACTAGGAATGCAGTTACTCAATAATATATCTAACGAATAAAAGGACAGGAATTATTTTGGAATTCAACTATTTTTAGAAAAACAATAAATTATTGGACAACTCGGGGGTGAATGTTTTCTTTCGTTCTGGCTGACTTGCCACTTACCTGATGTTCTAGTTTCCTCCGACCACCTATCAGAGAAGAAGAAAAAAAGTATATTAGCAAGCTTCACAATATAACATATACAAACAAAACGTGAACGTTGCGGCTATGGAGCCTTCATCAGCACCTACAAATACCCACCAACCAGCACTGATCCACACACACAGAGTGATAAATCTTCTTAATTTCGGTTAGTTTTTTTATCTTACACAAAATTTGTGTAAACGTCAAATATATTTTTATTTATGGCAAGTCACTTTACATACCCGGACTTTTTTCAAAAATTACTTTGGCTCCTAGGTCGACCCAGCATGGAGTAGGAACTATGTGCAGTCCTGGAAGTAAAGGCGGCCGGTGTAATGCTGACCACATCACCCATCTTGTGCTGAATGATCTACAGAAATATAGGTCTAGCCCTATGTTCCCAAAAGACATGAAGGCTTGGGAAAAGGACTTTTTTATTGAACTTTACGTACACAGATTTGCATGAGGCCCCTATGCTGGTCGGGTTCCTAGGTTAGTGTCCAGAGCGACCATACGCTGAGACGGCCCTGGGAGGACCATGGTGGGGGGGGGGGGGGAGGAGGAGAGAGGGAAATATAAAAATAAGGAATAAGAGTAGGAAGGGAAGAAAAAGAAGGAGGAAGAATAGAAGAAGGGGAGGGGGAGTTTTTAAAAAAGTGGAGGGGTGGGTGGGGGGGGGAACAACAACAAAATTCGTTACCAGGTACATATAGACAGAATTAGGCTTGACATGTTTATGTTTAATGCTGACGAGTTCCAGGGATTCGTTGCAATTAAAAGGCATTAAACTGCTCTATAAAACAGCGAGCATGCAGGGAACTCTAACGGTAATCTTGAGAACGGAGTGAGCTCACATGCAGTACAGGTGCTATACACGCTGTTTCTCTCGCTGCTGGTTCTGTGTACTGACTCTGACGATAGTGGTGGTCCTACTGAGCAACATGTGTTGGCATCAGTAAATTAGGCGTAGAGAACGCGGCTTGTAATATTGAGATACCCAGTTCGATTCTGCGACGATTTGATGGCAGCCGGTTTGCGCTGACTTCGACAATGGTAGAGGCAGAGGTAGCCGAGCGTTGAGTAAGGCAATGATGAAATGCTTCTTATGTCCTTTTTACCCGTATGGAGCATAGGCTGTCAACCAGCTGAAGCCAAGCTGACCTATTCTGTGCAATCGCCTGCAGCTCAGACCGTGGCCTTTCTATCTTTTCAATTACATTCTCTAGCTCCCTTATCACGAACGGGGGTGTCTGTCTTTATTTCTTTGCGCCTGTTGGTTCCGGTGCTAAGACATTCTAGTTATGTTGTTAACTGGAACTACTGAATATAAATTGTCCTAGCAAAAACCAGACAGCCAACGCATTCTGGGGGTTACATTCAGTGGCTTAGGCAGGGGCTGCGTGGTCTCGAGGCATGGCGTCCACCAGGTTCCAGGTTCAGGCTCCTGTGAAAGCTGGGGTTTTTCACGTGAACTTCTAGTACTTTTCTCTGGTCTCTGGGTAGTAAGATCAGACGCCCGTGTGTATTACTGCGCATGTAACAAATCCCTTGGCAGTTGGAAATTGAATAGAGTGGCGTAACGGCGCTGCCTGGGCAAAATTTTGTGTTTAAAATAAACCTAGAGTATTTTAGGATCCTCCCCGGTGCTACAGAGCCTGTGTACTGTGCTGAGCCTCTTCGGGCTAAGACTTGAGTAAGAAGGAGAACGGAGCACTTATAGGTTACACCAGTGTGCCATGATGTTGATCCGTTGGACATTTACAGTAATTACTGTCAAACAGTCGCCACGAACTGTTTGGGTGAGAATGCTTTTTTTTTTTTTTTTTAAACTTGTTTATATTTATGTGAGAAGACAAAAGTCATTGTGCAATAAAAGGAAAAAAATGTTGCCGAAATGTACAATAAAAGTCAAAGTTCAGCAATTTAAGTATCCAGGCACAAGGTTAAAATTGGCGAAGGGAAGAATGTAACATCGTTTGATATATTTCTAATAAAACTGCGAAACGTATTCAAGAAAGTTGCACAATTTTAGAGACAGGGCAATGAAATTAAACACAGTGTTTAAAATCAATAACAAGAAAAGTATTAATAGAAAGTGATGCTAAGGGAAATAGAATAAAAACAGTTGTATTAATTATTAACAAATAAGCATTTCAATCTGTCTTCATAAACACAATCATTCAAGGTCTACATTCATTTTTTTTTATTTCACTATATATATATATGGGATAAATTGTTTTTTTTTTCTTTGTTCACAGGTTGTAAACTCTGGCGAAAAGTTCTGGTTGTTCGTCCTTTTGGACTTTGGCTTTGTGCCAGGGCCTGAGTTTTGCGTGTACTTCCGTTGTATTGGCATATTTGTGTGCAGTTGGTTGTTCCATGCCAGATGTACTCCATCTTTGAATCCTACGACACGCTTGTGGAGGAGGCAGTGGGTTTATTTATTCTTGTTTTCCCTAGTATGCGGCCCCTGAACCCACATGGGAAGAATATGACATATGAAGCTCGACTTTTTTTAGACCAATTTGAGTGATATGGTCAACATCACCTTTACTTCCCATGCATACTTGATACCGATGCGAAACAATGCACACGGGTCTTACTACCCAGAGGCCAGGGGCAATTACTAGAAGTCCAAGCCCACGTAAAAAAAAAAATGTATCACAGCTCTTACCGGGGATTGAAACCGGAATCTCTAGCACTCGAGGCGGACACTATGTCTCGAGACCAGGCAGCTGCTGTTAAGTAAAACACAGAATACATGAATGAACAAAAAGCGTACATGAAACTTGCCACAAGAAAAGACAGACCACCCCTCTCCCTCAAACAAAAAAAATTTGACTAAGGGCGCTGAAGACTGGGAGCTCCGACATCCTTGACCTCCTCAAAACACAACCCCCCCTCCCCCCCCCCCCCCAACCACCACCACCACCCACAGCCTCTCCTAGAAAATTTGTTAAAGGGGCTTAGCACCATTCCCCACATTCTTGTATGAAAGTTCTCCTTCAAGTATTTATTTATACCTTTCATATTATTGCAAGTATTTTCTTTTTGCCTTAATCACTTAATAATTATTTTATTACACACTTAAACAAGGTTTAAGACCCTTGAGATCTCTAGGATAACCTGTTGTCATTGAACCTACCCCTACCCCTTTTTTTTTCTGTCGAGCTCCCAATGTTTTCTGCGTGTCAGTTACGAAACAAACAGCAAGAAATACTTTCCTGCACAAAGAAATTAAAACGGTTCTGCAATTTTAGACTGGTGTGACGTGCAGCAAAGGTTTCACGGTGATGTGTGGCGTACCAACGATGAAATAGGCCAAGTGGGATAGAACAGTAGAAACTCCAATGATTTCAAACAGTAGAACAGTAGGAACTCCAATGCTTCCAAACGCAGTTGAACAACGAACGCTATGAGATAAGTTCCATTGGTGTATTGATATATACACTCGATCAACAGATGAGAAAATGTGCAATTAATTAAACTCCAGACTCATCCAAACACACCAACACAAGCAGCCGCTCGTACATCAACTGACAGATCAATTCACACGACGGGTCGCAGTTTGACCTTGGATCACTCCACTGATCACTGTGCCGATCTTCTTGATAGTCGGCCCCTACGTCTCTTTTCTTGTATCACGCCTTCTGCTACTATTCTTTACAATCTACCATGGCGCTTGATATGGCCAAACTATTTCAAGATGCTTTTAATCAGCAAATTGTTATGTATGTTATGATATCAAATTTCTTTCCTTCTTGTTCCATGGTATTCTAAGAATCTTTCTATAGCATTTCAGCTCAGAAGCCCTAATTTCTTTCTGTAACATTGCCAAATAGTCCACGACTCCCATCTGTATGTGGTTACTAGAAAAATACGTGCCCTCAGACTTTGACCTTGATTTCCATGCTAGTGCTTAACCATAGAATTTTAAATTTCCGTGATTAGAATGGCTACAATCGTGGATGTTACTTTGTAATGTATTCTGTGCTCGTGAGAGAGGTTTGCAGTTCTAGCCATTAACTAACACCTAGGTACACGTAACGATAATTACACATCCCTGAAAGTTTGCAAATTAAGAAAGAAAGAATTACCTTCCCAGCACGGGGAGTTTAATACACGCTAGTCTGTTTTCTGTTGCGTTTAGGATTCAAAGCAGGTATTTCTTGCCGTGTTTGCGTCTGGCGCGAGTTACTTTGTGTATCCTTTTGGTCTGTTTTCTTGAGAGTGCAGCGCAGCGATTGTCAGTACCATTAACTCTTAGCTTAATATTTAGCAGATATCAATGAATCATTTATTTATTTATTCTTTTAATCTGCTATAGAATGTTTACATTAACTAAACTTCTCTCAGAATATAGTCATAGATTCAGCGACTAATTGTTTTCTGTGACAACAAATGCTTGGAATAAAAAGAAAATTAGTTCCAGGTAAAGTATAGAATAAGTTAATGGATCCAATGTTTCCTTTGGTAAGCTACATATTGTTTCGTTATTTGTGATTATTCGTATACTTTGAAGCGACAGTGTAAACTTAGTTGAGAATTCTTTCCAAGTCCTTGCAAATCAACCCCATCATTTTTTATTTTATTTGTTTATTTTTGTTGGTGGGGAGGGGGTTGTTCGTGTCTTTTCTAGGCAACCTTACGTTCAGTAGTTTGAAATTTCCCCCATAAACGGTCAGCGCTCGATATCATTGTCGGTCTGCTGTCAAATTGCCAGCAGCTAGAATCAAAACTAATGTTTCAGTATTACAAACCGAGCTTGTAATCCCTGAGCCAAAGACGCCATGGGTAAGTTAATAAGATATTTGCATATTTTCTTTTAATATAAGATTATAAAGTTTATGCGAAAAGTTAACTCCAAGTATGAAACAGAAACACTGAGAATGACTCACACAATTACTAATAAACTACAAACATGCATAAACTGGCGACTTTACAAAACATAATAACTAAATTGATAACATATGATCAGTTATGCAGAGAGAATTAAACACTTCTAACGTACCAAGAGTTAAGGAATAGAGGCGGGAACTGGACACACATTGAGAAAATATGTTAATAATATAACTTAGAGAGTTACTTCAACCAAGATTGTGCGTTTTGTTCTTTCAAGAATCATGCATTTCTAATGACAGTTAATATGATTACTTTTCTTGTGATAATTGTATGTATTTCTAAAGATTTCAAAATGTGTACCACATATCACAGATGTTATAGACAAGGCATTCAAAACAAGTAATATCCCGTAAAACTAAGACGTCTGATCAATTGAGACTAAATAATTAGCCATTAGAAAAACTTTTTTCTTAATCATCAATCAATTAATCAGAGAATATAAGCTGCAATAAAGCTGTAACACAATCTGCCTCTTGTCTCAGTAGTACATTCTTTCAGACTGTTGTTCGTCTAACTCTTTATGTTGTCCTCCCACTTGTATAGTTGTCTATCTTTTGTTCTTATGTTTTTAGCTGTTACTTCCAGTATGGTGTTTAAAAAAAAGTATAATGTATTTTACAGTGGTTGCAATATTTCATTTCCCCCCCTTTTTTTTTTTTTTTTATTTCAGTAACTCTCGCCATTCCTAGTCTCTCCAGAAGCTATTTTTATTTCCATGAAAAACGACCTATTCTTCTAGCTATCAGCAGCCGCAGAGATTGTGCTGCATATTTTAGTTGCTTTTTCATTGTCCGGGTTTCTGCACCTTACGGCAGATTTAAATATTTTTATGCATTCTTTTATTTATTCTATTTTAGACACAAGTTATGAAGATGGGAAAAGGTGATAGATAAATTTAATGTAACGGTTCAAAGTCGCTACAGGCAGCGAACCGGAGAGACTGCACGAGGTCTGGCTATACCTGAAGAGCAGACACAGAGGCCAACAAAAGAGAGCGGGAGAAGTTCTACAGGGACCCGTTCCAGTTTGCCTGAGGCCTGTTAGAGCAACATAAGTTTGAGACTCTGGTTGTCGGTAAAGAGGTACTAGAGTCACATCTACAGAAGATGTACTCTGATGGGACAAGGAATCAACCTAACTGACAACCTAGAGATCACCAGAGGCCTGAAGCGGCCTGAGTTGCCGAAGGCAAAGTTGAAAACGATGCCTCCCTCTTGGTCAGAGGTCGAAAAGAGCATGCGACGAATCTGCTCCAGGACCCAACGGTGTCCGTACATGGTGTACAAATGCTAAGGCTAGCGTGGAGCCGAAAGTGCATATGTACCGATTGGTGGAAAACCAACGGGGTCTACATTCCCAAGGAGCGATACTCCTCTAGCCTATCCTAGTTCAGACCTATCTGGCTGTTGAACGTTGAGCGCAGGATATTCTTCTCGGTTATGGCCCGCAGTCTCACACAGTATTTGATGCAGGACAAATACATTGACACAACGGTTCGGAAAGGTGGCATCCCGGGCGTCCCAGGGTGTCTTGAGCATGCGATCATGATCTGGGAGGGTCTCCAGGGAGCTAAGGCAGAGACAACAATATTGCAAGTGGTATGGTTGGACCTCTTAACGCCTATGGGGCGGTACCTTATGAAGCTTTTATGGAAGGCCCTTCGCATGTTTCACGTGCCGACACAGATCATCCAGCAGTATTTCTCAAAGTTCGCCATACGCTTCTATACCATCACGTTTACTACTATATGGACTGAGCTACAGGTTGGGATAGTAATGGGATGTACTTCTTCTTCTTCTTCACTTCCTCTTTTACCGCTGTGGGTGTCGAGGGAGATATAACGTTCTTTTTCTAGCTCTTCTGGCTGCCTCGACCATAGGCACATCGTGCTGTTGTAGAATTTCTCTGATGTTATCCTTCCATCTTGTTCTTGGTCTACCCCGTGCTCTACGTCCTTCTTCTCTTTCCATATATGCTTTGTATGGTATGATGTCACAAGGCATTCTCTCTAAGTGGGCAAACCATTTCACTTGCTGTCTTTGTATGTAATCCAGAATTGGTTCTGTGCCGACTTGTTCTCTTATGATCTCATTCCTAATCTTATCTCTTATATTCACTCCTACAGC
Source organism: Candidula unifasciata (assembly GCA_905116865.2). Taxonomy (NCBI): domain Eukaryota; kingdom Metazoa; phylum Mollusca; class Gastropoda; order Stylommatophora; family Geomitridae; genus Candidula; species Candidula unifasciata. The sequence continues at coordinate 658,247 of CAJHNH020007779.1, read as the reverse complement.
CCTTCTCAGACATATCATTTGGTCAGTCCGTTTATATCTCATTTTGATTTCTGTAGCGATAATAAATCCATTGCCGGCTTGCTAGGCCTGTCGCAACTTCACCAGAGCCCCGTTGGCCAGGAAGTTTCGGGGTGACCCAGGGATGTACGATTTCGCCAATAATGTTTGCAATAGCTATTCAGGTCATGTTAGACGTGGCTGCCGGCTGCAGACAGGGCCTTCAAATTGGGGGCCATTGGATGCCACTACTGTGTGCATTTATGGATGACACAGCTATGATAACGGGCAGTAAGGATCATACCCGCCTTATTCTGCAGAAGCTTGGCTGTGTGGTCGAATGGTGGGGCATGCACTTCAAGCCACTGAAATCAAGAAGTTTGTCCATCCTTGCAGGTAAGGTGGCGGCATCAGGTTTCACGGTGTCAAAGAATGGGATCCCCAGGGTTCTGGAGGAACCATCAAAGAGCCTCTCCCGCTTCTACGATTTGAAGCTAATTGTTAGAGCGGAGGTCCAGGCAGGCTGATTGGAAGTTCAAGGTTTGGTGTCTCCAGTTCATGTTGATTCCACAGCTCTTCTGGCCATTGCTCGTTTACGAAGCAAGCATAACTGCAGTGGAGACTATGGAAAAACAAAATCAACATAGTCATCAGGAAGTGGCTTGATGCACCACTTTGTCCGACCGATGTGGCTCTTTTTTGTAAGCAGGATAGGCTGGTACTTCCGTTTAAATCGATAACCGAAAAAGTTAAAGTCGGCAAGGTAAGACTCGCGATGATGCTGCGCGAGTCTTCAAACCGCACAATGGCAGCTGTCTAACCCACTCTAAAGACAGGTACGAAATGGAAGGTCATAGGTGCGATAGAATCTGCTCAGAAAGCACTGAAATTGAAGGAAGTCATGGGTTACACACAAACCGACTGACGTGGCCTAGGGCAGGGAAAAGTCACTTGGTGGTCCAAAGCCTCGGCCAAAGAACGCAGAGAAATGGTAATACAGCAGATAAGGAACACCGAAAACGAGACTCGGGTCCAAAAACCCGCACAGCAGTCGCTGCAAGGCCAGTAGATCGGCCTCGAGAGCGCCTTGTCACGAATACTCACATGGGGTGAGATCTGCGACTGAGCTTTGTCGTAAGAAATGCGTATGATGTGTTACCCTCTGGCGCCAACATGGTCAAGTGGTATGCGACCACTGACCGACATGTCCACTATGTAGAGCTAAGTAGACGCTCGAGCGCGTATTGTCCGCGTGCAGAAAAGCCCTACGCCAGGGACGATATACTCGGCGCCACAATAAAGTTCTTAAAGAACTAGCGGACATTGTGGATAAAGCCAGGTACACCCAGTCCTACCGTCTCCTCCCCCTCCCCCTTTTTCCAATGCGCTTTCTTAAGGCTGAGTAGATCTCTAATGGTAAAGTCAACGAGGTCGCCTACGCTCCATTGATAACTGACAGTCCGAGGGAATGGTTATTGGCAGTCAACCTGCCTAGTTTCAAAAACTACTCAGTATCAATCCGAAAGACCCGCCTGAGACCGAACATGGTACTGCACTCTTCGCAAAAACGCCAGCTCATCCTAATAGAGCTGACCGTGCCGTACGAGTAGCGGATGGAGGCAAATCCCTGTACAAGTCTGAAAAGTATGATAATCTGGAGGCCGGTTTGAGGAGAGATGTAGCGTATACTGTAACAATTTTTGCCGTCGAAGTAGGCGCAAATACTTATCTCCACTTCCACATACAAAGTACTAAAGCACCTGGGCTTGCGAGGGAAAGAGCGTAAACGTCACATGAACAACTGGCCGAAACCGTTAAAAGGGCTTCGAGCTGGCTTTTGACGCAACGGATCGTCGTGGGAATGAGCCTCGGTAGACTGGTCCGACCCCTAGTGGAAAAGAGCTTTTCTTCCCTAAAAGCCAAAGTGTCCGATAAATTCTTCTTCTTCTTTTGTTCGCATGCAATAAATTATCTATATCTGCAATGCTGTCTCTAGTATGAACTTCACTGTAAAGTTTGACTTCCACAAGTGTCTCTTTTGGCCAGAAGTTTTGCCTGGAAGCGTTGAATCTGGGACAGTTTTGGAGGATGTGATCAGTTGTATCAGGTGCCAGTCCACAGGTACACATAGCTGATTCGCCAATCTTAAATTTTGTGTACGTGTGGTAGAGAAGTCGATTGTTCTAAGGCGAAGGATAATGACTAGCTCTGGTCTGTCCATAATATGGTAATTGTCTTGTGCCAGTTTCGGAGGCATTCTGATTGATTTGATTATTCTCTTTTTCTTATGATAAGAGACTGGTATGTCGGGTTGTTCTTCATTTGCACCTTCCTTAGCTAGTTTATCAGCTCTTTCGTTTCCGGGAACTCCATAGTGGGAAGGTATCCACTGCAAAACTAACTAAATTAAAAAGGTTGCCTAGTTCGGATAAAAGTGTCCGTATACTTGGTAATTTTGCAGACTGGAGTGCCTGAAGTACCGCTTTTGCATCTGTCAGGAATACCACTGGCTGTGAAAAATACCCTGTATTTAGTAGTTTCTCTGCCACTATCTTTATGGCTTGAATTTCTGCATCATAGTTGTGACAGTGCTTTCCTGTTGGTATTTTGGCTGTATTCCTTGTATTATTAGGATACTCAATGTACACTCCTACACCTCCATTTCTGACTGCACTTTCTGCTGACCCATCTGTGTAAACATGGACCCAAAGATTCTGCGGGTATTCATCATCAAGTAGACTGAGGGTGGCTGTTTTACGCTGCACATTGTTTTTGTTCTTCTTTGTCAAATACTCCTTTCACTTCTGTCTTGATGTGTATTGGAAACTCAAATTCCTCTCTCCAGGGGGTCCATTCTGGGACAGTATTTAAGGATCTATCAATTGCAGGCAAATCAGTGGTTTGTCTGCAGAGCCGTTTGACCTGGTAGATGAAACTACTTCTCTTTAGTCGTCCCAAAGCTAGATTCTGTAAACTTTCACAGGGTGATTGGGCATACTAAGAAACTTTTCTGCTTGTAAAAGCATCTTGGTGTCTCTGCGTTCACTCGGTGCTTTGGTCATCCCCATTTCCTTCATCACAGCTATAGGTGTTGATTTCATACTGCCTGTGGTAACTCTGAGTGCTTGATTTTGCACTTTGTCTAATTCTTGCAATGTGGTTTTTGATGCCGAACTCCATGCTGTTGGTCCGTATTCAAGATGTGGTCGAACACTTTGTTGGTAAACTTTCCTAAGTATTTTCCCGCTAGCACCCCATGTGGTTCCACTTAGTTTTCTCAGAATGGCTACCCTCCTTCTGGCTTTGGTTGCTGCCTTGTTGATGTGTTTTCCTCACGTTAATCTATCATCAAACGTTACTCCGAGGTATGTGGGCTCCTTATCCTCTCTTAGGGGTACTCCATTTATGCGCATGACGCCTGATTTTTGGTTTGGAGAGACGGTGAAGAGGGTGGTGCTGCATTTGCCTATGCTGATGCTGACACACCATTTGTCGCCCCATTCAGCCATTGCACCTAGGGCTCTTTGTAGCAGTCTGGTGGCCACTGTTGCATGTTCATTTGTACACCATAGTACTAAGTTATCAGCATACATTGCAGCTTTAATTTCATGGGGTAGCTCAGAAACCATGTCATTTGTATAGACTGGAGTATGGGGGACAGGGCACCTCCTTTTGGGACGCCATGGGGCAGCAAAACTGTCCGATAAATGTTCGCATTGTCTCTCTGCCAACAGCCAAAGCCTAACGTCTGTATATGGACCAGGGGTAAGCTTGTCACTCTTGTCGTTAAGGTAGTCGGCTTAACGCTACAACAGCGAAAATTTATATAACACCCAATCTCACGATACCTGTTTCAAAGTCACCATTTCTTCTTGTCCCTGTTTGAAAGTCCGATAAAGGGCAGCAGGATGAAGATCGAGACCTGGCGTCATAAATCAGGTCGGCCCACCTTCCGAAACGGTATATGAAGTAATGCGTCGAAACAATCGTCAACTAGGGATCTTTCTACTGATGATCGGTGGACCTTTTCTGTACGTGCTTCCCTGTGGCGTTCTTCTTATTATTATAAAAAGTCAAAAATAATCCTATGCTAAGTTCTATATAACATAAAATGTTAAAACTTGTGATGTGTACATTGCATATTTAGAGACTAGTTCAGAACGATAATGAGTCATCCTTTACCCGCTAAGTTGTTTACAGCACCAAGATTGAAAACTTGCGATTGGGTATATGACATATTACTGGTGCCCCAATTATAACTTCTCTTGAATACAGCCTCTACAGTAGTTGTCTGCATCTACATTGAGATTTTCTGTAATGGGGTTTGTTTTTAATCTCAGGGTGTCAAATCTTCAGTTGACGGCTAGATGGCAAACAGGGAAACAGATTTACAATGGGACTATTTCTGAACGATTAAAACAGTAGAATTGTGACGACTGTCTTTAACTATGAACAATGAAAATATACTGAAGACTGCGTGGACAAAGAAGATGTTTGATGACTGGACTGTATACTAATGATATACTGACAAGTCTATGCTTGACTGATGGACAACGGGGATACTTCAAATGCTATCTTATAAGGATGGACAGCACAATACTTTAAAGACTATTCGAATTATTAAATTTATATATTTTTTATGTGATGGACTAGAAGAAAAGGATGAGGTTTTGAAACCATTATTGAACGAGAGATAATGAAGGTTGTGTATACTTTCTTCTTCGTAGGCGATATCTGACCATACGCCTAATCCACAATGGACCATTAGCTATCAACTTAGCTGAATATTTTCTTTCAAGGATGGAGATGGAAATATTTTGAAGACCATCTTGAAACGGTGGGAATGGGAGATATTTTTAAAGACTTCAGCCCGGGATAGTGGCTATAACTTGAATACTCTGTGCCAACAAAAGACAATGATAATATTGTGAAGGTAACTTTTGACCGAAAATTATCAGAAATATTTCAAAGAGACTATTAGAGGATTAAGCAGACACGTTTTTAACGAATATTACTAGGATAACATACCTGTACACACACATATATATATATATATATATATATATATATATATATATATATATATATATATATATATATATATATGTGTGTGTGTGTGTGTGTGTGTGTGTGTGTGTGTGAAATTTGCTGAAAGGGAGAAAGAGAGGAGAGAGTGGGAGGGGGAGGAAGAGAGAGAGAGTGAAAGAGAGAGAGAGAGAGAGAGAGAGAGAGAGAGAGAGAGAGAGAGAGAGAGAGAGAGAGAGAGAGAGAGAGAGAAATGATCGGACGAATGTTTGTCGTAAAGGCTATATTGCCCCGACTGAAAAGCAAGAAATCCAGAAAGAGTTAATACGACCTAAAACAACACGAAGCCAGCTAACCGAAACAGAACATTCTATTTCTAACCCTGGGTAAAAGGGAGGAGTAAGTGTGACCTAATTCTCTTGCCAAAACCGACCTGTGCTCTCGCATCCATTGGGGGAAACACGTTTTTGGTCTACAGGTAGCTAACTATAAACCTTTTAGTGGTATCTTCGTCTTCGAGTCAGTTTAGTTTATTGATTGATAGCAATGACCAGGCCCATCTTAACGCAAAGGCCCACTGGGGATTAGCACGGGGGCACCACAAACATATGGGCCCAATGCTAATCTGTGTATGTAAAGGGACTTGTCATAATAAGTGTGTGTGTGTGTGTGTACGTGTGGGAGTTTGACATTTAAATTAATTATATGTAACATCAAACTTATATTCTCTCCCTTTCTCCCCCCCCCTCTCCCCCACAAACACAGACAGTTTTGCTGAAATGCCAGTAAAATGAAATATATGTCTAATGTTATCAGTATTATCGACCATTTAGATTTCATCCCTGTCAGTTGTTGACGCAAAGCTCCAAAACACTGGTTTTCCTAGTAGCCTAGAATGCTTTTAAACGACCCAGGTAATGACTGCCTGTCCCCTTTTATCCTGAGTACTGTCCCCTTTTTTTTTCTGATAAACGTTCTTCTGTGCTAAACTGTTCAAACCGTCAAAACCTCCTAGTCTCTGCTTTTGCCTCCACATCTCCTTTTGTCACCACACGCTCCAGTTCTTCGTATAATGTGCCTAAAGTGCGGGACTAGTGTACTTCTGATGTAGATAATCAGTTATCTGTATGAAAACAAAACTGGATATATACAGTTCCACCAATGTGCGAATCTTGATAGGAATAAACTCACAGGGAGCAAGTACAGCAGGGATCTACCAGTCGTCAGTAGAAATCATCCTCGTCGACACGCGTTTCGGCCCACGATTCCTAGACGCATTCGGAGGTGGGCCCACCTGAGTTCATGAAGCTCAGGGCTGGTTCCCTGCTGCACGGAATTACCAGATGGTGTTTTACTTTCGGCCAGAGACAAGACGACTTGGTGGTTTCGTAGAAGGTACTGTGAGATTAGAAGTCGCTGCGGCAGCCTAATTAAAGCAGTCAGCATGCCTGGACGACCGAGCGACAAGCTTACGATTGGTTTACCGGACACATGTTGGACTTTTATTAGCAGTTGGCAGAGGAACACTGGCAGACAATTCGGACACGATGGACTTTCAAAGGGGTGAGAAACCCTTTTCCACTAAACACCCGGACCAGCTCACCGAGGCCCGTCCCCTACGTTGTTGCGTTGCGTCCAAAGCCAGCTAGAGGCCCTTTCGGCTACCTCTCCCAGTTTTTTGAGTGTTCGTTTCCGTTCATTACCGCGCAATCCTAGTTCTTTAACCACATTGTAGAGCGAAGTGGAAACGAGGCCTCTCGCTCCCACTTCGACGGCAAATACCCGTACTGTGTACGCCTCGTTTCTCCTCAGACCGGCTGCTAAATCACTGTATTTCTCGAGCTTATACATGTGATTCTCCTCCATACGCGACTCATATGGGACCGTCAGCTCGATCAGGATGAGCTGCCGTTTTTGCGCAGAATGGAGAACTATGTCCGGTCGCAGGCCGGTCTTACGGATCAACTCGGGGTACCATTCATGGCTCGGCAGATCAACCGCCAGTAACCAGTCCCTCGCAGAGTCTAGCACAGATGGAGCGAATGCGTTTTGGTTGACCTTACCTTTTGGAACCTGCCCAGCCTTGCGGAAACGAATGGGGACGATACTAGAACTGGCTCTGGCGTTAGCCCTCATTCTAGCCTGGTCGACAACGGCTGCTAACTCTTTAAGCACCTTGTTGTGACGCCAGGTATATCGGCCTTGACCTAGGGCTTTCCTGCACGCGGACAGGACGTACTCAAGAGTTTGCTTCGATTTACACAACGGGCAAGTCGGATCGTTGGTCGCAGACCATTTAACCATGTTAACACCGGACGGTAATACATCGTACGCCGAACGAACGATAAAGCTCAGTCGCAGCGGGGTCATCCGCCAGATCTCACCCCATGTGAGTACTCTTGGCAATGCGCTCTCCAGGCTGACCCAATGGCCCTGCTGCGACTGCTGGGCTGCTTTCTGGACCCGAACCTCGTTTTCGTTGTCCATCACCGTTTGTCTCGGCGCTCTTTGGCTGGTGCCTTTGACCACCAATTGACCTTCCCGTGCCCTAGGCCTCGACGGTCGGTTTGAGTGTATCCCATAATTTCTTTCAATTTTAGTGCATTCTGGGCAGATTCTATCGCATCGAGGACCCTCCACTTCTGACCAGTCTTTAGAGCGGGCTGGACAGCGATGACATTTGGGTCTGAAGACTCGCGCAAGAGCATGGCGAGCCTTACCTTGCCGACTTTAAACTCTTCGGTTATCGATTTGAACGATTTGGAGCCTGCTTGCAATACAGAGCCACGTCGGTCAGACAAGGCGGTGCTCCAATCCACTTTCTCAAGGCTGTGTTGATTTTCTTCTCTATGGTTTCCACTGCAGTCATCGTCACCTCGTAGACTAACAGTGGCCATAGGAGTTTCGGAATCAACATGAATTGGAGACACCATACCTTGAATTTCCCGACCAGCCTGCATCGCTCGATTGACAGACTCCTCGACTTCTGCGGTTTGAACTGCATACCGCTCCATTGGACCACCGCGTCCAATCTTTTCAGGATCGTGCGGGCAGACTACTCGCTGCCCGTTATTATAGCCGTGTCATCCACAAATGCGCGTAGTGGCGGCAACCAGTGATCCCCTATTTGAAGGCCCTGTCCGTAGCCGGCCGCCCCGTCTAACATGATCTGCATTGCCATGACAAACAGTATAGGTGAGATCGTACACCCCATAGCTATCCCAATCTGCAACTCAGTCCACCTCGTGGTAAACGTCGAGGTAGAGAAGCGCAAAGCGAACTTAAGAGAAATATTGCTCTATCATTTGATTGATCTGTGCCGGTACGTGAAACATGCGAAGGGCTCGCCACAGTAGCCTATGGGGGACTGCCCCGTAGGCGTTGGCTAAGTCTAACCATATTACGTGCAACTGTGTTCTCTCATGCTTGGCTCTCTGGATAGCCTCCCAAATCATGGTCGCGTGTTCAAGGCACCCAGGAACGTCTGGAATACCACCCTTCTGAACACTCGTATCTATGTACTTGTTAGTCATTAGATACTGTGTGAGCCGGCGAGCCATGACTGAGAAGAATATCTTACCCTCGACATTCAACAGCGAGATGGGCCTGAATTGGGAAAGACTCTTCGAGTCCTGCTCTTTGGGAATGTAGACCCCATTTGCCTTTTGCCACTCTGGACATATGTGATTACGGATCCACGCTTGTCTCAACAAGACGTGAAGCATTTTTAGGATTTTCGGGCAGCGCTTGTAAAAAACGTACGGAACACCGTTCGGACCTGGGGCAGACTTGCCGCTGGCCTTTTTAACAACTTCCTCAACCTCAGACCAAAGGGGAGGTACCATTTTAAATGGTACCTTCGGCACCGAAGGCTGTTTGAGACCGCTAAGGATCTCTGGATTGTCATCGAGAGGCTCTCTTCTCTTTTTGTCAGAGTACATCTTGCGTAGATGTAACTCTAGTTCTTCCTGACTGACAACCAGAGTCCCAGACTTCGGTTGCTCGAATAGACCTCGGGCAAACTGATACGGGTCCCTAAAAAATTTCTCTCGCTCCCTTTTGGTTCTACGTCTGTTGTTGCAGAAACGCTCAGCGCGACGATATATGTATGTAAGTAATGGAAAACGACAACAGCAGCTCACTGAAGCCAGCTTCAGGTTTCAGAAATGAGGTATCTGTAAAACGGGGTCCAAGTGACAAGAACGAATAAACTTCGCATTCGGACAATATATCATAACCTTGAAACCCTAACAAACTCGAGTGGACAAGTCACAGCTACGATAGTTTGGGCATTTACGCAGAATGTGAGAGAATCGGCCACCACCGCAGGCTTAGGAGACTAAGAACAAGGGAACCAGACAAGCAGAACACCCAAAGTCCGCTGGGAAGACAACATCCGACAGTCACTGATTGACGTCGGACTGGAATGGAACAAAGCCAAAAAGAAAACTGCTGATACAGAAGTCTGCCGACTTCTGTGGCAAACCTCAACATCTAAGGGTAGAAGAGGAGCGACTAAGTAAGTAATTAAGTGAGTTAATGTTTCAACTTCTTTCTGGATATCCTTATTACGAGTGTTATCTGGTCGTGGTGTTTTTATCCGTCGTTCTCCCCCCCCCCCCCCCCGCCTCCTTCCACCCTCCCCCTTCCCCTCACGGCTGCTACCTGACAGTTTAACCACTCTGAAATATCACTAAGGGTTGCAGACCCACAGTTCAATCTACACAAAAGTTATAGTTATGGCACCTTGGTTTATCCTACAGTCCTAAGCGGGTAAGAAAAACCTTTAAATTTCTCGGCATTCTTTTGTAAAACCACATTTTGACTGGTTGTCCCCTCCGGTAAGTAAGTAAGCAAATGTTACCCCACCAGGATATCACACAAGCGATAAACACCCGAAGACACAAAGTGCCACCGTGCGGATGAGGATCACCCGTGGAGAGGTCCCGGAAATCCCGTTTAGCATTTAGGCCATATTTAAGACCTGGCTATATTTAGGGCCCCAGGTAAAAGCCAGGATGGGGCTTCAAGAAACAAAAAAATTGCATCCCACACGGGGATGAAATGAACAGAGAAACCACACCTGCTTGCTGTTTGCTTGTTGTACCCCACCAGGACATCACACAAGCGATAAACACCCGGTGACACAAAGTACCACCATGCAGATGAGGATCACCCATGGAAAGGCCCCAGAAACCGTTTTCAGCCGTTATGACTACAGGTGTGGCTTATCTATATTCGGGGCCCCTGGCAAAAGCCAAGGTGGGGCTTCAAATAACGAAAATTGCATCCCATAAGGGTGCATTATAGTTTAGACTGACTCTGACTTTCTACCCCACTAGGACATCACACAAGCGATAAACACCCGATGACACAAAGTGCCACCATGTGGATGAGGATCACCATGGAGAGGTCCCAGAAACCGCGTTCAGACAATTGGTCATATTTATGGCCTGCCTATATTGCGGCCTCTGGCAAAAAGCCAGGGTGGGGCTTCAAATAACAAAACATTGTTTCCTGAAAGGACGTATGGATATATATAATTAGTTTAGACTACATCTTCACTACTCCAAATAGTCTTTCTCTAAATTGTTGGAGATGTGGTAGGTGGAACGAAACTGTTTGATCTTGCTGCTCCGACAAACAACTTTTCTAGTTTTATTTATCGTGTCATGTGTTGACATAAGTTTAAAATATTTTATCAATTTTCTAGTTTTATTTATCGTGTCATGTGTTGACATAAGTCTAAAATATTTTATCAGACTACGAAGTACTTTCCCCTACTTGATATTCTCTTATCTCCCTTTGCTACAATAATGACGATGGCTGATTGTTTGTTAACCCTTAGGCTCGGTATTATGGATATCGCAACCTTTCGGCCTTGATGCCATTGTAAATAACGTAAATCTGGGAGAAAATGTGGCTTTTCTGCCTACCCCTGGGAGTGAACCCGGACCACAAGGAGTTCGTCGCCCAGTCACCACGCAATCCGGTTTAGCCAACTACGCTAGAGAGCCGGGCTGACACTGTAAGAATATATTCGTATTTCTTGTCCCTGCTCCAAATGGCGGCAGTTCAGTATTTAGAGTTCAGTATTTAATCAGTTATTATCACTAGGGCTGTACCGAATATTCGCTTCGTATTCGCTTCGGGGCCGAATAGTGGACCTATTGACTATTCGGTATTCGGCCGAATAGTTGGGGTCGAGCCGAATACGAATAGTAACCTTACACCCGCTTCTGCATACACGGCCTTAATACTGACAACATGGAACGATTTGTTTTGTTGAAAGCTAATGCAGCTTTCATGCATTAACTAATCTGTCAGTGACAATTTACAAGTTTAGTTACTTGTTATAATACTTAGGATTATTTCATTCCTAGTTATTAGTTACTACAGACTGACTGAAGGATGCAAAACATAAAATGTTTTTAAATAATTACTATTCTGTACGAATAATAACTAGACATGGAAAGAATATAAACTCCGGCCATATCCAAGTCGTTAATATGAAAATCAAACAAACGGAAATATAAAAGTACTTGGGTGCAAACTTCAACTGCGGAGAGAAGAAATACAATCTAGAATACAATCTAGAAATCAAGTATACTATGCCCTTAAACATCTGCTAAGTCAAAATGTCTGTCTCGCAACACCAAGATCAAAATATATAAAACGTTGATAAGACCAGTCGTTTTATATGGCTCTGAAACTTGAAGCAAAAATAAAAAAGACGAGGCCTTATTACAGGTTTTCGAAAACAGTCTTACTACAAATCTTTGGACCGGTCAAAGATGCTAACAGCAGGGAATGGAAAGTGAGAAGCAACAACGAAATAAATAATCTGTGTAAATCACCATTGATCACTGGCATCATGATAGCTAACAGACTAAAATGGTTGGGGCATATTGAAAGAATGTCAGAAGATAGAGAAGTAAAAACTGTATACACCTGAGAGAGGAATGGGCATAGACCACGAGAAAGAAGATCGAGAGATAATGTCCAGCCAGACCTGCAAAACAACTGGTGTCATAAATTGTGAAGATAAGGCCAGCCAGAGAGATTAATGGAGACGAGTGATATCTGCAGCAGTAAACCTCAAGGGCTCAGAATGGTAAAGAAGACTATTCTGTGCTACTTCATGTGAAGTAAAAGTTCAGCGTACATTTGACATTGTGAATGTTTTTTTTTTTTTTTTTGTGGATATATTTTATACACTATACACTATTCGTATTCGTATTCGGCCGATTAGTTGGTCCCGTTATTCGTATTCAGCCGAATAGTGAAAATCACTATTTGGTACAGCCCTAATTATCACAGGCATTTCAGCACACATCGGCTATTGGGTCCGGTTCCGCTCTTACGCTGGGTACACCGAACACCTTCCCGAGGACCTCCCGAGGATCACATAGTAATCTGTGCTGTTCATCACTCATAAGTTATGTTTGAGCACCTAATATTCAAAAGTAGTCAAAGATGAATGATTATGGGGGCGAAAATCACTGATGTTCTATTTAAGCCTGAGCGTTTTTGAGCAGTGCGTACAACCGATGGAAATGGCAGTAGAGGTGGGATCTGCCAACAGTTCTTGCCAGTCTTCCTCCGTTTTCCTGCCAGTGCAACCTCTGCTGCTTGGCAGTATGAGGACTGCACGCAATCCAGACCGTTCTTGTGCAACAGTCTCCCATGTTTCTGTCTCAACGTTAAAATATATAAGAGCAGTTTAAAGAGTGTCCTTACAGTGTTTTTTCCTCCTATGTCCACTTGGCGATTGTTTTCCCTGTATGGTAGTTCACCTTAAAATGTTCTCTCTATAAGCCGATGGTCTCGCTCTTTCAGGCCCATGAATTTTGACAGACCTGGCCCACATTAATTTCCCTATACGAAAATCGCAGAGGATGTGGTGTACAAAAAAGGCAATAGAGAATGTAAATATACTTCTAATCCGTACAAAAGTTGAAATTTTTTACAGAGAAATCATTGTACGTTTTGAATATGGTGATAGGTATTTGTTTAATACTGTTATAGTTAGTAGGAAAGCAGAATTCAGCAGGTATTGATTTCACAACAACATAATTTTACAAAACATTCTTCACTTACCATGGTTTTGCAGCCACAAGAGCAGTAAATATCCAGATTTGAGAATAACACCTTTAAGTCTGTTTTAATTTCCTAACAAATTCCAAAGTTATAAAAAGTGTCTGTGTTAGTCTAACCCTCATGGGCTCTTAGTTCTCACAGAGTGCTGAGCAAAATTTCAGAGAGAAAAAATTGCACACACAAAAAATGACACATTATACACACACACTATTTACTATTTACTTTATTCAGTTATTTACCGACTGTATCTGCAATGATTTCAGTGTAGCTTAGCCATAGTGGAGTACTGTCTATTTGTTTGGAGCAATTTCCTTCTCTTACACCCTAAATGCGGTAGCAATAGAATATTCTTTGTGTAAACTCATCAGAATCGCTAGATTCCCAAACAGCTGATCACTCAGCTGCCGCTGGTGAAAATTTAACTTCTGAATCACTTTCCGAAAAATACAAATTGTCATTATTATCAGAAATGAAAACATCTGATTGAAACATTTTAGAGCTTCGGCAGCAGAAAGGTGTATTCTGCGACCTGTATTTTTGGTTGGAACATTTGTATTCATGGTACTTGAAAACGAAAATGCACTGTTGAAAATAATGTATCCGATCAATCTATGCACTTGTGCCTTGGATACGGAATGTTATCAAAAGGGAATCGTTAGAGTAACCATCCTTGTATACTTTAATGTTAGTTTCGAACATTATAAACTAGTACGGAGCCGTGTGCGAAGCAATATGTACGGAACACACGATTGAAGCAGACAGTGTTGTTTGGACAAATAGGAACTTCTCAGTCAACAATCATAGCATTGCTCGGGCCCTAAAGAGCTATCATGCAAACTACGTGAACAGTCTAGTGGATCTGGTATTTCTTCAGTAGTTTGTGGATGCTAGGCAGGTTTCCCATGGGAACTATAATGTTAGAAATCACATCCTCCATTTGGTGTTCAGCTCCTTTCTGAGGCAGATTATTTAAAACCAATTTAGCTTTTTCACAGGCGCTGATACATACTGTCCACGTTTCGCAAGTGTAGAATAGTAGTACTGGTAAAATTGTAAACCCCCCCCCCCCCCCCCCCGGTAAACCCCTAACTTTGTCTGCAAAGAGGTCAAATTTGGATTTCAGATGTTAGTGTAAAGTCACCTGAGGCTGCTGCTGGCCTTTGAGATTATAGCGTTGATTAGTGATTAGAAAGGATTATCATCACGGCACTCCGGACAGATCCATAGGTGCTCCGATCTCTTCCTTAAAAGCTCCACAAATGTAAAACGACTGATGAGGCCTGTTCTGTGTTGGTTAATGAAACATCTTGTCCCCTTAGTAAAATGTTCATTTCTTGCAGCTCCAGGCTGCACCCCCATGTCCATCAGTCTAGACAGGGAAATGGAGTTCTGTCGTTTGTCGTGCTCCTCGGAATGGTAAGTGCAGCACATGGCCTTGATAACATCACTTCTGTCCAGTTGTGGGAGAGCCATTACAACTGCACTGTCAGCAAGATAGTCTGCTTGCTCGTTCCCTTGAACACCCTCATCGCCTGGCACAAAGATGAAGGTGAGGTCAGATATTTATGAAGTGCTTAGTGTTTCAATCCATTCTTGCCTGATTAATCCAGTTTGGATTTTTTTTATGCATATTTATCTAGTCACTAAGAAAGCATACGTGTGTGAACTTTTGAGTACCAAGTCATGCTAAAGCCCTTGTTACAGCCATAGTTTCCACTGTAAGGCTACTAGTTGTAATAACAAAGGCGCCATTCATCTCCTTGATGGCTTTCCCCCTTGAGCTTACTGCACTTCGCTTGCCCCTAATTACTGACACATCTGTGTAAACTACAGCATCCTCTTCATCTGTGTTTTCGTCAATCAGTGTTGTGACTAAAGTGTCAACAATGCCAGGAATCTGCTCTCTACAACTTCAATCAAGCGTGATAGTGATTGTAATATTATTGTTTGGAGAAGGAGGCATAATTATCCATTCCTTTCCGAAATTAATGTCAGCAAGGCGGCAAGCATGTTCGATAACATTCTTAGCCCGACCCATCCAGGATTTGTCTCGTTTGAGTCTACTTTATTTTTTTTTTCTTGAATAATTCCTCATAAAGTGGGTGTCGATGGTCTGACTTCACTTTGAGGAAAGCAACAGCCCTGGATATTGATTCTGTTTTCCACTGTGGAGAAATCCAAGAGTTATCGCATGGATTTACAGGAGGTGTCTCTAGTGCATCCAAAAATTTAAAAAAAAACGCATTGCCTCGTTTTCAATTTTTTTCCAGTCTGCACATCTGTGTGGTGCTGAGTGTCACGATGGCCAAGGTATATTCAGTGGTGGAGAGAACTAAAACACTATACAACATTACAAGTAGCCGTTGTTCAAAGTTTGCAGCTCCCATAACTTCTATTGAGGAGAGATCTTTTTTGTCGTTGGTTATAATGTGGTCTAAGTGTTTTATAAATGCTAAGCATATGTCAAATGTTATATACAGGTATTTTATGGAATTAGATCTCTCCACGTCAGCGCCACAGAGTTTTACTATCGGCATTGGTGTTTTAGAAAGGTGATTATTTAATGAGAAAAAGGTGACTGTCGCTTTTGATGGATTAATTGTTGCCCCTGAGGTGTTGCACCAGGATGATATGCGATCTAATTCCTGTTGTAGATCCGAATAATGTCTCTGTTCCTGCCCTGTCGGTACACGAGGATGTCATCCGCATACGACAGAGTTCTTCCTCTGCCACTCAGTTGTTCTCCTGTGATCTTGACTGTGTAAATGTTGAAGATAGGAGACAATGGAGAACCCTGTGGCAAATCCGGGTGTATTGTTATCGGCTCAGAAGACCAACTACCACATCGAAGCACGACCTTCCTCTCGAAAAGTGCGGCAAATATCCATCGAATGAGATTGGGAAAGGGGGAAGGGGGGGGGGGGGAATGTTGAGTTCAATTAACTGACACATTAGTTGGCGGAAGGGAACTTTGTTGTATGTATCCTCCAGATCTATGGCGACTGCATATGTCTCAAATCTAGCTTGAAAACCTTCAAATGTGTCATGTACAAAGACGGCAGCATTACGCCATATCTCCTTATTTTGTCTGTATCCTCTAAGTGTGGAGGGTAGCAGCTGATGTATTTCAACATGGCTTGTCAGTCTTCTCTCTATTATCTTTTCCAATGTTTTACCTAACGTGTTCTGCATCGTAATGATTCTATAGCCATTTATGTGCGTGGCGTTCCATGTCTGGTCTTCATTACGGAAGTCTCTGATGCCTCGGCATCTGGGAGCACCTGTCATAGCCTTGTGTATGGGTCAGAATTTTGCAAGAGATCTTTTCTTGCACACTTCATTGAAAAATTCTTCCCAGGTTGTGTCCTTGGCTTGCTGGGCAACTGCGTTGAAGGCTGTTGTTGTGGTCTGTATGGTGTGTTTACATTCCCTCAGTAAGTCTGGAGTAGAGTTAGTGGATTTCATTGCTTTCTGCCAGCTCTTTACTGCATGTCTTTTGAGTATCCACGCTGACTCAACCTCATCATTATACCACAATGGTTGTTGCAGCTGTTTTCTTCGGCCTACACAGTGTTGGCTTTTGATTTTCCTAAGCTTGCTTACGACATCATGTTTCGATTTGTATTTAAAAGGGTTTGAATTGATCCTATGATGTGTGCTGATACCCTTTTTAGAGAATAACACAGGGACAACGGTCGCTGTCGTGATTACCTAGTATATACCAGCTACAGTGTAGAATAAGTGCAGGTGAAACTAAAGCCAAGTCAAGCACACTGTCTTCATTTTCTGGTTGATAGGCCATCCTGGTGATTCTTTCATCGTTTAGGCATACTAGATGTCACATATCACTCCTGTCGCGTGCCTGATTCAAGGATTTCTCCTTAAGAACCAACAGCACTCTGAAATAATTATGTTGAGTCGTTGGCTCGTATTGGTCTAAGGGATGCCCCGTGGCCAATATACGCTCAACTTGTTTCAGGAGTAGGGCAACTCAAGTTTTGGCACTACAAAATATATATTATTCCTAGGCACACTTGGCTGGACACCCCCACTACTATAAAAAGATAGCTCCCATGTTATGATAGTCTACTATCATGACCATTTTAACACAGATAAAGATATTTAATTGAACATACTTGTATTTTATACAGCTAAGAACAATGAATGAGTGACACTCCAGTCAATAGTGAAACTTCAGAAATACTGTAATCACTGTAACACATATAAGTATCAGAAAAGAATTTCAAGAACCCAGAGTGATATGAAGAACCAAAACTTCAACTGGATCTAGAGTTGACTGAGCGTGTCTGAATGTTCCAAAGTCTGCCTTTCTCATCCCTATGATCAGTATGGACATTTAATAGTGAAGCCTGGCAATAAACCCATGAGTGTCCGCACCTATCTGAATACTTGGTTTCTTGAACTTGCTGGATCTCGGATACCAAGTCAAACACTTGAGGCACAAACAAACTGCCGGATAAATGATGGTGGAGGTACAACACCCATAATGTTGTATGTAGACCAACTGGAGGATTTCATTAGTTGATGACCACAATGAGGTTCACCATCTGCTGCCCACCACTGGCTTAGACATAGGTGACCTACTTGTTGGTGGTTTTGTGGACTGCTGATTCACAGTCTGGCTTCCAATGAGATATCATCCCAAGCTTAGGAAATGTCCTAGACATCAAAGGCCGCCTCCTCAAAGCATAAATGTACGAGGCCCCGTTGAACACATCTGTTTTACTAGACAGGCAGAAAATGCCCTCTTCAAACTACGCTTGGCGTCACTGGAAAAGAAGTTCCCTAGTATTCCTGCCCAAGGAGTAAACCGGTTGACAGGAATTTCTAAATAAAATATCAGAATTCGCCAACCTACAGTTGCAAGTTTGAAAATGAAGATATATCAAAGCACAGATTAACATATAAAGGTTTAGATCAATATAAGGGACTATATACCTTTCCGGACGGGTCTAAGTTTGAAATATTGTTGAGCGCGAGGGATATCAAGTCCCGACTCGTCCAGTGTGTGTGGTGGCTTTCATTTCATGACACTAGATCCATTTCCACCATGGCATCCTCCAAATTCTCCCTTGCTTGTTAGTTGAACTACTGCCCCATAGGTAACTTTTAGCGTTGAAATCACCACAGAAACTATATTCCCGTCTGTTTGCATTATTTCTTGAAGAAACATCCACTTTTTTTATGTTTACTTTATCGTTACATGCGTAGACATTAACCAGCATGAAAGCGTTGATCTCATCGTCGATGGTGACTCTTAAATAGGGTACTGCTAAGATGAGTGAATCTGTCGACTACACTCATCTTTCGATCATTTATTGTCAATTTGGGCTCGAAGAAGCTTTTGCTGGAAGCCAGTTGGCAGATGATCACATGCTTATTGTAATGATCGTTAGCCAAAAGTAAGTACATATTTCAGAGAATCTGTTTTTAATGTTCTGCATACTGACCAATGAGCTGGAGTTCAAAACGCAGTGGTCTGCAAGTAAAATACCCCTAATTATGGTTGATATAGTGTTCTTCATGGCAGCTTATTGCATAGATAAATAAGTTAGTAAGGGTCATTCTCAAGCCAATGACGCATCCAATGTATCATGCTAAAGATCAGCCTGTACTATGGTAATGTGGACAACATCATGTCGGCCATCTTTACTTCCGACAACAATTTTGGCACCCATTTTAGACTGGGTTGATCCGGTGTTCGAACCCAAGAATTTGGACAGGCAGGCCTGGTGCAACGTATTGCCCAGAAACTCATAATTCGATTAGGACGACACTGCACTGATGCTCTTATAGTCCAATGTAACACAAAGCTGTGCCTGTGTTACCGGACTTCACAATACTAGAACTGCAACATATCAAGCATATCGTAAGAGGCGACTAAAATGGTTGACATGCAACTAGCAGAAAGGGCAGAATGATGAGCGAGAGGGTAAACATGATACAAAGGGGAACAAATGAAGCTGAAGTCTCACTATGGGCTAACGTAAAATTTTAAATAAAGATGATTCTTTGGGTAAAGAAAAAGAAGTAAATGAAAAAAAAATAGAATAAGTTGGCGAAGGGGAATGATGATGATGATTAAGATAATGATGAAGAAGAAGGAGAGGGAGGGGAGAAGAAGAAGAAGAAGAAGAAGAAGAAGAAGAAGAAGAAGAAGAAGAAGAAGAAGAAGAAGAAGAAGAACAAGAACAAGAAGAACAAGAAGAACCAGAACAAGAACAAGAAGGAGGAGAGGAAGAGGGAGAAGGAGAAGAAGAAGAAAGATTTTGAATAGGAGGAGGTAAAGTAGAAGATTTAATTTTGCCTAAAACGAAATGTTACGTAAGTAGATGCTGCTTGTATTAAAATAAAGCTGATGTGGGGGTTGGAGTTGAAGTAGAAGACACATTTTCACATAAGCCAAATGTTATGTAAGTAGGATTTTGAAAAATTTAAAGATGAAAAAAGAAAGCGCACAAGCAGAATAAGGATGAGAAAAAGAGAAAGAGCAGGACTGGATGAAGTATGAGACTCTCGTTGGCTCAAAGCCAATAATTAGGTTTAGTATTATTATCCAGGTAAAGAAGGAAGATAATGAGGAAGAACACCAGAAAAGATCAAGCATAATACTCACTCTGGCCTTGAACCAGATATAATGCAAGTAGAATTCCGCAAATACAGATTAAGAAGAACAAATAAATGTAGAATAAGGATGTGGGGAAAATAAGGAGGAAGAAGGGGTAGAGCATGTGCAGTTAAAGACTCACTGTGACTTTAAACCAGCTTTTCCGTAGAAATAATTCTCAAGTTAAAGAAGAAGACTGTGCAAAAGAATGAGTCGGATGGGAAAGCTTAAAGAGGAGGAGGGGAAAAAGAAACTGAAGAAGAAGGAAAAGAAGAAACTGAACAAAGATAGAGTGAAGATGATGTAGAAAACACATTTTGACCTAAAGTCATGTGTTACATAAGAAGGAGTCTTTAGGTAACAATGATGTTAAAAATATCAATCTAGACAAGAAGTAAGTAAAAATGGAAAAAAAAAAACGTGAGGAGATAGAATAAGGATGAGGAAAAGAAACAGGAGAGGGTGTAGAAGCAGGAGACGAAGTGCAAGTTGACCAAACCGAACTGTTACGTAAGTAGGATTCCTGTTTGAAGAAAAAATAACAAGTTCCAATTCCATTGGTTACATAATTAAAATTTTTGTATCACGTGGGAGTTGTTGCTATATTAAGCCAAAATGGCTGAACCCCTGCAGCCTGTGGAAGGAACCCGACGACTTCGAGAATTTTAAACATCGATTTTAATGACTCCTCGGTGTGTTTGTATTATATTTTTATTTGTATTCGCAACAGAAAGTTTATAGTAAAGTGGGGCTAGGAACTTAAGTGGTGGGTAATGGATGTAAATCTTGCAGGGATTTATCGTTTATGTCTAAGAAAAGTAATTTTACCAGAGGATAGTCAAATCTGCGAGAGCACGTCTTGAGTTTACTGTAAAGTAGAGAGGACTTTACTATAGCTGGACGTGTCAGTCAAAATCGATCAGTTTACATTGGTTTAGTTTATCTTATGCTCTTAATGAACATGATTATGACGACGCCTTTCTGTTTGGTCTTGTTTTATTGATATTGTACTATGTTCAGGAGTGTAGTACAGTTAATTGATGCAAAAATCGCGTGTAACTTCATCAGAGACAAATTTGAGAAATATAATTAATATAATATCCGATATTGAGGGTGTGTGGATTAATTGCAGTTAATAAGTTTGAATGTTAGTAAAAAAAAGTAAAGATTCCTTTTCACGCTTTTAGGCGCATCGGGCATATGGGAAGAGCACCCACATTTTTACAGACCAATCCGGCACTCGGTGGGTAATGTGGTCAGCATTACGCCGGCTGTCTCTACTTCCCCTGGACAGCCATCCTGGTACCCATTTGAGGCTGGGTCGACCTGCGACAGTTTTAATGTTAGTTGTATAAAATACGGAGACTTGGTCTTGGACCTTTTTTCCTTTCCTCCATCCCCTTCCTTTTTCACTGATCCTCATGCTAATCCTATTTTTTCTTCGCTCACTCTTTCTGTCTTCCTCCTACTCTGCCTTTTTTCTTTTCCTCCTCCTCCTTTACCACCTCCTCCATCTTCTTATCATTCTAATCCTTCTTCTGCTTAAGTCTGTTCACTTCATCATTAAGTCATCTTGATATTCTCCGGTGCTCCTTTTCTCATTATGTGACCAAAGAACTTTGTCCCCTCGTTGTTATATATATATATATATATATATAAAACGTTCTACTTTCATTAGCCATTTCGAGGCAGTCAACTTACTGGAGCATATTTCAGTCTCTGAACCTGATGATCAGCCCTCATGCTACAGGTGAAAAAAAAATTCCACAATAAACTCTTCCATTCAGGTTGGGAACATCAAGTCTTCATATATAATAGGCCACATCGTCATGTAATGAGATGGCCAGTTCCTTTTCTCGTCAATTTCCCTTCCTTAGCAATCCCCAGAATCTTTTCTTTCTCAACAGTTCTTAAAAACTTTCCTTCCCAAACAAGTACCCATTCCAGGGTGAAGAGCGGCTGTCAGTTGAGTGTGCAGTGCTGTCATGCAAGAGACCCAGGTCTGTTTCCTCAGTAAGGTTGGGAAGTTGTTTTCTATTCAGGGCAACAACAACAAAAAAATTACATGGCGACAGCATTAGTGGCCCTAAGTACTCAGGCTCCAAGTCCCTCCTGCCTACACAGCAGATGTGGTAGATACAGGCAATGATGGCGGATTAAAAAAAAATATTCAGTGTGGAGCGGCTGGCCAGACAGTTAGAAATGCTGGGCTCATTCAGGATGCCCAGGTTCAAATCCTCTGTGAGGAGACTTTGACTTGCTCTGTCGGAGACAAAATTA
Organism: Candidula unifasciata; assembly: GCA_905116865.2. Lineage (NCBI taxonomy): Eukaryota > Metazoa > Mollusca > Gastropoda > Stylommatophora > Geomitridae > Candidula > Candidula unifasciata. The sequence goes on along the minus strand of CAJHNH020007779.1, from coordinate 636,217 downwards.
AAATCCTAACCTGCAGTCAGTGACAACTGCACTTGCCATGTGGACCTGAATCTAAAGCTCAAACCCCCCCCCCCCCCCCCTCTTTTTTTTTTCACACACACCCCATCCTAAACTGCCCTTTAAAAGTGGTAATAATATAGACAGTGATGACAGTTTTACAGAATTACATGAAAATGTCTTGACCTCAGAGCCTTTCCTGTTCCAGAAAGAAATATTGCCTCTAATGGAGATTGATCTCAGTGCTACTGTATTAGTAAACAAGTGTTCCAACCACTATACTTTGTGTGACTTCCTCAGTGTCTTCTTATAGCTCATGCTATACGAGGTGGGTCTTGTGTGTTCTCCATCAAGATGATGATGACGACTCTTTTTCACCCACGAGGTGGGTAGTCATATATACACACACAACTCTGTCTCATCTACTTTCATTGATTTCTAACATGTGCTTCTTTAACTTGCTTCAGACAAATCCCATTCAACCCTATATATAGCAGGCTAGGAATTCTACAGATCTGCATTACTTCAGTTTTAGTCATATTTATTGTTCACATCTTCTGCATTTTGAACATAGTCTATTTAATTGTCTCGTAGACTAGCCCGCTTAGTCTGTTTAAATGTTCTTGTAGTCTGGCACACTCACTATAGAACAGGACACTGATCTTCTGCAAATAATCTCTCGTGTATAGTCTGTGGATGTAATTTTCCATCCTGAATGTAAAGTTTTTATTTACTGGGTTTTCTAGGTCGAAAGCTATGAAGTTTGCTCCATTAAATGTTATGTCCTGTAGATATTAAATAAGAGATAGGAGAGCACATATCCCTGTCTCACTTCTGTATTGATTGTGAACATATATGATCTGCCTTCTAATGTTCTTGAAAAAAAGTAGAATACTAAAACTAGTTTCTTTCTTTTTCAGAAAAGTCAGCACCAAATGTCGAATAAAAGAATGAAGCACTAGGTCGTCATATCATCATCATCATCTCGAACAACTTGCATCAGGGCATTGTCATCATGTCACTGCCAAAACTTAATTGTCCAGTCGACTTAATTCTCGCTGCTGTAAATCATCTAGACTTTCTCAAATCATGTGATCAGGTCCCAGCTCTTCGAGATGAGGGTATTTTACGGCAGGCATTGTACAGATACCAGCATTTTTGGCTTCCGTTGGCAGCAAAACATGGCCAGTCTGGAACGCTTGAAGCCCCTTTGGATATTGCTTGGATTTGGCACTGTCATTTGCTTTCACCGGCTGCCTATTGTTCAGATTGTGTCAGGGTAAGTTCTTCTTGGCTCCTAGAGAGTCAGGTCTTTAGTTTAGAAACTTAACTCTTTTGCTACCAAGCAACTCCTTTTACATTCTTTAGATACTCTGTTTATTATGGCATTTGTGTTCCATACTGTGATACTCTGTTTTTGATGGCTTTTGTGTCCCATACTGTGATACTCTGTTTATGATGGCATTTGTGTTCCATCCTGTGATACTCTGTTAATGATGGCATGTGTGTTCCATCCTGTGATACTCTGTTTATGATGGCATGTGTGTTCCATCCTGTGATACTCTGTTTATGATGGAATTTGTGTTCCATACTGTGATACTCTGTTTATGATGGCATGTGTGTTCCATCCGGTGATAATTTGTTTATGATGACATGTGTGTTCCATCATGTGATACTCTGTTTATGATGGCATGTGTGTTCCATCCTGTGATACTCTGTTTATGATGGCATCTGTGTTCCATCCTGTGATACTCTGTTTATGATGGCATGTGTGTTCCATCATGTGATACTCTGTTTATGATGGCATGTGGGTTCCATCCTGTGATACTCTGTTTATGATGGCATGTGTGTTCCATCATGTAATACTCTGTTTATGATGGCATGTGTGTTCCATCCTGTGATACTCTGTTTATGATGGCATCTGTGTTCCATCCTGTGATACTATGTTTATGATGGCATTTGTGTTCCATCCTGTGATACTCTGTTTATGATGGCATCATGTTGTAGCATTGACCCATTCTCATTAATTTAGCTCATATCTGATGCATTGTAAATATTGTAGCCTATTCAGACCCAAAAGTCAATGTATCTAAAATATTGACCGCTCAACATTATAGCATTGGCGGCCTGAAACTGCAAGGATTTATGTAGCCTCGTGAGAACAATATTGTTTACAGCTTCAACATTAGAGATTCACTAGTTTACCCATCATCATCATAAGGTGCCTTGACGTCTGGTGTAGGCAATCATGCCTCTCCACAATCTGTGATCTCCTGCAGCATGTATTAGTTCGTGTGCTAACACAACTCCATGCAATGCAGCAAGACTCAAGAATCGTCTCTTGTCTTCCTCAATCCCTCCTTTCACAGATGTTACTAGTGGTCACAACATGTTCTTTTTTTAACTCTTCTCATAACACAGCCGAAAAAATGTCTCTATCTGATGTCTGTGATAAGTTGTCTTCAGGCTCTTGCCTTTTTCAAAACCTTTTGGTTGCTCTTTTTGGCTGTCCAAGGTATTTTAAGCATTCTTCTGTAAAACCACATCTCTGAGACCTCAAGAAATTGTTTGGCTTGCCCATCGATTGTCCAGGATTCACAGCCATATGTTAAAACTGGATGTGTGTAGTTTACCCATACAAGAAATAAAAAAGAGAATAGGAATGGCTAAAACTGTCTTCAGTAAGATGTGAAAATTATTGACAGCTGAAGAACACATTAAAAATGAGAATTGTCAAATGTTATATATACTCAACCCTGCTGTGTGATGCAGAAACTTGGACAATGAACAGGCAGCTAGAAAATCTAGTTGAGTCTCTGGAAATGTGGATAGACAGAAAAACAGGTCATATTTTATGGTAACAAAAGCAGTCAATATGGAAACAGTGGCTCCATCTGATACAGCACGTACCGTTTCGCAATATCACCTTCATTTTTGTGTGAAAGGCAGTGAGAGAGCAGATGCTCTGGCTGGCAGTGTGACTATCAGGATTGAACCCTCTGTGGACAGAAGACACATCATCAATGCCATAGGAGAGTCTAAACGTTGTGAGGATTTCAGTTTTGTGGAAAATGACTTTTTACTGCGTGCCCTGGGTGTACCAATTGGAGCTGCTAGACAGGAACACAATGCAAGAGCCTCCTATCATTACATCAGCCAGAACTAAATGGGAGTTGTTAGCCTAAAAACACTCAGGAGGAGATGAAACACTTATGGTCATGTTGATGTGGAATAAAGATGATCTCTAAAATCAACAATGAATGAGCCACTATTTGCAGATGATCAGCGCCTGTTGTACAATGAAAGTAGTAGACTGCAAGAACATTTGAACAAGCTAAGTTCAACATGCAGAAGATATAACATGAAAATAAATTATACCAAAACTAAAGAAATGCTGGTCAGCAAAATTCTTCGTCCGATACATATCAGGTTTATTAATAGTTGTCTGAAGCAAGTTAGAGAGTTTAAATATCTAGGAAGTATATTCTCAGAGACTGGGAGGATAGATTGGAAATAGAAACAAGATGCCAATAAGCCGGTGCACTTATATGCCAACTGACACTGTTTTTAAGACTTCCAAACATTAGTATGTGGGCCAAAAAACAGATCATAAACATCATATTCATACTAACACTGTGCTACCAGTGCTAGACTTGGACAATATCAAAGGCTAAACTACGTAAAATTAACACCTGTGAAATAAAATGCCTGAGAAAAGCCACCAACTTAACCATAGGAGACAAAGTTAGAAATGATATTATCAGACAGACTGTAGGAACAACACCAGGCAGCAAATTCATTGAGAAACAAAAGATCAGATGGTTTGGTTATCTAGTAAGAATGCAGCCAGAGTAATTACCATCGCAGAAGCTACACATAAAAAGATCTGAAGTGAAAGCAAGAGGCCACCCTAGGATAATATGGATTAATGACATTAAAAAGCTTCTACGTGACACAGAATGACAGTAGCCATTGCTGCCTATCACGCAATGGATCACAAACTGTTCCTGCCTTCAACGCTTAATGGCAGCAATGGAAATTGATGATGATGAATTCTTAGTGTAAGTATAGTGAAGGAGCCATTTTACAGGCACCTTGGAAATATGGTGCTAGTCTCATACTTTTGTAAATCAATGGGAACTTGATGAGTAATGTGGTCAGTGTTACATAAGCACCATCATAGTCTAAAGAACATGGTGCATCAGGGAATGATCAGGGCATCTGGCCAACACTCTGCGCTCATTACTCTTTTTATCTGCCTAGGGTTTTCTCATCATTCATCAATGTAACCATACCGCCTCCGATTGCATATAATTGTTCACTAAAAATCCAACTGTCCATGATTCACTTCTCTATATGAGGATAAGATTTACATAGCTCTAGGGAATTCTTTTCTTATCTCTATTGACAAGAAAAGATTGCTTAGAGTATTTTTCATTTTGCAGTGGCAAACTACCGAATATAAAACGGCCTCGCAAAACCTCAAACAACCAACAAATGCTGGGTTTGGTTTGCGATGGTTTTTTAAAGGATACAAAACTGACTGTCCTAACTGGCATAACACAGCACCCACAAGCAAGTTGAGATCATGCAACTTGGGGATGTGAGTCATGGACTCTCACTCATTCTGAATAAGAACATTTCAGTTTTCAACTAAAGTACTGCAGGAAAATTCTTAGAATCCTGTGGACCAAGAGGAAGAAAAACATTGACATCCTGCCTGACCAGAACATCAGGGGGAACTAACTTGTACACAGCATCATCTCCTGAAAGCTGAGATATTTTGGAAGCACCATAGCTCTGTGGCTAAGTCCATGCGAACGCTTCGTAATGCCGGGATACCGGGTTCGATTCCTGCTGCGGGCCATGCGCCTTGCTTTGGTTTCGACAGCGGTATAAAGAAAGCCGACCGTCCAGAAAGCAATGGCAAACTACTAGACGTAAATTTGCCTAGAAAAACCACACAATAGCCAGCGGCTGTTGGGGTTGGTTCTGCAACATCCTGTAAAGGATACCCAACTAACCACGCACCATAGTGGTCTGGAGAGAACGGTGATGGGCAGTGCAGTTTCCCCAAAAAATGAGGCAGAGGCTGACCTCCACGAATGGGGATAAGGACATTGAAGATGCATTGGCTATGAAAGCACACAGGGCTGGAGAATTGGCTAGAGAAAAATGAGATTTCCAAGCTTGCTATGAAGAGAGTGAGGTTCTGATTAAAGACATACTCATTGATGTTGATGATAGTGTCCTAATGGAGGACTCATGTCAATGTGTATATGTGTGCGCACATGCATTTGTGTGTGTGCATGTAAGAGAGAGATAAAATCCCTGCCTCAAATGGATTGATGCTGATAACCATTGGATTGGAAGGCAAGATTTCTAACGCAGTTTCCAAATTGAAATTCCTGTAATATTTGGCAGAATTCCGAGATTGTAGTTTCCAAAAAATAGTGACGATTTTAAACGCTGAAAAAGAGGGAGTGGGGCCATGATAAATACAGGAACATTTGAGAGGGAAGAAGGGTTAAGAGAGACTTGAAGGGAAGGAAACATGATAGAATGAAAATATGAAGGACAGGTAAATGACAGTACACACATTTATGGGCAAGAAAGGTGATAGGACAAACACTTGAAGAAAACATAAAAGATGGTGTATACATTTATGGTAGAGAAATGTGACAGGAAAAACACTACAAGGAAAGGTTAGTGCACACTTTTATGGTACATCACCCACCAAGTGCCGATTGGTCTATAAAATTATAGGTCTAGCCCTATATTCCCAATACACCTGAAGGCGTGGAATAAGGACCTTTACACTTTAATGGTAGAGAAAGGTGAGAGGAGAAACATTTCAAAGAAAGGTAAAAGATAGTGCAAACATTTTTTGAGAGAGAGTTGGGTCAAGAATTGACATCACAGCACTCTGGGCATTCCCATATGTGCTCTGTGCTCATCTTCGGCAGCCAGCGTAGAGTTCCAATACTGATGGTACTGGTCGTAATCTGGTCATATATCCGTCTTGCCTTTCCCTTGAGTGCAGTGAGCTGGCCAGACCCCCTGGTTACACCCAGGTGTTTCATTCTCCCCAGGCTATAATAATCTTGTTTGGCTTCTGACTTTGTTGCTTGTTCCCACGGGGCCCTGACAATACCTGCCTTGTCATGTATCAGTTCACCACCCAGTATTGCAGATCCAGCCAATCTGTCTGTCTGTCTTTATTCCCCACCACGAAAAAAGATCCAGAGTATGCTCATTATCTGTGACCTTCTCAGTGAAGCTTTCCACTCTGCTCAAAGTATAACTGTCTTCACTTTTTTCAGCAAGCTTTTATAGTCTGTTACAATTGTGACAAACGTTTCAAGAAAAGATAGAAGGGCTATCCTCCGAAAAACGGTCGTAAATTATCGAGGCGGAAAATATACCCTAATAGGGCCTCAGTCATGTGTCAATTGCGCAGTTCCGGCGTCTTGAAATGCGAGCTTCCAGCGACTTCCGAAACCGCCGAATTGCGAGCTTTCGGCAACCTCTGCTCACGCGGGGTGGATTAGGGATAAACTAGATGGCTAGGACTCACGAGCAGCAGCTACCGCATCTTCTGCAGCTTCCTTCATTTTATTTGCTCGTGAGTCCCAGCCATCTAGTTAAGCCCCGTGTGGGACACTCTCAGCGATGGCGGAGATTGCGGAAAGTTCGCAATTCGGTGTTGGCGCTATAGTCCCCGGAAGTGCGCAATTGACACGTGACTGAGGCCCTGTTAAGGTATATTTTCCGCCCCGATAATTTACAACCGTTCTTCGGAGGATAGAAAATAGTACACACGTTTATGGGAGAGAAAGATGATAGGACAAACATTTGAATGAAAGATAAAAGATAATGCACACATTTATTGGAGAGAAAGATGATGGGGCAAACATTTTTTTTTTAATGTAAAAGATGGTGCACACATTTCTAATATAGAAAGGTTATAGGACAAACATTTGAATGAAATTTAAAATATAGTGCACACATTTATGGGCAAGAAAGGTGATAGGACAAACAATTGAAGGGAAGGTAAATGCTATTGCACACATTTAAGGGCAAGAAAGGAGATAGAACATAAATTTGAATAAAAGGTAAAAGATAATGCATATATTTATTTGCAAATATGGTGCACACATTTATGGGCAAGAAAGATGATAGGACAAACATTTGAAGGAAAGGTAAAAGACAGTGCACACATTTATGGCAGACAAAGATGATAGGACAAACATTTGAATGAAATATAGATTATAGAAAAATCTTCAATAAGAGAGAAATATGGTGAGACAAACATTCATGAGAGAGAGAGAGAGAGACAACATACACATTAAAGCTAGAACCAGAATTATGAGAACCATTGACAGAAAAGAAATAAAAGATACAGGGACTTGATAGATCGATAGTAGTTCAGGAGACAGACAGGACTAACAGTGGAAATATACATATTTGGACAAACACTGAGTAAAGAGACACAATAAGATATATATTTGACAGAGAAAGTTTTTGAGCTGAATGCTATAGAAAGATTATAAAAATACCCTGGACAAACAAGAGAAGAAATACTGAAATTTTAAAAGATTGAACATTAACTCTTTGAGTCCCAAGGAACGCATCATACGTTCGTAGGTTCCTACCTAGAAGCCCAATGAATGCATAATGCACCGATTTTATTACTTTCTTTACTACCCCCCTGGGCCTGTGATGCTAAACCCCCTGGGACTTTAGGGGTTAAGGAAGAATGGCTAATACAGAATCTTGTATCAGAAGCTGAAATATTTTGGTCATATCGTGCACCATGGTGAATAGGAAAGAAAGTTATAGCAGAAGGCATGGTACCATTAAAAAGGAACAGGGACCGACAAACACAAAAATGTTCGCAGGATATGAGTGACTCCATGAATAGTGGAAGAGCTGGTGAGAGACCGAGTTTTTTTCAGACAGACCCTGATGAGAGCTATGTACTGCATAGGACCTGCTACATGATGAATGAACAGTGATGCAGGACAAACACTCTAAGAGGATGAAATAGAACACACAGGACATACACTCATCCAGTGAGAATCATTAATAGGACAAGCACTCAGATATAAGAAAGATGAATAGGACGCCTAAATTAAAGAAAAATGACAAAGAGATATGAACCGACATCTGATCACTCTGGGAATTTGCATAAATTTTCCATCCCAATCTTGAGTAGCCAGTGCAAAGTTTCAGTTCCGATGTTAGCAGTAGCAGTCTGATTGTATGTCCGTTTTGCCTTTTTTCTTGAGTGCTGGGGTGTCGACCAGATCCCCTGGTCATTCCCCATGCTTCCACTCTGATCAGTCTCCCAAAGGGCCTTGACCACACCCAGCTTGTTATGCATCAGTTTATCACAAGGGGTGCAGAATGAGCCAGCTTGACTGCCTGTTTGTTTCCTTACACACCTACATAACCTGGAGAAGATGTACACTTGAGAGAGTTAGCTAAACATGACAAGCACTCCAGAGAAGAAAGTAAATGGGACATACACTTCAGGAGAAACATTTAATATCAATACAGCCAAAGGGAGAAATGAGCATACACTCCATGTCAGAATGCCAGTAAAGATGGCGGGTAGTTTTGAAATAAATCTTAGTTGCAATTAGTCCCACCTGGCAGTAGTTTTTTACAATTGTCTTTAACCATGTTTAGCATAAATACTGCTAAAGCAAAGTGCTCCCAAACAATCCACCCATAAATTGTAGCAGTATCGCAACTCCGAAAAAAAAACACTTCTGCATGAAGCATTAAAAAACCATTGCATCATTTTAGATTGAAAATGATGAAATAACCAACCAGAGACCATGCGGTAATGAACAATTTTTCTGTGTAACAAAGAACGACAAGGTTTGCAAACAGTAAAAAGAGAAACAGCTTGACTGCATTTAGAGTTGAATAGATAGAGTTTACTCTTGACTCACATGAACTAGCAGAGCCGTTTACCTGGGTAGTGATTTATCAGATAACAGATTTTCCCAGTTGTTTAGTTGAGCAGACGCCAAGCCATGCTTGGCATTCAGTCTGGTAAACTGATCATATTCGTAGAACAGGCAGCGGTGCATCTTTTACAAATGATTGCGTGAGCTAGCTGTCATGTTTCTTTAGTGATGCTGCGTTGTAATATAAACCTGAATGGAATAAGCCACATCTGGAATAAATCTTCCTTAGTGTCTTTGAGGCATGAACTTGAAATCACTCATATGTATGTGTGTTCTGTTTCTGGGTATGTTTTTTCCATGACTGCCTCATTCGGTTCATGAGTGCATGCTTTTCCTGGAGGTTGTTGGTGGTGCTGCAGGGCTCATGTTTTGTGCAATGCTCTTGAAAGGCAGTCATCTACTCTTTGAAATAAATTGAGCTATTTGGGAAAAAACCTGGTGTAGTGCAGTTTATATTGTCATCTTCTTCTCTTCTTAGATATTGGGCTGGTTACGTTTGCTTCCTATGCCATTTGCTGGTACCCATATTATGCTAAGTTAACCTGAGTCACAATTTTTAAAATTGGCTAGATAAAGATTTGATGTAGCCACTATCTTACCCTGTCTCTCAAGCATTTCCATCCATGCTTTTGTGTTTTTTCCCTTGATATTCATCTTATGCATATTTTTATATAAATATAACACACTATATTAAATACAGTTTGCTGTGTGAAAGATGAGTGTTTGGATAGGCCAAATGTAAGACGGGTCTGCGTGCCCTATTTGTGACCCTTTAAAAATAAAGTTTTTTCAGTTTTGTTTCTTTCTTCTTGAATTCCCATCTCACTGCATTTCCCACCCCGCTAGCATTCTCTCGTCTTTTTGCATTCCCTTTCTTGCATTCCCCCCCCCCCCCCCCCCCCCCCCGTGTCCCTGCATCTGTTTGCACTCCCCTATTTCACTGCATTCCCATCTCTGTGCATTCCCCTGCATCTCCCTGCACTCCCCTATTTTCTGGGAATCCCCATCTCCATGCATTTCCCTGCATTCTCTTGTCTGTCTGCATTCCCAAGTTTCCCTGCATTCCTCTCTCCCTACATTCCTCTCTCCCTGAACTCCCCTGTGTTCCATCACATTCCCCTGGCTCTACATTCCCCTGTCTCTGAATTCCCCTGTCTCCCCACATTTCCTTACCTTTCTGCATTCCTCCATCTCTCTGCATTCCTATCTCCCTGCACTCCCCTGTCCACCTGCATTCCCTCATCTCCCTGCATTCCTTGTGAGCCTCTGTAAACAGGGGAGTCAGTTGGCTTGTTGCTTAATTGTAACACCTTCATGCAGATACAACTCTACATGCAGGGTTAATGATTGTACAGGGCCTGAAGGTGTCAACTGACTGGTAATGAGAAAAGCAAACTAAATCAACATGTTTTTGTAGTGCACTGTGGGTCTCCCAGTGGTGCTGCATGAGAAGGTTTAGGAGAGATGGGTATATTTAAAGACCGTCCTGTGCCAGAAATAAATTGGTTTATTTTGCCTTCGTTATGAAAGAGATGTTGGTTTGGTTTTTTTCTTCTTTTTACTCTTTTCTTTCTTCACCTGCCTCTTCTTGAAAAAAGGATAGATGGAATGAAGGAATGAAGAAAGAAAAATATGTGATCTGTATGTCTTTACCCACTCTCTTTCTTTTCCTCCTCCTTCTCCTCCCCCACCTTTCCCCTCTTCTTCATCTTTATTGTTTATCCTCAAAACTTAGTAGTTTTTCTACATCAAAGAAACTCTTCAACCGTATCATGTATCTGTGGTGGTCAAGGCAACCAGAAGACAAGAAGCAGAACCCTGTATCTTCCTGGCCACCTGAAGCTGTTAGATAGGAAGTGAAGAAGAATAAGAAGATATACAGTAAAAAAAAAAGGTGATCGGTTGGGTGGTTCTGTTGGGATCACTGGCATTCATGTCCTGTGTTCAGAGCCTCCTTGTGGGATCAAAGTATACTTTCCTGTCTTTTTCTTTGTCACAGTATCTTTACCAATCTTTTGTCTTCTTCTTCTTCTTCTTCTTCTTCTTCTGCTACTCCTCCTTCTTCTTCTTCTTAATTTGCCTGTGTTATTGTTTACAGCTATGCTATGATATCTGCAACACTGGGGCAAACACAACCTGTTTAAAAAAAAAAACACTTGGGAGTTCCAGGGGTTTAGCATCGGAGACCCACGGGGTGGTAATGCAGTTTTAAATTTCACAAGTTTGCCACAATAATACAGATCATACTAATTCAGCGGCCATACAACACAAATAATACATCAGAGTTACCAAGGGTTGTTGAGGAATAATATTAGTATACTGCTACACCAAATACTGCTAGACAAATAATTGTAGTAGTAGTTAAATATTAGTAAATAAACAGATGGCATGTTCAGAGAAATTAGTAAAATGAAAAAAAAAAAATTTCCACTTTCCACAATGGCACTTAATGAAAACTCAGTAAAATAGATCCAGAATGAATCACAAATGAGCATGAACCACATTATAATGTATAAGTAAAATATAAACTCAGTCTTATATTACATCTAATTCGAGAGAACATGTGAAGCATCATAACAGAACACCATTATTTGATAAAAGAATTGACTTCCCAAAACAGTTAACATCTTCACACAAAACAAAGTTTATATAACACTCAGTTTGCCTGTAATTGTGTAGCTATGTTTCTAAATAAAAGACATATTAGAGCTGTCCCTCATCAGTTTGACTCTATAAAGGATTAAAACAAGTCTGCTTCTCAACTTTATCCATCTAACTTCGGATAAATCTGATAAAGACACATTTTATTTTAATTTAAGGCTTCTAAAGCTATAGGTCATGCAGGTATGCATGTAGAATGCCGCTCGACGTCTTGCTGTTTTAGAATAGTAAACCTTGCAAGCATGCTATATTTTAGGCTTTTAACCACCTTTCCAAATAAAACTGATGGTCAGCACCTGTGATATCGCAAATGAAGAACTCGAGAGAAAGTATCAACTGTGCATTTTAAGTTTTGTTATACTGGTCAGTGTTAAATTAAAAACATGTGTTCGTCACACGCTGTTTTGTGTTCTTTAGAACTCAGAGAGTTGATTAGTCACTGTTTACACCATGCTTGTTAAGGGACAGTGAAGCTGTTTTCATCTCCTAAAATGTAGTTCTGAAACCCACAAGGGGAAAGCTTTTTATTTTAAGCAAAGTTAATGATAGTAAAGTGAAAGTAAAGATCCCATTTAATGCCTTTTAGGTGCATCAGGCATATGAGAAGAGCACCCATATTTTTACAGACCAATCAGCACTAGGTGGGTAATGTGGTGAGTATTTCACTGGCCGTCTCTACATCTCCAGGACATACCTCCTCGTATCCATTTAAGACTGGGTCGACCTGCGACGCCCCATACCACGATAAAAGTCCACGCAGCCAGCAGCGAGTTTCAATCGCGGTATGTTAGAATTGTGAGTTGGACTCACAGCGCCTAAGCCGGGGATGCGTCTAAGCGTAATGATCATTCTTTATATGCTTTAATGAATCATAACCTTGTTACATCCTAATAAGTCTTTCTGTATGTGACCTCCCAGTATCTGTCTATTATAAATACTAGCTTCTAAAGTTGGAGAGAAAAAGGAGAGCTCTGCAACACCAACACCATGGAAATGTTACTTAAAAAACAGACTCTGCGCAAAGCCTTTACATCTGCCAACAATTGCAGGTTCTTGTCACGATTGAAATATCTCAAAGTGTTAATAATGTATTGTACTTCAGGATCACAGACTTCTAGAAGGCAGTCTTTGTGCCTGTTTACTTCTCTTTTTCTATTAAAACTATGTAAAAAAAAATGTGTTTATTTCTCTGCGTGATTGTTTTTGTCCTTACTGTTGACTTAGACTACCTCTTTCTCGGTCTCTATCTCTCTCACTGACTCTATCTCTCTCTCTCTCATGCTTTCTATTTTCTGCACTTTTCTTTGTGTATCTGTCTCAGTATTTTTGTTACTTCTCTCACCCCCCCATCTCTCTCTCTCTCCCTCTCTCTCTCTCTCTCTCTCTCTCTCTCTCTGTCACACACATATTCATGTTGTGTGCACCATCATTGGATTTTCTGTAATTCTTTCCCAGTTACTTGATGATGTGATTGTCGATCATTCTATGGAAAGAAACGAGAAGGCACGAAAGAAATCACTTCAAGAGGCTAAACTAATCTGGCAAAATGAATATCCCGATGACCCTTTTGAGGTCGAGCTTAATCCAGAAGCTGTTATCCCAAAATACAGAGATGGCAGGACTGATTTCTCCTATGACATAGTTTCAGCAGCCGGTAGACAAAAGGAGTTTGGTTATCAGGTAGAAATAAAACCTTCCTTTTTCTTTCTTCTTTTTCTTCATTTCTTACTGTCCTTCTTCATTGACATTTGTTTTTTCATTGTCTTTCCTTCCTTTTTCTCTGTCCCTATTTCCTGTTTCTTTCTTCATTACTTCCCTTCTTCTTTGATTTTTAACTCCTGTTTCATTGTCTTTCCTTACTTTTTTTTTCTTTCCTTATTTCTTTATGTGTCTGATACCCATCTTTCATAGTATCATGAGTCCATTAATTTAGTTTATCTGGTCATCTACAAATGATAAAACATACATCAGGGAAAAAGGCCGAAAGCTAGCAGGTTGTTTCCATAAACTTATCATAGACATCAAATCCCAAGCAGTTGTTATTTCAGCCCCTTTCATGGAGTTGAGCCTCTTACAAAGTTAAAAAAAATAAAGGACCCTCTTTCACGCCTTTAAGTCAATTGGCATATAGGGCTAGACCTATATTTTATAGACTAATCAGTAGAACCTTTTAGTAGTTAATATTTAGGACTTAAGGAGTTTAACAGAGTCTTTATGGAACAGAAATAGTAATTATATAATCACAGTAAATTTTACACATTAAAATATCAGATGCAAAGGGTTAGTATAAAATCTGTCTGTGATAAAAGACAGCAAGAACATTGTGTCTTTTGGATGACTAAGAAACTTATGATGAGGTTTATGATGCCCAGTTTACAACAGAAACTGCCTAGGTAAAGTAGATATGGCGTTTCTTGCACAAAATCTTACTCTGACTACCATAGAAATATTTTTTTTATTATCTTGAAGAAGTAACTCATTCACAGATGGTCATCCTCCATCCAGCAGGAATCAGTGTGTGCAACATTCCATTGTCTGATATCTATCGCAGCTTTCCCACTTTAAAGCATTGCATGTGTAACATTCTGAAAGAGGCGGAAGCCCAAAGACAACTTATCACATACATCAGAAGGAGACAGTCATTTTTTTTCCGGCCATGTTATGAGAAGAAGGAAAATGGAACATGTGGTGACCACTGGAAAGATCTGGGAAAGGAGGGATAGAGGGAGACAAAGAGATACGATTCTTGGCAGTCTTGTTGCCTGGCATCGAGGTGTGTCAGCACACAAACTGATACATGCTGCAGTAGATTGTGGAGAAGCATGATTGCCCACACCAGTCTGCAAGGAACCTGATGATAATGATATGTAACATTAATCTAATTTATTTTTTAATGACTCCTATTATTCTTTGCCTTTTCAAGGAACCTGATGATAATGATATGTAACATTAATCTAATTTATTTTTTAATGACTCCTATTATTCTTTGCCTTTTCATGCAAACATTTTGTACTTTGTTTAACTGGTTTTTTGTCTTCTTCTTATCTGCCATTCTTGACAGCAACATGTGCTTATCTCTAGATTTTTTTCTTCATCCCCTGGCTTACAAGGCAGACATGGAGAAACTCTACGGAAAAATCTTCAACCATGATGACAGTGTGAATTTATCTGACAATTGTTAGCCAGCATCTGTGATTTAGTGGTTATGAGCCAAGTTTCATATTCCGGCACACCAGGTTTTATTCAGCCACAGGTAATTTGGCAAGAGACTGCAGTGCATTGGTTTTAATAATGGTCTCTGGCTTAGGCGTTGCGAATGCACTTCATAATTCCATGGTTCTGGGTTTGATCTCAGCTGCAGGTGATTTGGTGGTAGATTGTCTTGTGTTGGTTTGAATGGTGGTATTGAGAGCTGACTGCTCAGAGAATTAGCAAACTACTTAATGAAAAATTACCTAGTGAAATCACATACAGCCAAAATGTGCAGGGACTGGTTCTGCGTACAGTACATGGAATTAACTTGATGGGCGTCAGATTGTTCAGACAGAAATGTCAAACTGCTGAGTGTGAAATTACCTAGTTAAAAACTAAAACCGCCAACAAATCCTGAAACTGGTTTGTGATTTCATCTAAAGGACATGCAAATAGTATTATATAAATGTCATAAAATCTTCATCAGGGCAGACTATTAAAGATATATGTTTTCTTCTTGTGTCCTCTCCCTGATACCAGGTTGTAGCCTTGTGGTTTTCTGTGTATGTTTTGCACTTCTGGGGTGGGTTGGGTGGTGGATATTTTTTTTTTCTGTTGTTGTAAGTTTCAGCTACACTAAATATCCATCTCTGTCTTGGTCTTTCCTTCTAAATGTTCTGCTGTAAAAGATCTTATATGCAGTTTGATCCTACTAGATGGTGAACCATTTCATTATTTGTCTGTAAGTATAATTCAGACACAGTCTTATTTTAGCTTACTCTGTAATGCTCGCATTGTAACCCTGTCCCTTCTTATGTTGTCAGTGACCTTACAGATGCAGGTCAATTCACAGGTAGTTAGTTATCTTCTGTTCTAGTGCTCTACTCATAGCATAAATGGGGATGTTTATGCCTATTTATGTTTACGTTTATTGATTACTCCTTCTATACATCTTTATATATTTCAAATCAAAAATTTTACAAATGTACATAAATAAATGTGTAAACAATTTATTGGGCACCTGTGTAGAATAGTTTGTTTTTTAAAGGATTTTTTTTCTTCAAAAATTCCCAAAGCTCATGACCTTTTTAAGCATTGTGAGGTGAAAGTTCGACTCAGCCCAAGTTAGATAGTTAGGATATATATATATATTTTTTTTTAAAGGCATCCGTCAATCCCAGGGGACTATGAAGATGTGCCGCTGGCTTCAGGAACAGCATCTGCTGTAAGTTGGGGATGGAGGTGCTAGTAATCATTGCTGGTTGGTGGAAGGGAGATTTTTACTTTTCTCAGGATATATATCCAAGAAAGTAAAGGTGGACAGCATGAAGTTGATCACAGCGCATCTAAAGAAATATGGGTCTAGCTCAGTATCTTCCAGTTTAGAGATCAGAAGATCTAAAAGTTTCACTTGAAAGAAAGTTAATGAATTGTGTCTCTGTTTACCAGGCCTGGAGGGAAGTGTTCAATGAAAACTTTGCCAACTATGGAGCCATGTACAGGGGAGAGAACCCTGCAGGGAAGCTGTTTAAACTGAAGAGTGACGGAATCCTTGGCATGAGAACAAAATCGGCTCACCTCGTCTTTGACAGAGTGGAGCTGAAGGCTGCGCCCAACGTCTCAGGAAAATCCAAGCTGCAGATCTGCACTGCTACAAACTCCAAACAGGTACAGGGAAATGTTGGATTGCTTTTGCAGGGAGGTGTTTTGTCTTGCAGTGAGTTGTTTTGTCTTGCAGTGAGTTGTTTTGTCTTGGGGGAGATATTGTTTTTTCATGCAGGGAGATATTGTTTTTTCTTGCAGGGAGATATTGTTTTGTGTTGTTCTTAGTCTTACAGAGAGATGTTGTTTTGTCATGATTGGCACTTATGTAAGTAGATAATGCCTGATCAGTTACTGCCATTTAATTTCTCTTGCTAAATCATTCTGAAAAGAATTACCAACCAATTACAATTTTTGTTTTGTCTTTATATTATATAGTTTTTACTTTATCAAAATGAGGGCACTGCAGTGAAGCTATGAAAGAATTTTAAAAGTTTGGTTGGGAAAACTAAGTATATGTCACTTTTACAGGACCAGTTCTAAAAGACAAACAAAGGACTGTGGCGATTAGCCTTCATTATTAGAATGACAAAAAAAAAAAAAAAAAACATAAAACATGACCACGTTACAGTATTCAGTAGTGTTCAGTATACATTCAGCATATGGTCTCTACAGTACTGCTCAGGCTTTGTGCTTTGGAGAGGAAGAACTTCATCCCTGGCCTTAACCCTTTGACCTGAAAATGCTAAAAATATATGGGCCATGAGTCCGTTTAATTTGGGGGGGGGGGGGGGGGGGGGCTCCTTTTAAAACAACTATTTTACACAGGTACCTAATAAATTGTTTTAAAATGTATTTATCTATGTACATTTGCCTCGAAATACCACTCAACTGCCAACCTTGATTCCAACATCTCCACCCCTAAAGCAGGTGCCTAGAGCAAATGGTATTTAGCTGCGCTTTTCGAGAACAGTTCACTGGAAATGGCCATATATCTGCATTTATGTGGCTGTGTCACAGCCGGAAATGACTAGATTTAGCCTTTTTGGGGTTAATTGATTTTATGTGCTGTTCTTTCCATATCTCCATGTAGCACATTGTAACACTATCGTCTGGGAAGTCAGAAAGGCATCAACAATATCATCATCATCATGTGTCCTGCCGACTGGCGTAGGCGCTCATGCGTCTCCACAGATCACGATCCCTGGTTGCCTGGAACAGCTTTCTGGATGATGTCCCTCCATGCCATCGTTTTAGCCCATCCAGCTTTATCTCTCTTGGTCTGCCTCTACCCCTTTTTCCACTGAACTTTCCAGTTGTCACGATGTTCTCCAATGTCTCTCTTCTCATTATGTGGCCAAAGAACAGTGTTTGTCTCTTTCTTATTTTTGTATATAGAGATCTACTTTCATTAGCCTCTTTCAAGCAATCGTTGTTAGTTACTCTCGCCGTCCAAGGTATTCGTAACATTCGTCTCAGAAACCCCATCTCTGTTGCTTCCAAATTCTTCTTAATTTGTTCAGTGACATTCCAAGATTTTCTGCCATACAGCAGAACGGGTTCTATGTAACATTTTAGCACCCTCTTTTTGACATTAAATGAGAGCGATTTATTACATTATATATATATACATAGAGAAATATCTGTTCCTGAATTTAATTTTCTGACATTGATCTTATCAAAGGTTGGAGTCATAGCAAAACTTAAGGGATCGGAGAGAGTTTGGCAGGAGAAGTCCCTAGGCTCGGTAACCTTTGACACCAGAAACGTGAACTGCCTTAAGTTCAGTCTGTATGAATGCACGGGTTGGGCATTCTTTGGATCCAAGACCTTGGTGGCAGAGACAGGCTTTGATTTTCTCAGCGTCATTGAGACTCTCCCCATTGGGCAGTCCTCTGTGCAGGAGTTGAGCACACCCAGGGATTCGAACTTACAGGTGTGTGTTTAGTTTGTTTTAGGGTTTATATATTTTGTTCTAACTTTGCCTTGATTTAAAATAAGGGTGTATCAGTATCTTTGTTGTTATCACTATCATCAGCGCAGTATTATCATCATCTTCACCATTAAAATTATCGCCAATATTCTATCAACAGCACTATCGTCATCATGATCACCATTATCGTTATCCACTTAACATAACTATCCAATTTATGACTTTCATGATTCACTTTATTAACATTATCTTTAGAACAGATACTCAGTAATTTTCTCTTTTGCAATCATTACCCTGTCAGCGTCTTCATCTGATCTGATTTCTGGTCAAATTATGTTCCAGTTTTCCACCTATTCCATTATTCTCAGTTTAGCTCTCATATCCGCCAATGTCTTTAAATTGATGTTAATGAATGAGTGAATCAAGAGTTGACTACAGTGTGCTCTGAACCCTACCAGACCTGAGACCCTGAACCTAACTGTCCACTATACCTGAGCTCCTAGGCATAAATGCAAAAAACCAACATGATATACACAAATATTAGTTGCATGGAAACAAGTGGTTAGAAAAAGATGGAACTTGGAGAAATTGTAGAAGATAGGTTTACCTTTCATCTAGCGATCCACCCAACAGGAAAAGCCTTGTTTCACAAAGTGAGCAACAGATGTTGCTCTTTGAAGGACATGCCCCCTTCTCTCACTATCGATCTAGTTCTGGATCTGGAAGGTTCAAGGTTCTCCTCATCAGTTGAGCTCTCACTGTCTGTGTGACTTGAACTGGGAACATATTCTTGATGAAATTCTGACTCCTCAGAGTCTGGATCAACATAAGTATCGATCATCTGTTGGACTGTGAAAAGCCTAAAGCTACTTCGCTTTCCTGTCAAAGTGCTTGGTTCATCAGCCGCTTCATTGTGAATTTTCAGAATTGTTTTACGTTAAACAACACAAAGTAAATCCACACACATTGGGGGCAGCCATTTGCAGTGACTAACAATGAGGTTTGGCCATGATTGGTTTGCTACTTTTAGTTTGTGACGCATTTTTCACGTAGTACACAAAGTACTGAGAATTAGGTACAGCGGTTAAGCAGCAGATTAGGAAATTCCAGTAAAAGCGGTACAGCGGTCTGGTAGAGTTCTTAATCAGTAGCCGGGGAAGACTTCCCATTCTCCTGGTCATTAACCATTATTGGAGGTTCCAGCATCATTGCAGACATTATACAAAAAGTCCTTCATTGCCCCAATTGAAAAACTGGTCAAAAACGTGTCAGTCCCGTAAAATCTAAGCTTGCACACACAAAGTAAAAATACATAAGGCAGAAGTCAGATGTGCCAACACTAATGATCACACACGCCATGACTTCTTCATATCATCCTCTTGTGTCGTTATGCATCACATAGGGCTCGTACTTTATTCTTTCACTCCATGATGACTTAGTGATCCACATATTTCTTTGGCGCACAGGTTGACTTCAAGGTTAACATAAGCTCAGTCAAAAAGGGCCCAATTCTGTTGTTCTTGAAGGCAGGACAGTATGAGCGGGCAATCATGCCAGAGAATCTGGAGAAGTTGTGGGGACCAATCCCACTATCACGGCTGCCTCCTGGCACAGACAATTGGTGTGAGGTAGCATCTCACAAGTAGGTAGTTGCTTTTGCTTTTTAGTAATTATCTTTTTTTCTTTAAAGTTTGGCTGTTTGTTGTTGTTGTTGTTTTTTTTTTTTTTTTTTTATGTTTAAAAAAAAAAAAATAATAACTGTAGTCCCTTAGTTTTATATACTGTGATTTACATACCATTTTATAGCATAAGATAACACTTGTCTGGAAAGCGGGCAGAAAGGTGCCAACAAGTCACCACCGATTCCCCTAGCACAGAGGTTCTCAGTGAACCAAGTCTTGCTGACGTCTATTTTCTAATGTTAGCATAAGATAACACTTGTCTGGAAAGCGGGCAGAAAGGTGCCAACAAGTCACCACCGATTCCCCTAGCACAGAGGTTCTCAGTGAACCAAGTCTTGCTGACGTCTATTTTCTAATGTCTCCACAGACTCTGTGCTGTTTGACAGTCTGTAACATACTGAAAAAATATAGTTTGATTTATAAATATTTTCACTGCAAAAAGAATTAATTGCATTCTAAGTGAGCGGCTGGCCGAAAGTTAAGCGCTGAGCTTCCAAGCGGAAGACCCAGGTTTGAATCCTCAGTAAGGCTGAGGATTTTTTTCCTCACCTGCACAGTCATAGCAATAGCATTAGCCATGCGGCCTTAAATCCTCAGGCTAAAAGACCCCCCTGCCTACACCGCAAAAGTGGTAAAATAAAGGCATTTGTTTCTTTGGTATTCTAAGTTGAGAGGTTAGGTAATTCTGGCACACTCTCTCTTTCTGGATGATAGTGTACCATTTTATGTTGAATTAAGAATCAATATCGCAGCACTTGGGGCACCCCCAAAAGGGCCCCGTCTCTATCTTCAGCAGCAAGTGAAGAGTTCCAAGTCCGATGGTACCAGTAACTGTCAGATTGTTTTTCTGTCTCGCCTTCCCCCTGAGTGTCAAGTGTCGCCAGATCCCCTTGTTACTCCTCCCAGCGCCATTCTCCTCAGACCGTAACGATCTGTCTATACCTGTGCACTCTTCACTCGCTCCTAAAAGGCTCTCACAACATCCGCCTTGTCATACATCAGTTTGCAACTATGTGGTACAGAACCAGCCTGTCTTTCATTTTGCCATAGGGAAAGCATTTGAATCACAGCCAATTACTGGATATAAAGTTCCTTCTCTTGATAGCACAAAGTCTGGCCTGTTTGGTAGAAACCATGTATTGTCCTAGCAGAAGGATCCCTCTCTCTGCCTGCTGTGTTAACCCTACCAGACCTAAGGTCCTGAACCTAACTGTCCCTATAACCTGAGCTCCTGGGCATTACCACGAAAAAACCAACATGATATACACAAATATTAGTTACATGCAAACGAGTGGCTAGAATATGATGAAACTTAGAGATGTTGTAGAAAATAGGCTTACCTTTTATCTAGCGCCAACATTCCACCTTTGTGTGCGAATTCACTCATCAGGATCAACTTTGTTTCACAAAGTGAACACCAGATGTTGCCGTTTGATGGACACACCCCCTCCTCCTACTATCGATCTATTTCAAGATTGATAATTTTCAACACACAAAATTGGTTCACACACACGGGGAAGCCATTTGCAATGTCTAACAAAGCAGACTGACGACGATTGGTTGGTTTTTTTTAGTCAGTGACGCATCTTTCTCACGCACTGTGCAAATAGCCGAAAATTAGGGCCAGCGGTATGGAGAACAGTTATGAAATTCCCGGAAAACCGGGCCGGCGGTCTGGTAGGGTTAACTCCAAGGGAAATCTAACATCAATACTTTCTAAGTAAAGCATGCTGTAGAAGCTGCCAGATCAGAAGAGCGGTGCTGTGTCAGTATGTCTGCCTGTCAGAGCGTTTTTTATGGACCTGCTGCAGCCAAGGCTAAGGGTCTTGGCTACCCTGCTATAACATTAAGTTACCGTTAATTTCCTTATCCAAGATTAAGGCTAGTGTCCTCCCCAGTGTGTTCCTCTGCCTTTTAATTCTTAATCATTGGTTTCATTTGTGTAATCGTCTTAATTTTTTCTTGTTTTCATTTTTATGTTAGTTGGATAATGACAGTAATCTTTCTTTAAAATATTATGATAGCCCATATAGCCAGATGTTTTTTTTTTCAGAGTTGACCTTGGAACCTAGCCTAAAATGGGTACCAGGTAAAGTTCTGAGAAGTAAAGGTAGCTGGCGTAATGTTGATTGTATCACTCACCAAGTGCCGATTGTCTATTGTATATAAGTCTAGCACTATGTGGCCAGTACGCCTTAGGTAGTGGAAGAAAGACCTGAAGTTTTTTTTTTTTTTTAAACTTTGTCCTAACTCTTACATATGCTTAATACACCTCCTTGTGTGAAAACAAGTCTGTTGAGCTTCACTTTCTGTCCATAGAGTCCTCAACCACAGAGGTACAGCATTATTTACATGTCGACTCATTCACTCCCTACCGCTGATGCAGTCAGCAGTGCATGTGTTCTGCCAGGACAAAATGGTGGCTGTTGGTCACTTAATTGGCACTGACCAGCTGCCCATCCCTACACAGGTGAGTGTTAACTCTTTCGCTACCAAGCAGTTTATCATGTGTTTATTGTTGTCTAGTGATAACATCTCTGCAGGATGCTCAAATCAATCAGCAATGTAGGGTAGAACTCAAAAACAGATTCAGCATTTTACAAAAAGACTAAGCAATGGTAATCAACACATTTCATGAAGGTCAGATTAGCAGTGGAGAAAATATTAGGCGGTCACACACACAAAATGAGGAGTGGATTTCCAAATGGGGGAAATCTTTTACGCACAAACAAAAATTAAAAAACAAATGTTAAAAGATAATCGCTCAAGTTGAAAAAAACTTTCCACAGGATATTCACAAAAGAATATTGAGGTTGAAGCAGAAGCAAAAACAGATAAAGTTTCCTATATAGAAAAATTAGCAATAGAAGCAGTGAAGGAGTGGGACATCAAAATGTTGTATAATATAACCAGTAAACTTAAAGAAAATGTGTATCTCTCCAAAATGTGCCTCGGAAATTAAAGAATGAAAAGATGTTTAAAGCAGAGACGGGACAATTGGAAAGGTCGAGAGAAGATCGAGAGAAGACTTCCAGGGATTTTCTAAACTGTCCAGACCCACATGTATTTGCTGGTATACCTGAGGCTGAGGATAAGCATACAGCTATTCTCAAGAGGCACAGCTTAGGCAGACTATTAAAGCTCAAAAAGTTAACCAAGCACCTGTCAGTAATAGGATTTGCCCAGAAATGTTGTTTGTGGAAGAGACAGAAACACCAGAATTGCAGTGCAAGGATTTTCAAGATGTCTGGAAAAGGAGCAAATTTCACAGGGGTTGGTACCATTGTCAAACTACCCAGGAAAAGAGATTTGGGAAACTGTAATAACTGGGTAGGTATCACATTACTATCAGTAACAAGTAAAGTATTCAGCAGAATTATTCATAAGAGAATAGCTCAATCACTTGATAGTTCCCCATGTGGGTTCCGGGGCCCTATTTGGGGGGGGGGGGGGCAAAAAGAATAGACCCACTGCCTACTCAAAAGCATGTCGTAAGAGTTGACTAATTGGCAGCTTCCTTCGAAGTCGGAGTGCATCTGCCTGACAGGCAAGAAACCAGCAGTCTGCATACAAATGAGTCAGATCTGTAAAACGGATGCACACGCAACACTCAGGTTCTGGAACAGGACTGCAGTCCAAAAGCGGACGAACAACCATAACTTTCCGCTAGAGTTTACAGCTGGTGAAAACGAAGAAGAAGAAGAAGACCTGATAGTAAAAGTGGGCAAGAGCAAGCAGGTGTTACTGATTATTGATTTAAGAATCGACGTCATAACACACGGGGCATACCCATAGATGCTCTGCCTCCAGCAGCAAATGTCTTAGAGTGTAGATGCTAAAGGTTCAAGTAGCACACTGATGATACACGTGTCATTCTCTTCCTCTCATCGGTCCCTTCTTGCCTGACCCACACCTAATTCCTCGTTCGCACGATCTTACACACATTATTTTATCTAACCTTGGGTCTTCTGTCAACAGTTTTTCATAAATGGTCTTCAGGATGTATCTTTGACCTGTACGAGCGTTCCTGTAGCTATTGCTTTTGTAGCCAGAAAATCTGCTCTTTCATTGCCTCGCACTCCTGCATATCCACCTAATTTCCTGTAGTGTTGGCATACTAGTGCTTGGTATCCACTCATGCTTAATTTGTCCATTTTGAACCTTCCACAGTACTGACTGAGAATCACTCACAGTAATTCCTCTTGTAACTTTATTTTCTTCTGTCCACATCAGAGCTGCAGTGATTACCTCCACCTCCATCCTCATGCTTAAAGTTGTAGATTTAAAAAAAAGAAGGGAATTATGCTTTGACCATATTTTCACACTGTGTCATATAATTGAACAGTACATGAAATATTACAGTTTATGTGATATTCTGAGATTCTGAAAAGGCTTTTTCATAGCCTGCATAGGGAATCATGATGAAAGATTTTCCCTCTTTGTAGCATACCATTGAAAATAGTAAATAAATTGAAGCAGTTAACATAGAATTTTAATGCAGGATAGTCTGTGATGATAATACAATAAAAAATTAGTCTTTTCAACTGACAATTGTGTAATAGTGTTCGATATGGCATGATTTAAAAAAAAAATTGTTCTGTAGTTTTTGAAAACAGTGCTATAGAAGTTAAACTGTAGAAAAGATTGGGGTCGCAACATTTAATATTTCCTAGGATTGCAGTAATGTAAATATCCAGTCCATTGTGGAGACATTTCAGTTTTTGAAAGATAATGTTACTGGGTTTTTTTTTCTTTCTAATTAGGTTTCAAAGAGGGCAGCTGCGGTAACCTTGAACCCTAGAGCAGGTGAAAGGGCAGTTCTTATAAAGAACCACAAGGGAGATTGGGCGATTGTTGTTGGTCGTTGGACTGGCTATAGGAAAGGAGTACCAGGTGTTGCAGGTGGGCCCTTGTCTGTCAACAGAAGTTCATATTAGATTTATTTTTATCTCTGTGGGTCCTGGGGCCCCATTTTGCAGGGAAAAATGATAGACCCACTGCCCCCCCCCCTCCCCCCGCCCTTACAAATATATTGTAAAAGGTAATGAATTAGGGGTGTTTTCTTCAAAGTCAGAGTACATCTGCCTGATGGGGGAGAAACCAACAGTCTGCATACAAAAAAGCCATATCTGTGAAATGGATATGCATGCAGAGCCTAAGTTCTGGAACAAGACTTAAGTCCAGAAGTGGATGAACATTCAGAACTTTCCACTGGAGTTTACAGCCAGTGAATGAATACACAGAAGATCCAAATTTCTTTTTAGACTTATTTTGCTTTTAGCCACAAATTGATACTAATTGTTCTGCCTTTGTTTATTTATAGTTATGTAAAGAAATTGACTATTCTTAGTTTTTGTTTGTTCGGTTTTAGTTGTGTAAAGACCCTAGTGGTTTGTCTTTAGCTAAAGCCCTTAGCATTGATTGGCACCTGGTCTTATTGGAAAGCTGAAACAGGCAAACACTGCTCTTGTGATCGCTTCTGCAGCATGCCTAATTCCAGACATATTGATGTTACCTTTCCTGTGGAATCAACAAGACAGGCCAAGAAGAAGATCATAATTCATGTGTAATGTGTGGTCTATACAAAACCGCCCAGGCTTTATGCTATAGAAATGAGGAACGTCATCCCTGGCTTTCAGTGGTCTAGGAAGACTTTTCTGAATGCGAGGATGTCTTGCTAATTAGACTCTCTTTTACCGGGAAGGCTAACCCTGTCAAAAAATGCCCGCAGAAGTCGGATGTGTTGGCCGAAAGGTGCAAATATCGCAGCCATGCTGTAAACAGACACAACGCAATTATATTTTCAGATGAACACAGAAGAAGAAGACTCTCTTTTGTCATGGGCTGGGATTCCAATGACCCCCCCCCCCCCCCCCCCTCTCTCTCTCTCCTTTTTCTCCCCTTATTCGCAGTATAGCACTGTTATCTGGAAAAGTGAAACATATTGTTTGTCCTTATTATAGTTCTAGTTTCATAATTATTATTATTTTTTTTTGGGGGGGGGGGGGGGGGGGGGGGGGGGGTCTTTTTCTGATTTTATTTATATAATGAAACAAGTTCCCTTTTGTGTGTGTTTATGTATGTATGTTTAGTTGTATAAAATTTAACTTGAGCATGTTTACTGAAAGTGTTTTTTAACCAGTAACTGTAGATATGAATTCAGTATAGAATTATCCCTGTGACGGTTCTAGGACCACATTTGGGGGGGGGGGGGGGAGAACAGACAAACCGTGGCCTGACAAGCGTATACTAAAAGGCAACTAGCGAGAGGGTTGTGCTGAAATTAGATGCGCTGGGCCAAAAGGCAAAAATAATTCTATGTTTGGCCATTTGATTACTTTTATAAATATACAATACATTTTCAGGTAAAAGAGGTTCAAGAGGCAAGCGTGGTGTGCCTGGCAGTCCAGGAACTCTTCACTTAAAAATCTGGCGGATGGAAACTGGTTACATGCAAGAACTGATCCTGTCTTATGATCAGAAAATTTATAGCATGATTCTATCGGGAGCAGTTGTGGACCTTAAGGCTGGATACGTTTTGGTATGTTTTGCTCTTTACAGTTACATTTTATTATCTGCCTTTTTATAAGACTAAGAATACATGATTCAAGATCACAACAACTCGGTCTAACAATCCATAAGGTAAAAACGAAGATAATGAGAATAAATCAGGCAAATAGCCATGTGGTTTCTCTAAATAGTATCCAGCTCCAAGATGTGGTCATATACCTTATTTAGGCAGAAATGTGGATACAGAGAAGGAAAGTGATCAAGAAAGTCAATTCCAAACACAAAAGGCAAGAGAAGCTTTCATAGCACTAGGAAATTTGTGGAGGTCAAAATAAATTAAAACTAACACTAAACTTAAGATTGTTAATTCTAATGTCAAGCCAGTACTGTTGTTTAGAATCACTAATGTTGAGCTTTGAGTGAGAACTAAACAAGTTTAGTGGACCAAGAGGTGAAGAAAAGATGCTTGACACACGTTGAGAAAACCTGAGAACAATACAACTTTAATGTCTTTGTACTGGAACCCACGGGGGCATAGAAATAAAGGCAGACCAAAAAAATTCATGGAGAAAGAAGCTAGAGAGTGAAGTTAAAAAAAGATGAGGAGGACATGGGGTCAGCTGCATGCAATAACGAAGCTTAAAACAACTTGGTGTAAGTTGGTTGAGGGCTTATGCTCCATTGGGGGATAGAAGGAGAAGAGTAGAACTGGTCAGTTTTACTTAGAATATTGTTAGCAAGCGTCTATAAAACTCTCGTCAAAAATATTAAACTGTTGAAACCACATCTAAGATCAGTTTTTAACCACTACCTGTTTCTGAAGTTTGTAATAAGTTGGCTCTTAATAAATATCCAGATGTCAAAAGTTTACATCCTCATCAAAAAGAAAGGAAGAATTTGTAAATTAACCTGAGCCTGCTTTAAAGGTCCATTTTCCACCCTTTGGCATATAGTGCTAAACCTATATATTTTATACCAGCTTGCAGTCAGTTGTTGATATCACAAATTGGTTTTACACTGTGTTCATGAAATACAGGACAGATACCACCTCCCAGAAAGACGTCAAGGCATTCAGAATGTTGCAAAGAATCTACCACCACATGCTCACTTTAAAGCTCCAGAAGTCCTAATGAAATTGGTAGGCGAGGAAACCAAACAGTTCGAACCAATGGCTCTTATAAACTCATCGCTAAAGACCATTGATTCTTAGCCCCAAGAATGGATACATGTTTATACTGATGGATCTGCATTTAAAGCTACCATTAACGCAGGTTATGGAGTCTATGTAGGTTATCCCGATTGACCTGTTAAAGAGCTTTTTGGTGCATGTGGGGAATTCTGCTCAAATTAT
The DNA here is from genome assembly GCA_905116865.2 of Candidula unifasciata. Taxonomy (NCBI): domain Eukaryota; kingdom Metazoa; phylum Mollusca; class Gastropoda; order Stylommatophora; family Geomitridae; genus Candidula; species Candidula unifasciata. The sequence goes on along the minus strand of CAJHNH020007779.1, from coordinate 608,368 downwards.
GAAGCTAAAATAATTGCACCGGAAACAGCAGTATACCACCTAAAGACTGCAATGGGTGTTTACCCTTGAAAGGCCCAAAATATTGTCATCTTCACAGATTCAATGTCTGCCCTTCAAGCTCTGGAGGGCAGTGAACGCTGCAGAGCTGACATAGCCAAGATAATCCTGGATGCTGATCAGCTTATTACCTCATACAACATCAGAATAGTGATGCAGTGGATTCCAGGCCACTCTGGCACACCAGGAAATTACAGAGCTGACAGATTGACAAAGAAAGGAGCAACACAAGAACAACCACCTACAGCGACAACCATACGGACAGCAAAAACACTTATAAGAGCTACAAACAAAGAGACTTGTTGAACAGATAGGCCATGGGAGACACTGGAAGAGAAGTTTATAGACACATGGCTGGCCCTGATCCTAATGACAGCATTAACCATCTAACAAGAAGGGACCAGGCCACCATCTTCAGACTTAGAACACAACATACTCCACTCAGTGGACATCTCAACAGAATACAGCCACAACACTCCCCAGAGTGCCGGCTGTGTAACTACTCCTATGAAACTGTTGAACACCATCTCTTTGAGTGCCCAAAACTCAGCGAGACTGGAAGAAAGCTACTCCCTCCGAGACCAGACAAGTGGAACACCTTGTACGGAGGAGAAGAACAGCTTGTGAAAACATGCAAATTCCACTACATGGCATTAGGCCAAAGGGCGAAAGCTCATGCGCCGCTGGATCGATAACAACAACAATACCAGCTCACAGTCAGTTGTGTGATATTTTTGCATTGCACATGTTACATTTACTTCCCAGGACATCATAACCTGGTACCAGTTTTAGATTAGGCCGAGTCAACCTTGCGGTGAGGATGAATGTTTGAAAAAGAAATCTTCCATGATGCGGATTTGAACCCTTGATCTTGGGGCTGGTAATCAATCATCCAGCCACTACTGAATGCACTGTAAAATCCAACATGTACAAAACTAATAAGCCCTGCAAATATTTGAATTCACAGTAAGAACTCTCCTGATTGTATTAACTATCATATGTAATACTGGGGGGGGGGTGGAAGGGGGAGGGGGAATAGATGCACTGCTGCCTAGTAAGCATAATGTATAAAGCGACGAATTAGAAGTTAGATGATGGCAGAAAAGTGCAAATATTGCAGTTTAGCACTAAACCACAAAACAGTATGTCAACTGCCTTTTTAAGGAAGAACACAGAAGAAAAAAAGATGTAATCAAAGAAAGAATAAAAAATGAAAGAATTAGTATATATTGCTTCTTCTCTTCCTGCAATTGGTTACGTTAGTGACGTATTGATAGTAAACTGATAGTAAACAGCTGCAAGACCACATAAACCTACTACACGACAGTTGCCTCAAGCATCATATGAAGATCAATACTGAAAAGACAGAAGTCATGAGCATAAGTAGAGAGCAACAGACCATCGACATAAAGATTCTAGATCACAGCCTAAAACAAGTGCAAGAATTTAAATACTTGGGAAGTATCTTTACATTCAATGGTAAAATAGACAGAGAGATCGAAGCAAGAATCCAACAAGCCAACAATGTCGCATACCAGCTTGCCCCAATTTTAAAACACCCTGCTGTCCCAGCTGAGATAAAAAGACAAATTATAAATACAATCTTTATACCGACATTAGGTTATCAATGTCAGACTTGGACATTAACAAAAGAACACGAGAGAAGTCTAACCACCTGTGAAATGAGATGTTTGAGAATGGCTGCGAATAAAACCAGAAGAGATCGAGTGAGAAACGATGTGATTACAAGAACTATTGGAACCATACCCATCGTTAAATTTATTGAGAAGCAAAGAATGAAATGGTTTGGTCACCTAATGAGAATGGAGCCAACGATGCCAGCATCAAGAGCATACAACATGAAAATCGAAACACCAAGAGGCAGGGGAAGACCAAGAAGAATATGGATTGAAGGAGTCACTGACAACTTGAGACTTCATAACATCACGGCATATGAAGCGACTGAGCGCACCCTGGCTCGGTTGCCAATCATCTGATAGACTGCGACGCCTAGCGGCACAAGCAGATTTTGACAAATGAAAAGAAGTGACGTATTGGGGAAGAGATTAAGGACCCTTTTTTAAACCCTTTCAACAATGCGACATACGAAAAACAATGCCAGAGACTTTATATTTGGAATTTCGGATTTTCTTGAAAAAAGTCCTTTAAAAAAGTTTTACACAGATTTAACCCCCCCCCCCCCCCCCCACCCCCCCCCCCCCCCCCCTTCCTCCCCCCCCCGCCCCCCCCCCCCCCCCTTCCCCCTTCCCAATCTCAACAATTCCACATATAGACCAAAATAATATTTTGCGTGCAAAATAGTGGTAATAATTGACAAACCCGAATGGGGTAGAGAATTGACTGACTTACATCTCTTTGAGCTTTCAAAAATGTGTAGGTTGACCCAGACACCAGTTAACACTGTAACTAACAGGAAATTCTGATGCCTCAGGTTTTGAGCTTCTTGGGCTTCGTGGGATGAGTGTACAGTTTAAACTAATCTTCAGTTTTGTTAGGTTGTTCCTGATGTCCAGGGTGCTTAGGGAAGAAAGAGGAGGCTGGGTATCTCTTGCTCTGTTGTCATGTGATTTCTGCGACTTCCGTTTTCAAAATGACAGTTAGCAGCATTGTCATTTTTCAATTGTTGGGATTTCTCTTGGATTGTTCTGTTCCCCAACCATGGACTGCTATTTTGATGCTCATTTCTAACGCAGGTTATTATGCGTTTTTCGTGGGAGCAGCGTGTATTGTGGCTATGCTGTATCGGGGTAGGATAATGACTGATAGATTCGGCAGCCTTGACCACGCTTTTTTGCAGTGTTTTGATCGTGGTGGCCCACTGTCCAGAAAGACAGAATCTTGCCAGCAGAAGACTGTAACTGTCTAGAAAGCAAACTTGATAAAAGCTGCCCCAGAAATGGAATGTGTCAGCCATTTTTTTGTTTGGTGAGGGGGGGGGGGGGGGGATCGATACATACTGTTAACTCAGTGACCTTGGCCATTAAATTTCTTTTGTGTGGCCTTCTGTGGGTTTTGGTACCAGAACAGTCTTATCAGATGGTTTAACCATTTTATCTTGTTTTTAAAATTAATTATGGGAAACTTAGTTCACACATATCTCCTAATTACTTCTTGAGCATGAGTGTATAGATATTTAATTTAAATCTTCTATCAGTTTGCTGGACCTGTTAAATGTTGAATTGAGAATCGACATCACAGCACTCGGGGCACTTCCATAAGTGCTCCATCTCCCATCTTCAGCAGCAAGCGAAGAGTTTCTAATTCTGATGGCACCAGTAACCCTCTGAATGTATATAGTTTGCTGGACCTTAGAAGATTCATTATCTTCGAGGCACACTTCTCCTTTTGGCTACTTATTTCACACTAATTATGTTTAGATTAATAAACAAGTCATAGCATGTGTGTAGTCATCATCATCATCATCATCAAGTGCCCTGCCAGGCGTTCAGGCATTTCCTCAGATCTTGGTCCTGAGTGTTGTGAATTATTTCCACTGATGATATTCCTCCAAGCCACTGTCTTAAGCCATCCACCATCATTTCTCTTTTTCCGCCTCTGCCTCTTCTACCAGGGATCTTTCCAGTCGTCACAATATTTTCCAGTGCTCCTGTTCTCATTGCATGAGCAATTAACTGGCAGTCCAAGGTATTCACAACATTCTTCTCGAGAACCACATCTCAGTTGCCTCCAAACTCTTCTTAATTTGTTTGCTCACTTTCTAAGATTCACTGCCATACAAGAGAACAGGCTTGATATAAAATTGTCTAATGTTTAATGGCCTGGCCATTTGTGCTCTTAATCTCTGTCACACATCATATGTGTGTAGTAAGGTGAATAAGTGATACAGAGTTACATTTTAATATTGTTTAATGATAAATGAAGCAGATATAATCATTATTTTGTTTTCGCAGATAGAGGATAACTGTGACGATGTTGCCGAGACTTTGGCCTTAGCTTTCAGCATTTCTCTGCTGCATGTTCTCTGCCAGCCCCGTCCCAAGGGATGGGAACCGTACAAGAGCACACAACCGGCAGTTGCTAGAGGCATGAGAAACGTAAGTTGTAGGAAATGAGATGAAGTGCTAGCATGTTGTAATACACAATTTGTTTGTTATTTAGCTTACTCAGTACCAGTTAGTCACTTTTGTCCGGTTGTTCTATTATCTGTCACATAGGGCTCACAGTCTGTTTCTTCAATCCATTCTATCCTGTCCAGTCCCTTAAATTGTATGGATGGAATCCAGTCCAGCAGTTTTAACCTCTCTCTTTAACTTCCGTTTTGCGGTTTCTTTCTGATATCCTTGTATCCTCAGTCCTTTTACAAGGCAGCTCACTATGCTTTTATTAGGTCTGTCTTGCACTATTTTCTTTAAAAACTTGTAGTTCCTTTGTCAACAATAATATTAATTGATTATATCCTTGTTGTAACGTCAGTTGTTTTTTTTGTGTGTGTGTCCCACAATAATAGTCTTTGAAATGTTTTATGGGCAGAATATAATTAAATTAGGCAGTAAATCATTGAGTTAGAATTATAGAAACACTTGCTTGGTACTAAAGTGGTAGAGGTTAATGGGTTGCTGGATGTTGTACCGAAACTGCTGTGCTAGTTGTTGTATCGAACCTGCTGTGCAGAATGTTGTGTCAAACCTGTTGTGCTAGATGTTGTATTGAACCTGTTGTGCTAGAATTTGTAATGAACCTATTGTGCTAGATGTTGTATCGAACCTGTTGTGCTAGATGTTGTACCGGAATGCTGTGCTGGTTGTTGTATCAAACTTGTTGTGCTAGATGTTGTACCGAAACTGCTGTGCTAGTTGTAGTATCGAACCTGTTGTGCTAGATGTTGTTCCGAAACTGCTGTGCTAGTTGTTGTATCGAACCTGTTGTGCAGTATGTTGTGTCCAAACTGTTGTGCTAGATGTTGTATTGTACCTGCTGTGCTAGATTTTTGTATTAAACCTGTTGTGCTAGAATTTGTATTGAACCTGTTGTGCTAGATTTTGTATAAAACCTGTTGTGCTAGATTTGATATAAAACCTGTTGTGCTAGATGTTGTATCGAACCTGTTGTGCTAGATGTTAAATCAAACCTGTTGTGCTAGATTTTGTTTCAAACATGTTGTACCAGATGTTGTATCGAACCTGTTGTGCTTGATTGGGTTTCAAACCTGTTGTGCTAGAATTTGTATTGAACTTGTTATGCTAGATTTTGAATCAAACCTGTTGTGCTAGATGTTGTATCTAACCTGTTGTGCTAGATGTTGTATCGAACCTATTGTACTAAATATTGTATCAAACCTGTTGTGCTGTATGTTGTATCGCACCTGTTGTGCTTGGTGTTATATCAAACCTGTTTTGCTGGATGTTGTATTTCACCTGTTGTGCTAGATATTGTATCGAACCTGTTGTGCTAGATGTTGTAATAGACCTGTTATACTTTATGATCATGAATCTTGGAATAGGAAGCTGTTTTTACTGCCTGTATTTAACACTTTAGGGTAGTATAGGGCGGGGGTCATTAGCCTGATGAGTCAAGGCCGCATGGCTCGTGCGGTCACAACAAACTGTGCAGGTTATCCTCATTGCACATCGAACGATTCAGTCCATAAAAGCTCTGATCTCCTTCTCAGTAAATCCTGCAGCCTGTAGTAGCTGATGACGCCAGTTCTGTGTTGGCTTCTTTTTCTTCTTTGGCTTCCTGCATTGGGCTCTTGTCTGACCTCGACCCTTTCAACTTGCTTTTCTTGCAGACTGGTCATGGTTGCAGATTCACAGTCACTTGGTTCTCATAAAAGTCTTAATTCTCGTAGAGCATTCAGTATATCATCCTGGTCCATGGTTCATCTGCCATTTACAGTAGCTTTACCTGCGAGCCTATCTTCTTGCTCATGTCCTTAAACGCCTGCATGTCCTTGCACGAAAATGTGCCTGACTGTCTCAGAGACACCAGCTACTGTCTTCAGACCTAGGCCATCTCTATCTTCCTGAGCATACTCATAGAGTCACTGATCATGCGTAGGTGAAAGTTTCCAGCCATGTTTTGATATAATTCAGTTGCTCCTGGAGGACCCTTACGACATCTAGCTTGTCATACCACCTCCACATGGTACAGAACCAGCCAGACTGCCTTCCTGTTTGTTTCCCAACACACCACCTGAAGAAAATATGTATTCATATCTGTGCTAGAGTCACAGAAAACTGTCCACAAAATGAAGAACCTTTAGTAGAAGATGGAAGTATCAATTGACACGCTGTGTTAAAAGTATTGTTTGCTTTCTGGCTTACGCAAAATTCCCTAAAGAGTAAAAATTCTGATTGGTCCTTTTTTTCATCTGTTGCATTTCTCCTTTGGTGTAATCTCCATCCACACGCTGAGGGAGATACTAAAGATGGGATGCAAGCCCAAATGGACTTGTCCGATGTGCGATAAGGATGAACGGTTGATTATCTATCTATTTATCATTTCAGTTGCAAAATGTGTATAGTTTCTTTTTCACTGCTTTGGCTCCTTTCACAATAGGTATAACGCAAGACACATTTATGAATAAAGTTCTGCTGTGATTGGAAATGCTATAATTGTGAAGAATGTAAACAAATGGAGGAGAGAAATGGACCTAATATTACAGTATAGGCCTGCTAGCATGTAGCTGTAACAAAAGTTGAAATAGCAAGGACCCCCCAGCTACTGAAGAGTGCTAGAACCAAGTGGAGAAAACTCTGTAACAAACACCACAGTATCTATCTTGTGCCCTTTATATACAGGCTGTAGGAACTCAAGGACAGATATATCCGTCATATCCACTGGCTTGAGAATCAGCTTTACACACATGTTGTGTCTCACAGAACATGTTGATAAAGGTGGAAACAGGTATGCTAGGTGCAGAGGTGCAAGCATCACTTCAGAGGTCCCGGGTAGTTAGCATCCTTTGGATATTCTCTCCAGGTCATGCTGGTGTATTAGGAAATGAGCAGGCAGATAGACTGGCCGGTTCTTCACCACTTGGTGTTGAACTGATGTATGACAAGCTAGATGTTATGCAGGCCCTCTGGGAGCGAGCAAACAGTGCGGAAGCGCAAATAGATCATTACGGTCTTCGGAGAATGGCGCTGCGGGGAGTTGCCAGGGGATCTGGCTGATGTTGAACACTCAAGGAAAAGGCGAGATGGATGTACAATCAGACAGTTTCTGGTGCCATCAGAATCGGAACTCTTCGTTTGCTGCTGAAGATGTGGACGGAATGCTTATGGGAGTGTTCTGAGTGCTATGATGTTGATTCTTAATTCAACATTCAACATCCACTGATATGGTAGTCATACAGGTTGGATAGATCCATCATACCCACAAAAGGTTAATGATGTAACATAATTCATGTATAAATGTTTTGATATTTCTGTTGTTCACCATTCACTCATCTTGTTGCCTGTTTGTCTTTTTCCTCTATAGGTTACTGCGATTCCATCTGAGGACCTCGCCTTTGTTATGGCTGCAGGTTTTCTCATGTCAACCCCATCCAACCACTATGTGAGGGAGCGGTACGGCGAACATGCTTGTGCAGGCTGTGGAGGCGGAGGTGGTGAAGTTGAAATCAATGACTTTGCAGACATCGACTGCGGCAGTATCGGTGGGGCCGATAATGGAATCGGAGACGATGGAGCTATGGGCGGTGGAGAGGATGGCGCTGGATGTGGTGGTTGTGGCGGATGTGGAGGCTGTGGTGGAGGAGCTGGCTGTGGTGGTGGAGATGGAGGTGGTGGTGGAGCTGGGTGTGGTGGAGGCGGGTGTGGGGGCTGTGGAGGGTGCGGGGGTTAACTGGATCAGGAGCTAACCTACCAGTATGGCCTTGTATGTCTATTACTATGACTTTTAAAGACAGACCTTATAAATGTGTCTATTAATAATATGTAAGTATATATTTCTTTGGGAACTTGAATTCTGCATCAGTTCTGGATACCTATGTGCTGGTATATATGTCACATATAAATATGTCTTTACTAGTTTATGTGTCATATATACATACATTTGTATTGATATATATGTCATTAGATATGTCTGCATTAGTATTTACGTCCCATGTAGATATGTCTCTATTGGTGTATCTGTCACATACACACACAGCTTATATGTGTGTATTTGTAATTGTGTTCATGTCTCGCGTTAAATTCTAATTTAATACTTTATGAAATATCAAATCATAACTTTAAACGAACGTTCTTAAAAGGTCAGCAGTTGTTATTAGTGCTGGGGGGGGGGGGGGGGGGGGGTTGTTTAAAAGATATTAAATCCATGAGTGTCCAGCCTTCACATCTCACAATAGAATATCAAGAAATATATTTCAAATACTTGGGCTCTTTAGTGAATAACAATGGAGGCTGCTTGAAAAAAGTCAGAAGCGTTGCATTAGCAATTTGGAGATTAAACAGCATGAAAACCCTATGGCAAAGCACTTGTAAATTACTAAAAGTAAAAATCTTGAGATCATGCATTTTTCCTGTGGCAGCTTACAGTTGTGAGTCTTGGACTCTCACTCAGTCACTGAGGAAAAAAAATTGGAGCTTTTGAAATAAAATGTTACAGAAAAATTATCAGATTACCATGGATCAAGAAGAGGAAAACATCCACAATCTACATGAGTTGAACATCAAGGAGAACTAGCTCATAAACAGTGTCCTGTCCCTAAAGGTGAAGTATTTTGGCCACATCGAACGTCATGGTGGCTTGGAAAAGTCGGCCATTGATGCTAGGGTAAAGTTTGTGGAAAGAGAAGAAGGGGCCAACCTCCGGGAAGATGGGTACAGAACATTGAAGATGCATTTGCACTGAAAGCACATGGGGCTGGAGAGCTGTCTAGGGAGAGGGATACTTTCAGGCTACAGTAAGGATAGCGGCGTTCTGATTGATGCTGATTGATGATATAGAATCCCTTGATAAATAATACCCCAGTATCATTTCTGTATTTTATTTTTTTTTTTACTTTTGATATGTAAACCTCTTGATTATGAAAGAACTTGTTTCTTACATTTGATCATTTTTTTTCATTCATGTATTATAAAAATGTTTCATCTCTTGCTCAGTTGAATTTGCAAATGTAAAAAGGTAATGAAAGTGTGCTTTTGCCAATATAATCTCTGTGCTATCCTTTTCTTGTGCAATCTCTCCAAATACGCACAATGTTTTTGGTTTCGTTTTGAGATGTGATGGTCAGGATGTTTCTTATTCTAGTATGCAGTGTTTTAAATTGCATTTGAGAAAATCTGAAGTTTCACTAACAGAATGCCTGATTTTAATACTTAAAATTAAAATTTTTTTTAAAAATTTGTAAAGGGAACACAAAATTAAAAGTCTATTATATTGTTTTGTGCACATTTTAAAACCACTGGTAATTTTTTTTTAATTCTTCTAAATCTATGAGCAGTCATTGCATTGTTTGCCCATCTCGTTACTTCTTGGAGACAATCTGAAGTTTCGCTAACAGAATGCCTGATTTTAAAACTTTAAATTAGAATTTAAAAAAAAATTTTATAAAGAGAACGCAAAATTGAAAGTCTGCTATATTGTTTTGTGCACATTTTAAAACCACTGGTAATTTTTTTTTTAATTCTTTTTAATCTGTGAGCAGTCATTGCATTGTTTGCCGATCTCATTACTTCTTGAAGACAATCTGAAGTTTTAATTACAGAATGCATGGTTTTAACACTTCAGATTAAAAACGAATCTCAAATTTTTTTTATTTATACACACCACAGGTGGGAGCTTATTGTTTGTTAAATTTTCATTTTAAAGTCACAAGTAAACATTTTCATTCTAATTATGCAAGTTACATTGGAGCAGTACTTTGATATAGCAGTTAATAGGTGCTCTTTGGAGAAGGGCAGATGTGGTATTTGCTGTCAGACCTTCAGATAGAGCATGGAGTGAAGAAAGTCAGTCAGTCATTATATATTGACTTTATTTTATCTTGTATTTTGTTTCAGATAGTTTTTGATGTACCATTATCTTGTGTTATGTGTATTGCATCTGCCCGGTTGTTAGCCTGTTATCAAACATATTCAAAATAATGTGTTCCTGTTATAAATTTAAACAATGCAGACAAACAATACATTACACAAGTTATTGCCTGGCATATTTCTCTGCATGTCAATCCCTCTGTGTGCAAACAAAAAGAGCATGTCAATTTATATACCTTTAGTGATCATATGGCTAATCATGAAGTTTAAGCACAGAGATTTCAATGTAGAGAGACACTGTGATTTGTGTACTTCAGTGGGAAAGGATTCATTTTGATGTAACTTTGTAGTAATGCATCTCACAAGATACATCAGAATATGCTTGACCATAAAATATGCAATGTATTCCTTGTGCCCACATTATTCAAATCCTTCATATTGTTATATGTCTCACACATCTAATGTTTTGCAACAACTGTCACACATCTAATGTTTTGTAACAGCTCTCACACATCTATTGTTTTTAACAACTCTCACACACCTAATGTTTTGTAACAACTCTCATACACCTAATGTTTTGCAACAACTATCACACATCTAATGTTTTGCAACAACTATCACACATCTAATGTTTTGTAACAACTATCACACGTCTAATGTTTTGTAACAACTATCACACATCTAATGTTTTGTAACAACTCTCACAAACCTAATGTTTTGTAACAACTATCACACATATAATGTTTTGTAACAACTATCACACATCTAATGGTTTGTAACAATTCTCGCACATCTTATTTTTTGTAGCAACTCTCATACATCTAATGTTTTGTAACAGCTCTTACACATTTAATGTTTTGTAATAACTATCACACATCTAATGTTTTGTTACAACTCTCACACATCTAATGTTTTGTTACACCTCTCACACATCTAATGTTTTGTAACAACTCTCACACACCTAATGTTTTGTAACAACTATCACACACCTAATGTTTTGTAACAACTCTCACACACCTAATGTTTAGCAACAACTATCACACATCTAATGTTTTGCAACAACTATCACACATCTAATGTTTTGCAACAACTATCACACATCTAATGTTTTGTAACAGCTCTCACACATTTAATGTTTTGTAACAACTCTCACACACCTAATGTTTTGTAACAACTATCACACACCTAATGTTTTGTAACAACTATCACACATCTAATGTTTAGCAACAACTATCACACATCTAATGTTTTGCAACAACTATCACACATCTAATGTTTAGCAACAACTATCACACATCTAATGTTTTGCAACAACTATCACACATCTAAGGTTTTGTAACAACTCTCACACATCTGATGTTTTGTAACAACTCTTACACATCAAATTTTTTGTAGCAACTCTCATACATCTGATGTTTTGTAACAACTCTCACACATCTAATGTTTTGTTACACCTCTCACACATCTAATGTTTTGTAACAACTCTCACACACCTAATGTTTTGTAACAACTATCACACACCTAATGTTTTGTTACACCTCTCACACATCTAATGTTTTGTAACAACTCTCACACACCTAATGTTTTGTAACAACTATCACACACCTAATTATTTGTAACAACTCTCACACACCTAATGTGTTGTAACAACCCTCACACATCTGATGTTTTGTAGCAACCATCACACATCTAATGTTATATAACAACTATCACACATCTAATATTTTGTATCAACTATGACGCATCTAATTTTTTTTAAACAACGATCACACATCTATTGTTACATAATAGCTATCACACATCTAATGTTTTGTAGCAACTGACACATATACTATGTTCTGTACGTACCTCTTAAATTCAAAGTTATACTCTCAGTCTTCCTTACCTTGTACCAATTTATACTTCTAAATACAAAATACCAGTAAAAATTTCATACTTTATCATTGTCATAGCTGCTACCTCCAGCTGTAAAATTTGTGCACATTATCTTTTGCGGTTTTTATCTAATTTTTCTTCTAATTTTACAGTCCAAATCTTTAAGATATCTCAAGAATACACAGTCATGATTGAATATCTTTAGAAGACAGTCCATGTTCTTAAGATATCTTTAAAAGATACTGTCCACTTTTTCAGAAATCTTTAGAAGACAGTCTATGTTTTTAAGATATCTTTAGAAGACAGTTACATTTTAGAAATATCTTTAGAAGACAGTTCACATTTTAGAAATATCTTTAGAAGACAGATACATTTTAGAAATATCTTTAGAAGACAGTTACATTTTAATAATATCTTTAGAAGACAGTTACATTTTAGAAATAACTTTAGAAGACAGTCCACATTTTAGAAATATCTTTAGAAGACAGTTACATTTTAATAATATCTTTAGAAGACAGTTACATTTTAGAAATATCTTTAGAAGACAGTTCACATTTTAGAAATATCTTTAGAAGACAGTTACATTTTAGAAATATCTTTAGAAGACAGTTACATTTTAGAAATATCTTTAGAAGACACTTCACATTTTAGAAATATCTTTAGAAGACAGTTACATTTTAGAAATATCTTTAGAAGACAGTTACATTTTAGAAATATCTTTAGAAGACAGTCACATTTCAGAAATATCTTTAGAAGACAGTCCACATTTTAGAAATATCTTTAGAAGACAGTTCACATTTTAGATATATCTTTAGAAGACAGTTACATTTTAGAAATATCTTTAGAAGACAGTTACATTTTATAAATATCTTTAGAAGACAGTCACATTTTAGAAATATCTTTAGAAGACAGTTACATTTTAGAAATATCTTTAGAAGACAGTTCACATTTTAGAAATATCTTTAGAAGACAGTTACATTTTAGAAATATCTTTAGAAGACAGTTACATTTTAATAATATCTTTAGAAGACAGTCACATTTTAGAAATATCTTTAGAAGACAGTCCACATTTTAGAAATATCTTTAGAAGACAGTTCACATTTTAGAAATATCTTTAGAAGACAGTTCACATTTTAGAAATATCTTTAGAAGACAGTTACATTTTAATAATATCTTTAGAAGACAGTCACATTTTAGAAATATCTTTAGAAGACAGTCACATTTTAGAAATATCTTTAGAAGACAGTTCACATTTTAGAAATATCTTTAGAAGACAGTTCACATTTTAGAAATATCTTTAGAAGACAGTTCACATTTTAGAAATATCTTTAGAAGACAGTCCACATTTTAGAAATATCTTTAGAAGACAGCATTTTGAAACTTGACCCAGTCTATGTTTTGAAAGTGTCTTTAGAAGATACAGCTGTGAATTAGTCCAAGCCTTGAGACAACTTCATGCCAACATGCAAGGTCTAGCCACAGCCGGTGGTGCCAGTGATCACGTTTTAAATATCAACTGCATCTGAAATTTGTGGGAAAAACTAATATATGACTGGTGTATAAGTTAAGAAATATTTGGTGTCTCCTTCTTTGTCTCCTTCACCACTTTGTATGGGAGAGATATCAGATTCTCATTTGGGGTCACCAGCTGGAAAAAGAAGGCCAGTCACAGATGTGAATGGAGGCTGGTGATATTTGCAGCAATGAAACTCAAGGACTCGGATTGCTGGAAAAGATGAAGAGAGATCCAAAAAAAGTTTATTTTTACAAGTATTTTCACTGTGACAATGTAGTCTTCATTGCACTGTTTTATCCTGTTTGGCTTGTTCCCTCTGCAGTGGTTAGCTGCCTGTCAAGTACATTACAAATAGTATAACATCCATACTTCCAGTGATAATCCCAAGGGGTTTTAGAAAGTATATGCAACTATGAACAGAAAAATCCAGTATGAAATGTAACCCATGAACTTCAGAGCATGAGGCAGATGGCTTGAACTCTTCGCCATGGCGACAGTTTATTGTAAAAGTGTTGAAGTTTTATTAACTCCTTGAGCACTAGAAGGTTTTACCATATGTGTAAATAATTTATAGAAAAACTGTGATTGCATTGCTTTCAAAGATGCTAAATACTGGGCAAGCCAGATCTCTTACTATGCTGTAACCAATTGTGAAAAATACTAGAACATACTACATGTGTGTGGGATTCAAAGATATGCTAATCACACATCATATGTTCTTTAAGGTTGCAAACTTTATTCAAATTATTATGATAAAATGCTCTTTGTGGACTTATAATGTCATTTCTGCAGCTTTATTCCTGGTTTACTTATGTGATAATTTTATTTCTGCTGTATATGTGAGAAACAATGCAATATGTGTTATTTACAAATTTTGTTTGAGTTGAGCCAAAATTATTTAACATATTTCATTTGAGGAGTGTTATTTTTTTAATTGAATGTCATTATTGCTTATTGTGTGTTTTAATATGCTTTTGTACATGATTACATATTTTTTGCAACCTGCTCAATATAAATCATGAATATATGCTCGTGTGTTGACATACACTCATATTTTTAAAATACAAATACAAACATGAGCATGCTGCCACAGTCACACACATATAAACCTGTCAGAGATGCAGACGTGCAGATTGGCTGTTACACTGAAAATCTTAAATTAGTCATAGTAGAAGTAAATACAGAGAGGCAGGAAGACAAGCTGGCAGGAGAAGACTTTCAAATTTATAGCCAATAAGACAAGCTGGTAGGTGCATGCTTTAAGATTGACAACCAATAAGACAAGCCGGCAGGAGAAGACTTTCAAATTTATAGCCAATAAGACAAGCTGGTAGGGGCATGCTTTAAGTTTGATAACCTGTAAGACAAGCTGGCAGTAGTAGACACACAGATTAACAACTAGTAAGACAAGCTGGCAGGGGCAGACTGTCAGATTGGCAGCAAGACAGGCTGGTATACTCTCCTCTCCTCGTTATTTTTGTGTAGTTTGACGAAGGCTGCCCAGCCGAAACGTTACATTGTGTTTTGTGCACGTTTTTCTGCCTCCCCATTTTGTTGAGCTTTTTAGTCAAATTTATCTGGAATTCCTCGTATTAGCTTGACTGCAGTCACCCCCATATTTTCACCTATTGATACCCAGTAAGACAAGCTGGTAGGAGCAGACTCACATTTTGACAACCAATAGAAAAGAAGTAGAAAACAGTCTTATCCCTGATACATGCTGATAATATAATAACATAAGAGGGTATCCGTGGTGAAGTGGTCAAGCTGTTTGCCTCGCACTCTAAAATTCATGGGTTTATTTCATGGCTGCGTCGTTCAGTTCACGAGTGCAATTTTTTTATTCACGAGTGCAATTTTTTTAACGCAGATCTTCTTGGGGATCATCGGCGGAGCTATGGAGTTTGTGCTGTGTGTGATGCTCTCGACAGTCAGTGAGCCGTTCTGCTGAGAGAGACCGATCCATATTGGATAAAGTTGATCCTCTCGACTTTAACCTTTAACCTTTTAACATTCTGATATGTTTCTGTCACATTCATGAAATGTGTGCGTAAGGAAATGACCACAAGGTACTCAGTAGGAATGAAGCATGAGCTGATATAATGTATAATAGCATAAAATCACCCCAAGATCACCTCCAAGATCACCCCCAAAAAAAAATGTAAGAACTTCTTCGGAACTGTTTATTACACTGTGGTTTTCTATTTAAAGAAGTGGCTGCCAAATGGTTACAGTGCTGCAGTCAGGAGAGACTGCTTTAAATCTTCAGTAAGGTGATAGATTTTTTAATTTTTTAAAGATGGGCAGAAGTGAAAATCAAAACTGGCAAATTTTGGTGACTACTATCCATGTGGTCCTAAATCTTTAGGCTCTAGCCCATTTCTTTTCCTACATCACCTTAAAAGGTAGTAAATCTTCTCCTCGACTTGCGAGCTGTGTGACTTGTGACTGTCCACACTTATGACCTGTGTGACTGTCCACACTTATGACCTGTGTGACTTTTGGCTGTCC
The DNA here is from genome assembly GCA_905116865.2 of Candidula unifasciata. Lineage (NCBI taxonomy): Eukaryota > Metazoa > Mollusca > Gastropoda > Stylommatophora > Geomitridae > Candidula > Candidula unifasciata. Next base: position 592,444 of record CAJHNH020007779.1, on the reverse strand, counting down.
ACACTTATGACCTGTGTGACTTTTGACTGTCCACACTTGTGACCTGTGTGACTGTCCACACTTATGACCTGTGTGACTTTTGACTGTCCACACTTATGACCTGTGTGATTTTTGACTGTCCACACTTATGACCTGTGTGACTTTTGACTGTCCACACTTATGACCTGTGTGACTTTTGACTGTCCACACTTATGACCTGTGTGACTTTTGACTGTCCACACTTATGACCTGTGTGACTTTTGACTGTCCACACTTACGACCTGTGTGATTTTTGACTGTCCACACTTATGACCTGTGTGACTTTTGACTATCTACACTTATGACCTGTGTGACTTTTGACTGTCCACACTTATGACCTGTGTGACTTGTGACTGTCCACACTTATAACCACAAACAATAATTAAATAAAAATAGTAAATAAAGACATAACAAGGGTCGAAAAGTTCCAGAAACTAATGCAGCAGAGCAGTGTTCATTAACCGGTGGGCCATGGAGAAGTCGGGATGGGCCGTGGAAAAGTCCGGGTGAGCTGCCAAACATTTCAGCGTAATATTCTAACAGTGAAGGGTTAGTAGTCTTCACTTGCAGGATGACAGTATGTAGGTGATTAACATCTCAAGGATGACAATCAAACGGGTACAAATCCCCAAAACCCTGTCGAGCTGCATAAAACAGTTAAATTAGGACACCTCACGGTTAATACAGTTGTTTCTGTTTCCTATTTTGGTGCTCCACATGAGAATGGAGGTGGAGGCGGTAACTGCAGCTCTCCAGTGGCTAGAGAACAAGATGCATACACATGTTGTAACAAATTCTGAAAGAATGCTTCGAGCAGAGTGGCAAGCTTCACCGGAAAGGTCACGGATGTGAGCATACTTTGGATCTTCTCTCGAAGCTATGCTGGCATGGTGGGTAATAAACAGGCAGACAGATTGGCTGGATCTGCACCACTGGGTGGTGAATTGATACATGGTGAGGCAGACGTGGTCTGACCGGTCCGCTACACAGAGGAAAGGCAAGACAGACATATGACCAGATTGTGACCTGTATCATCAGTATTGGAACTCTCCGCTGGCCGCTGAAGATGCGGACGGAGCCTGCATGGGAATGCCCCAAGTACAGCTGTAAAAAGGTTCAGAAACACTGCATTAGAGTACTTACAAGGAGAAGTCAATAAGTAAGTCACAAATGCTTGTTTTTAAAAAACTTAAAAGAGGGTAACAACTTGAAAACGGTTTTTTTTTTTTTTTTACACATACACTGTCCCCTCATTTTTCAATGTAATTTCCACCAACATTGATGCACTTATACAATCGTTTTATAAGTCCTCCCAAACCTGCTGCATAGAACTGCATCCTCTGTTTTCTACACCACATTTTCACTTCACATTCAGTGTCTGCGTCATTTGCAAAATGTCTCCTGCCAAGGTGGGTTTTCAGTGGACAAAAAAAAAAAAAAAAGGTCAAAATCGCTAGGGGCTAAGTCAGGGCTGTAAGGTGGATGTTCCAGAAGTTCCCGCCCTAGATGGTTGATTTTCTCCTGAGTTAACTGAGCCTGATGTGGTCTGGCGTTGACATAAAGGGGCAGTACTCCTCTAGTCAGCAGGCCTGGATGTTTTCTTCTAATTGCATCTTGAAGCATCGATAGAACTTTACAGTATGAATCAGCATTCACATTGTCATCCCTTTTTTTTTTTTAAGTGGTTAAAAGCACTCCTTGACAGTCCCTGAACACTGTCAGCATAACCTTCTCTGCTGATGGCGTAACCTTGAATTTTTTAACACAACACGGTATATACCTTTTTCTTTTTTTTCTTTTTTTTAAATGTTTACTTTCATATCAGCTTTTAATATGTACAGATTTATTTAATATATCTCTTGGATGTGTGGATCTCAAGCTTACTATTGCTGTTATCTATTGATATAGATGTTACTGTCATAAGTCTGTGATGTGAGTTGTACAAATGTATCTGATTTAGCCTATCCTGACCTCTCCGCCTGCCCCATTAAGTAACCACAGAATTTAGATTTTCAGAAAAGGTTTCAACATAATTCAGATAGTAAATCCCAATTAGGTTTTGAATTAGATCAACTACCACTTAACAAGTATATTGTAAAAGCTGACTAATTAGAAGTTTGCTAAAATTGGATGTGTTGTGCTGAAAGGTGCAGATACAACAATCTAGCTGTAAACTGCAATACAACTTGTCAATCAACATTTTACAGGCAAACACAGGAGGAGAGGACGGATTGCTGAGAGTATGGTGTTGTATAGGACACACACTGAAAAAACCTGATAGCGATATAACTACAATGTCCTTGCGTTCAAGTAAAATGTTATTGGTGCCAGCGCTCTATAACTGAAACTGACAGTGATTTCTGGTAGGCTGTGCTGATTTCTGAAGTAGTCTGACGAACATGCATCCATTTTTTTCATTCTTGAATTAGTCTCAAATGTACTATTTTTTTGTATTATGAATTCTTGGGTCAGCTTTGTTAAATTTACAAAAACCATTTTATGGAATGTTGGATTAGTCAGAAATGTACTTACGACAATTTTTATGAATTTTTAAATCAGTTAAACATGTTTACACATTTTTACAAGTAATTATTTCATTAATCCATACTATTGATATTATAGTATAATTTTTTGAATAGCATTATTATTGCAGTTAAATGCAACATAATTGAATTAATTGATTAAGGACAAATGAAATGCCTGCAACCTTTTATCAGAAGAAAATCAACTTGGTTTTGTGTTGTAAATATTAATAAATCAAATTATAATAATAGCTGTTGATTGTAACATAATTGAATTTATTTGATTAAGAAGTGACATTTTTACAACTTTTATAAGAACAAGTCTTATTTCACTCAGACCTCACTGAGTAATTTTTCTGAAACAAAAACATGTTCTGCATAAAATATTGTGCAAAAAATGTAATGTGAATATTTTTTTTTTGTAAAACTCCCATCTGCCGAGAATGTTGTTATTGAGACAGTGTTTGATCCAAGGTTTGGCTACTTTAAACTACCATATTTCCCCCAAAATAAAATCTAACCATAGCATGATTTTTTGAGATACTTAAAATTGGGGCGGGAGCCCGAAGACAACTTATCACAGACATCAGAAGGAGACAGTCATCATTTTTCGGCCATATTATGAGAAGAGGGAAAATAGAACATGTTGTAACCACTGGAAAGATCTGTGGAAGGAGGGATAGAGGAAGACAACGAGAGAAGATGCTTGACAGTCTTGTTGCATGGCATGGAGGTGTATCGGCACACGAACTGAATCATGCTGCAGGAGATCGCAGATTATGGAGAGGCATGGTCGCCCACGCCAGTCGGCAAGGCACCTAATGATGATGATGATTGAGGCCTTCGGACTTAGGCTTGAGTTAGAAGTAGAATGGAGCACTTATGGGTTACTGCCCTTGTGTCTGTGGTGTTGATCTGTTGTCTAAACCAAACCAAACCAAGACCGATATTTTATAGACCAGTCGGCACTGGGTGGGTGATGTGGTCAGCACTACACTGGGTGGGTGATGTGGTCAGCATCACACTGGGTAGGTGATGTAGTCAGCACTACAATGGGTGGGTGATGTGGTCAGCATCACACTGGGTGGGTGATGTGGTCAGCACTACAATGGGTGGGTGATGTGGTCAACATCACACTGGGTGGGTGATGTGGTCAGCACCACACTGGGTGGGTGATGTGGTCAGCATCACTCTGGGTGGATGATGTGGTCAGCACTACAATGGGTGGGTGATGTGGTCAGCATCACACTGGGTGGGTGATGTGGTCAACATCACACTGGGTGGGTGATGTGGTCAGCATCACACTGGGTGGGTGACGTGGTCAGCATCACACTGGGTGGGTGATGTGGTCAGCACTACACTGGGTGGGTGATGTGGTCAGCACTACACTGGGTGGGTGATGTGGTCAGCACTACAATGGGTGGGTGATGTGGTCAGCATCACACTGGGTGGGTGATGTGGTCAGCACTACAATGGGTGGGTGATGTGGTCAGCACTACAATGGGTGGGTGATGTGGTCAGCATCACACTGGGTGGGTGATGTGGTCAGCACTACAATGGGTAGGTGATGTGGTCAGCATCACACTGGGTGGGTGATGTGGTCAGCACTACAATGGGTGGGTGATGTGGTCAGCACCACAGTGGGTGGGTGATGTGGTCAGCACTACACTGGGTGGGTGATGTGGTCAGCACTACACTGGTGGGTGATGTGGTCAGCACTACACTGGGTGGGTGATGTGGTCAGCATCACACTGGGTGGGTGATGTGGTCAGCACTACAATGGGTGGGTGATGTGGTCAGCATCACACTGGGTGGGTGATGTGGTCAGCATCACACTGGGTGGGTGATGTGGTGAGCATCACACTGGGTGGGTGATGTGATCAGCACTACACTGGGCGGGTGATGTGGTCAGCACTACACTGGGTGGGTGGTGTGGTCAGCATCACACTGGGTGGGTGATGGGGTCAGCACTACACTGGGTGGGTGATGTGGTCAGCATCACACTGGGTGGGTGATGTGGTCAGCATCACACTGGGTGGGTGATGTGGTCAGCACTACACTGGGTGGGTGATGTGGTCAGCACTACACTGGGTGGGTGATGTAGTCAGCATCACACTGGGTGGGTGATGTGGTCAGCACTACACTGGGTGGGTGATGTGGTCAGCACTACACTGGGTGGGTGATGTGGTCAGCACTACACTGGGTGAGTGATGTGGTCAGCACCACACTGGCACATTTACTTCCCATGACTGTACTTCACATCTGGGCTTTTACGCTTGAACAAATGTAGATTTTTGTACAAGAAAAAAGATATTCCCTGAAAATAAGCCATAAGTAGTAGCAGTATATTTTACCCCACCAGGACATCACATAAGCGATAAACACCCGATGATGCAAAGTGCCACCATGTGGATGAGGATCACCTGTGGAGAGGTCTTGGAAACCGCGTTCAGCCAAATTTATGGCCGGGGCTATTGCGGCCCCTGGCAAAAGCCAGGGCGGGGCTTCAAAATAAAGAAAAATTGCATCCCACAACGAGATGCTTGATTGTTTATATAGCCATAAGTCATCTTTTAGAGCAACAAGTCATTTTAAAAAAAAACCTGGTCTTGTTTTTTGAAACTTAGCAGAACTCAGGATTTAAGGAGTTAAAGTAATCACAGGCTGGTAACCCAAGAGTTTATGTACCAACTGGATCAAGCACTAGCAGTTGCATAAAGTGAGCTATGAGTGCAGGGCAAGTTGCGTAGTTCTGTATGAGTTAACCTATTCTTTCTGATCTACTGTACCAGCAAACTGCTTTCCTCCCATAAAGCTTTCTTGTGCTTGCTTCCGCTTGGAACTTTTGATTTTCTCACAAGAGTCAAAGTCATGTGGAAATACCCAGATCTGATGTCATTGCATGGTAATATCATATCCTATTGAAACTTTTTAAAATTTTACGTATATAATATCAGCGGTCTCTTCATACAGAGGATGTTTGTCTGTTAATATCAGGGATGGGTTCAAGTCATATCGAGTTTTCTCTGCCGTTGTTCCTTTAACAATTTTTTTTTTTTAATTGTTTTAAATATAATTTTTTAGATGCTTTCCTAATTCATGACGTAGTTTCTATTGCCTGTTCCTCCCTTTATGCATTTATTATTTCCAGCGTGCAAATGGTTAACTCTTTGAGTACCCAAAAGTTGTATAGGATTATGCCTTAAGTCCAGAATAAAAGATAACAAAAACAATACATGTATTAATTTAAAAGCTCAGTACTGGCCAAGATATATTTCTTTAATATTATCAAACTAAATGTTTTGAAAATAAAGTGCAAGAATAGAATACTCGTTGAGCTAATTGCACAACAGGTTGCTTGAGCTGAGAGAATTATGGTAAGAGACCAGAGATTTGTTGGCATTTTCCTTCATGGGCTCAAATCCTAGCTTTAATTGCTTGCTTGCTCGTTGTACCCCACCAGGACATCACACAAATGATTAACACCCGGTGACACAAAGAGCCACTATGCAGATGAGGATCACCTGTGGAGAGGTCCCAGACACCCCTTTCAGCCGTTTTGACTACATACATGGCCCGGCTGTATTCAGGGCCCCTGGCAAAAGCCAGGATTGGGCTTCAACCAGCTTTAATTATTTGAGGAGCTGCTTTTAACTTGACAGTACGTATATTGTTTCTAGGAGCTAACATATATTGATTTATGTTTTAATTCTTGTTCATGTTATATACTGATTCACTTAATGTGACTTTATTTTGAAGCTATTTGTTTATGTTGATCTTATTCACATATAAGTCTGTCTTCTGAAAAGTAGTGCATACATTTGTTGTGTCTTCAGGAATACCCACACATACACATGCGTGCAAGAATGTGCGTACATGCGCACACACATATACCCCATGTTCCTTTTCTGGTTTTGAATCTGAATATCAAAAGATAAGCATTGATTTCCCCCATGATCTTGTCTCAGACATTTAACTGTCTCAGTACACCCATTTTTTTTTAGAGTTTAATATAGAATTTAATGTTCATTCATTAAACAATGCTCCGAGCTGCATTTTTATCAATGCACCTCTGACTGCCGAAACAAAATTGCAGTTTATTATCAACTGCTGGATGAGCAACCTTGCAGTGTTGCCAGATCATAGATAAATGATGCTTGTTTGGATGATTTGTATAGTTTAGTTTAGACGATGGATCAACATCATGGCATAAGGGGTAACTCATGAGTGCTCCGTTCTACTTCTGACTCAAGCCTAAGTACGAAGAATCCGTAGCACCGGCAAGGATCCTGAAATACTTTGGGTAGATGTTTAACTCTAAATTTTGTCTGGGCAATGCTGTTAGGCTGCTCTTGTCAATTTCCAACTGCCAGGGGATTTTTTTACATGCGCAACAATACACACGGGCTTTTGGTCTTACTACCCAAACACCAAGGGGAAATCACTGGAAGTCCACGTTAAAAAATCCAAGCCTTCACCGGGCTATGAACCCGGGACTTTTAGCACTCGAGGCGGATGCCATACCTTGAGACTACACAGCCCCCTTGTATGATATTAATCATATCGTCCTTTTCCTAGAACCATTTTTTAGCCTGGGTTGACCTGAAAAATCTGCCTTAATTTCTGATTTGAATGTTCGACCATCTGGTTGGTGGGTAAACTTGTAAGCCCGCACCACCATAGCTTCATGTCTTCTCATACCTGTTTTCTGGTCAATATGGTGGACAGGAAAGTTTAGATTTTAGTTGTAGCAGGTTTTTGCTTCTGACAATAGTTAACTGTTGGATTTTCCTTTATATGTGAACTGAAAGGATGTAGATTCATTGCCCAGTTACTGACTAGAGTACATGCCACGACACTGTGAGCTGTGGATTTTCTTTAGACTATACATTTAATGAACGTGAAGGCTGTTGGATTTGCTGAAACTGCAGTCTGTGTCCATTTTTTCTTCTTTTTTTTTAACGCAAGTGACAGGTGTGGACATTCTGTGTCGTTTTTCGTTGGCACAGGAGTGGAGCAAATATGGAATGACCTTGTGACCTGTTTGCTGTGAAAGTGGAACTATCATTACCTGATTACCTGCTGTTTAGTTAACTTTCTTATCACCAAAATCTGCATGAATCATCATTATCAAATCATTCAGATAAGCATGAACATTCACAGTCTTACACAATCACCAGGGACCGATCAGGCCTGTTCTATGGTCCCATTGATGCCATGGGGCCAAGCCATCCAAGCATTTACCTATCTTTCATCGTCCTTTTGTGTTTCATAGTTGTCACTTTAGCTCATTCAGCCCCAGACATTTATAGTTCTTGACGACCAGTTTGAGTCCCAGCCCTGGGTATCACCATATGTGGTTCAGCACCTTTGCCTCCCAACTGTGACCCAAATGGGAGGACAGCATCAAGAGATAAATAGCAGTCAGAGAGAGAGACAAGAGACTTGGTGGACATAAACCAGACCACAAATATGACCGAAGACTGCTGGCAGCAAAGCTGACTTCTGGCAACGAACCTGGTCGACTTTTTATTTCTTTTCTAAGTCAGAACTGGAACTGGAGACAAGAGAAGAGTATGTTGTAGATCTGTTGCAACCAGCTTTCACTGCCAGGGTTACCGGCCACATCTGATTGAATGATGTTATTTAAGTTGGGGTTTTTTTTTTTTGTGGACTTGCTTTAGGCCTTTTGTCTGTGGCTTGTGTTACTTGAAAGGACATATATCTTTATGTAACATTGCATGATCAGTTCTACAAGATTTCATTTGTGAGTATGATAGCTGGGAGAAAGGCGGCTGGCCAAATGGTTGGAATGATGGGCTCTCAAGCAGGAGACCCAGGTTCTAATCCTCGGTAAGGCTGGGGATTTTTTCTGACGGGGGCAAAATAAAATCCTCGCCTGCACTGTCATGTCAACAGCAATAGCCATGCGGCCATAAATCCTCAGGCTGAAAGACTCCCCTGCCTACACCGCAAAGAGTGGTAATAAAGGCAGTTATTGACAGATAGCTGAGAGGATGACATCAAGAGATCAATAAACAGCAGTCTGAGAAAGAGATAAGAGACAGAGTCGGTTGGAGATCCCTTGCTGTCAACCTTCCTTGTGGAGGCGGCATATGAGTGATTATTTATTTAAAATTTGTATTTGTGGACTTGTTACATGCCTTTTACCTGTGACTGTGTTATTTTAAAGGACATACGTCATTATGTGATATTGCATAATGAATGGTACAAGGTTTCATTTGTGTCCAGTGATAACTGCTTGTGTATATTAGAGCTTTGTGTAGATGTGAGCATTTGTGATTGTTTCCTGTACCACTGTTCACAACGTCTAGTTTAGTTTCTATTAAATATCCATACTATCTACATTAGGTCCTTGTTTGGTGTTGCTGTTTTCTGTTTTCTCTGCATTTAATTTTCCTACCAGAACGAGGCAGAAACATAATTTTGGGGGGAAACATCTATTTAGACAAGAAGTAGAACAAGTCAGCTTCAAAATATCACAATAATGAATAACACAGTGAATGTTGTGGTTAGAAAGCCTTCTTCAACATAATACCAGAATGGACATTCGGTACTCTGGGCCACTGTGAAAAGAAAACAACTGAAATATGTTGTGAGAACTGGAAAGATTTATGGAAAGAAAGATAGAGGAAGACAACTGAGAAGACCCCTGATAAATAGCCTTTTGTTTGTAGGGGGGTATCCATGGCGAAGTTGTCAAGCTGTTTGCCACGTGCCCTGAAGTCATGGGTTAATTTTGCAACTGAACCATTCAGTTCATGAGTGCAATTTTTATGGAGATCTCTGGGGATCGTCACTGGAGCTTCAGAGTGTGTGCCACGCTCTTGGCAGGAGGCTAGCCATTCTGTGGAGAGAGACTGAGCCATAGAGGATAAAACCTGGTGCATTAAAGTTGTTCCTCTCGACTTTGACCTATTGTTCGTTGGCAACTTACAGTCTTTCCTGGCGATAGTGTTATATTGTGCTATATGGAGGCATGGGAGTCATAGCCCATTGCAATGATGTGTGACTAGCAAGATCCGCTTGTGTTCAGAAAAGTCTTCCACAATAATATTCCTTTGGATATTTTCTCCAGGTTATGACAGTGTGTTGGAAAATGAGCAGACATATAGACTGGCCAGTTCTGCACCGCTTGGTAGTGATCTGCTGTATGACAGGCTGGATGTTGTCGGGCTTTTTTGGAGCGATTGAACAGTGCAGAGGCACAGATAGATCATTACGGTGTGGGAAGAATGGCGCTGATAGGAGTTACAAGAGGATCTGTCAGGCGCTCAACACTCAGTGGAAAGGCGAGACGGATATATAGTCAGACAGTTACTGGTGCCATCAGAATGGGAACTCTTCACTTGCTGCTGAAGATAGGGACGGAGCTTTTATGGAGGTGTCCAGAGTGCTGTGATGTCGATTCTTAATTTAACATTCAAGATTCCACAATTACAGTATGGGATGTCGGGATCGCTACTGCTATCGCAAACATTCAGCTGTGCTTTTTTTCTTAAACGTTCAGCTGTTAATACACCTGCCTGCAATCTTGTTATCTTTTGTCCATATTCCCTTCCAGGTTCCTCTCCGCCAATCCCTACATCCCTTTTCCTCCTCCCCCAAGCGCGATACGGGACATCCTGTCCCATGAACCCATGTGTATTACTCATGCCCCACTGGCAAACATCTTTAAATCGTGGTACGAGCCGACCTCGACACCTTCTACCCATCTGTGATTCATCTGTACTGATTGATGTCTTTCCGTGAGTCGCCTGTTGTCATGGTAGTGGAAAGCGACATCACGCGAATTGATTCACACTGTTGCAGACAGCAAGATGTGAAGAAAGATGATCATTCCCAAAAGTCGGCAAGATATTTGACGATAATGATGACGTGTTCTCCAAATGCGGTGCTAAAACAAGACGTACTGTTGGCAACATAAGGAAGTACTAGGGCCTTGCACGTGACAGATTCATTGCCTTGCATTCCTATATGTGTGGACGCGCGTGTATGTGTGTGTAATTTTTATTTTTTTTTTAATTTTATTTTCCACGGCTAGACAGGGAAAACTGGAACATGCCTGCTGATTCCGATTGAGTGTGCACAATGCTTATCTCAAGATAAATTCCTAGGATGGCCGGTTGCAAGCAAAATTTTAAATATCTAACGCAATGTTTTCCAAACTGTCTGGCCACCGGCTCCTTTTCAGTGAAAACATCGCTCAGCGCCCCCCCCCCCAACTTCTCTCTCTCTCTCTCTCTCTCTCTCTCTCCCTCTCTCTCTCTCTCTCTTCTGGGCATATGTCCATCATTATGTGTCAGGATGAAAAAGATAAGCGGTTATCGGTTATCATTCATCGTCCTAAACGATCAACGCAATGACGGATAAGTTGCTGCTCTTCCCCTGCTGTACCCAAGGTATTGATCTCTTCGCTCTCCCTCTGTCACCAAGTTCTCGAGTTTATTCCTTGGCTTGAAATATACCTTCTGTAATCAAACAAAATATAATAATATCCTTGCAAAACTATAGAATATTTTTTTTTCTTTAACGAGAACGATAAATCTGACTGATTATAACATAATTTCCTTGTTTATATAAAAAAAAAAAACTAAGTAATCACTGAGATTTTAATCTGTTACACTGTATTGAAAAAGCTACAGTTTGTCACAATGATATATCTCTCTCTACTACTACTATTACTACTACTACTACTACTACTACTACTACTACTACTGCTACTACTACTGTCTTAGTTTCACGGGCATGTTCCTCAGCCTGTCTTCCTAGAAATTATTCTAGTCGTCACAAAATTGTTTAGTTTCTTTCTTCTCCTAACGTAGAATTCCCCCACCCCACTCCCCAAGATGACTCCCTGTCTCCGATATTCTCTGTGTGGGTCCCATGGCACCATTGTGGGGAAAACAAGAATAGACAGACCCAATGCCTTTAAAAATAATCATATCGTATGCCTACTAGTCGACTAATTGGCAGTTTCCTTCGAAGTCGGAGTGCATCTGCTCGAGCGGCAAAGGACAGCGAACTACATCCAAACAGATGCACACGCAAAACTCAAGTCCTGGCACAAAGTCATCAAATTCTACATGGATGAACGACCAGGACTTTCCGCCGGAGCTCACAGCCGGTGAACAAAGAAGAAAAAGAATTTATCGATATTTGTTATATGTTGTCTTCGGATCCTCGTTTCCTTCACATCTGGTTTACTCATTATTACTGTCCAGGGAATTTAAAGCAACTTTCAAAAATGATAAGGAGTTAGCTGTCCCACCAAAGAACGCGCCTCCTCTCAAAGACCACCACATGTCTTTTCCACAGCCGATTATTCAATGTATAACCTAGTGGACACCTCCACCCAACACTGACTGACTGACTTTCTACCCCAGTCCCAGAAACCGCGTTCAGACAATTGGCCACATTTATGGCCTGCCTATATTGCGGTCCCTGGCAAAAGCCAGGGTGGGGCTTTAAAGAACACAAAATTTCGTCTAAAAGGGACGTAAGGATATACCCAACACTCACCCGGTGGACGAGCCTAATATTGGGAGCAGTTTCCTTGTTTATTATTGGCTAGATGGTGCAGCAGTAATTTTCCCCACCAACCCTTCTTATTTGCCTATTACGATACATGGTACTTTGCATGTTTACTACCTTTGCTTGTTTTGGGAAGCGTGGATGTCTGGGGGAATTGAGGGTGCAGGGGTGGAGATGACACATTAGTACTAAAAGTAGTAATAACAGTAGCAAACAAGTAGTTGTAGTAGCAGCAGCAGCAGTAGTAGCAACAGTAGACGTAGTATCAGGAGCAGCAGTAGTAGTAGCAACAGCAGTAGTATTAGTGGTAGTAGTAGTAGTAGTAGTAGTAGTAGTAGTAGTAGTAGTAGTAGTAGTAGTAGTAGTAGTAGTAGTAGTAGTAGTAGTAGTAGTAGATAGAAGATGCGCTAGAGAGAGAGAGAGAGAGAGGGGGAGAGAGTAGAAAAGGCATACGTTGTCTACATAAAGTTTCTCCTATTTTATTATTAAATTATCAATACTGTAATAGACAGCTGCATGATACCATGACCTAGTTTCAACTAGACAATGACCCAGATGGCAGAGATCAGACCTAGAGTCCAGTGCAACCATACACACTGTGTTCTTGTGTCTTCAGTATAACCCGACATAACTGTGTCGTGCTCACCGCCGTGTAAGGTAATTTACTGCAACTAGGGTTGTAGTTGTTGTTTTGTCTATGACTGAAATACGGTCATGTATAGCGTCTACTGAATTGTTCAATAGTAGAAATAAAAATTCTGAATTAATGTACATTAATATTGTATTTATTCATTACTGAAGTGGACTGTACAGTTAAATGTAATATTTCAGATTTCATAACATCAGATAGTAAAGTTAGTTACTTTTTTTTATTTACAGTTAATGCAAGTTCTACATTACTAGTTATCACAATTTTCCTTTCTTCTTCACCACTCCAAACCTTTGAGGTTCACTGGTGCAAACAGTTTGTTACAGCCTTGTGGTGAACATCACTCTGACCACCTTTACTGCCCAGGACTTTACCTAGTACCCATTTAAGGCTGGGTCAACCCGGGAGCAAAGGTAATTTTGGGGGGAATGTCACGTGACTTTCCATAAATAGAATTTCATTCGTGTGAGTGGTTGTTGGGACCCCAGCACACTGGTTTTCCCAGGGGCTCATAATGCTGTTATGATGTCTGTAGAGACATCCAAACATGTCTCTTCCAGTTGTGGAGTTCAATGCTTCTCTCGTACACACAGTAGGTTTTTGAGCTTGGAAAACTGCAGCATAGTTGTCTTGGAGATAGTGCTTTGATACCTTGTAAAAGGGTGTGGGGGGAGGGGGAGGGGGGGGGGAGTCATTATTAAACTCACTTTGATAGATGTCAGCGTTTTCATGAGCCAAATGAACATTGCATTGATGCATTGGATTTACAAGTGAAAACGGTCTTTAGGAGAATTCACAGTTAGCAAACAATGGACAACTTTTATTGAATTTTATGACATCTCCACAGTTCAGGCTGGCTACAGAGTACACAGTGCTGTCTTTAGGAATATCCTGCGGTGAGGCCCCAATCTCTTCCACAGCATGTCCTCCATATCACTGTCCACTAAAAACCACTAGAATGTTTTTCTTTTCTTGTTTTTTGTTTGTTTCATATACCATCCACCACAATAATGAACCATGCTACTCAAGGATCATGAAATTGTGAAAAGCCTTCACTAACCTCTAAGCTACTGATTACTGGATACACTGTAGCCAGCCTCAGTTGTGGGTTAGTTTTATTATGGGGAGAAATGAAAGAATGAATCAGATTTTATTTCAGGTAATGTTTGGAGTCCGAGTGCATCTACTTGACAGACAAAGAAATGTCAGGCTGCGATCTGGCTTGGCTGACATCGGTTCTGTAACATGGATGAACAAGCACATCAAACTCTTGGAACAAAGCCAAAGTTCAAAATGAATGTCCAACCATGACTCTGCCGGAGTTGTGCCAGTGAATGCAAACAAACAAATGACAAAGTTGGGAAGATCAACATCATTACATCGAGTATTCTCATATGCTTTGGTCTTTCTCTCTCTGAAGAACAGTTAGCCACTTGCTGAGATCATCACACAAAGTACAAAGTTTCATTGATGATCCTCAATGTTCTTGATAAAAACTGCACTCACGAAATGAATGAAGCGTCTGCTTAGTGAACCCAAGGACTTCAGAGCATGAGGCAAACAGTTTACTTGAGCTAAATATAAATTATAGACAGAACTTCTGCAGATAAGCATGGCTAATCAGCATTTTGGTGATAAATGAAATCTGTAGAGATGTGAATTTATTAAATGATGAGTATGCCATGGATAGATTTTTAAAAAAATGCAAGATTTTTTGAAGGAATTAACTTACAAAGAGAACTAGTTGCCTACATCAGAAAAAGCAATCTGCTTAACTGAGCACATCAAGAAAAGAAAGAACACTAGAGCACAGCTTAATAAGAAAAAGGTGGAGGGTAGGGAAGGTCGGGCATGACACACACACTGGGAAGCTGGACATGTAATTATTATGGCCTGGCAGGACAGCTGTATAACAATTAACTGACAGTACAAGTTATAGAAGGTTATAGACAAACATGATAACAGATTTGAAAAAAATAAGAAGTCAAAAAGAGAATAGGAATGGCAACCCCCCAAAAAAATATTCATTATTAATGACATCAAGAGAGATAAACATCATATAAACAATGATAATTTTGAAATGTTATGTATGCTCATCCCTGCTGTGATGGTGCAAAAACCAGGACAATGAACAAGCATTTTGAAAACTCAACTGTCTCTAGAGATGAGGATATACAGAAGAATATGTTGTCTTTGATGGAAATAACAATCAGATACAGAATCTAGGAATTAAAAGAAGTTGCTGGATGAAATAAAAAAAGATACAAGTTAAATATTCTGGCCATTTTAAAAGACAATACCTTATAAAAACCATACTGGAGGGAAGGGTTGATAGCAAGGGAGCAAAAGGTGGACATAGATACAAGTGGGAGAATAACATCAAGATATAAATGAACAGCAGTTTTAGAAAATGTACATCCAAGGTGATAGAATGAGTTGGAAATCCATTGCAGCAAACTATCACTGCAGAGATGGCATCTAACTGATTGAGACAGACATAATAACCAGTGCCATATGGCTTTGATATAATAAAAAGATTATATAAATGTTAAACTTCACTGATTTAAATTTTAAGTTTACCCATTCAAGTTTATTTTTATTGCACATAGGACTGCTTGTACAACACATTGGTGGTTATGTCTGCCCTTTTGAGAACACTTGCAAGTTACCATTTGTGGACAGGTCAAGTACATTCACATAAATGGTGTCTTCTTTTTTGTCGCAACCTGCATGAGAAAGCATCCAAAACCTGGAGTTCATGGAACAAGTTAAATGGAAAGGTAAAAATTTTAGATGGTATTTTTGTCTGTCACTTAGCAATGGTAGTATCTAAATAAGGTTGTTAAATAATGTGAGTTCTCTAGCTTTAAAAACCAGAATATTTTCAACAGTTGAACTTTAGAAGTAGAGGCTTACTTGCTATTGGCTGGGTCATGGCAAATGGTGATAAATAAAACTGATGACCTCACTACCTACATTTTCAGTAGCAGACAGTTTGCAGCAGAGACTGAATACAGTTAAAAGTTAAAGTGGATCAACCTCATATGGCTCAGTTTCACACTTCTGAATGGCTAACCACTTGCTGAGAGTGTTACATGAGGCAGAAAGTCTTTAGCTCCAGCAATGATCTCAGAAATTCCAAAATAATTGTACTTGTGAACTGATCTACAACACATAGATGAACATACATTTTGTGTGTGTGTTATAATCTTCTACACATGAAAGCTTGTTAATTTGTTTGTCATAATCTACTACAAATTAAAGCTTGTTAATTTGTTTGTCATAATCTTCTACACATAAAAGCTTGTTGATTTGTTTGTTATAATCTACTACACATAAAAGCTTGTTAATTTGTTTGTTATAATCTACTACAAATTAAAGCTTGTTAATTTGTTTGTTATAATCTACTACACATAAAAGCTTGTTAATTTTTTTGTTATAATCTACTACACATAAAAGCTTGTTAATTTGTTTGTCATAATCTTCTACACATAAAAGCTTGTTGATTTGTTTGTTATAATCTACTACAAATTAAAGCTTGTTAATTTGTTTGTTATAATCTACTACACATAAAAGCTTGTTAATTTTTTTGTCATAATCTACTACACATAAAAGCTTGTTAATTTGTTTGTTATAATCTACTACACATAAAAGCTTGTTAATTTGTTTGTCATAATCTTCTACACATAAAAGATTGTTGATTTGTTTGTTATAATCTACTACACATAAAAGCTTGTTAATTTGTTTGTAATAATCTACTTCAAATTAAAGCTTGTTAATTTGTTTGTTATAATCTACTACACATAAAAGCTTGTTAATTTGTTTGTCATAATCTACTACACATAAAAGCTTGTTAATTTTTTTGTTATAATCTACTACACATAAAAGCTTGTTATTTTGTTTGTTATAATCTACTACAAATTAAAGCTTGTTAATTTGTTTGTTATAATCTACTACACATAAAAGCTTGTTAATTTGTTTGTCATAATCTACAACACATAAAAGCTTGTTAATTTTTTTGTTATAATCTACTACACATAAAAGCTTGTTAATTTGTTTGTCATAATCTTCTACACATAAAAGCTTGTTAATTTGTTTGTCATAATCTTCTACACATAAAAGCTTGTTGATTTTTTTCTAATAATCTTCTACACATAAAAGCTTGTTAATTTGTTTGTTATTATCTACTACACATAAAAGCTTGTTAATTTGTTTGTTATAATCTACTACACATAAAAGCTTGTTAATTTGTTTGTTATAATCTACTACACATAAAAGCTTGTTAATTTGTTTGTTATAATCTACTAAACATAAAAGCTTGTTAACTTGTTTGTCACAATCTACTGCATAGAAAGGAACATTAATTTGTTTGTCATAATCTACTACACATAAAAGCTTGTTAATTTTTTTGTTATAATCTACTACACATAAAAGCTTGTTAATTTTTTTGTTATAATCTACTACACATAAAAGCTTGTTAATTTGTTTGTTATAATCTACTACACATAAAAGCTTGTTAATTTTTCTGTTATAATCTACTACACATTAAAAAAAATTAACTTGTTTGTCACAATCTACTGCATAGAAAGGAACATTAATTTGTTTGTCATAATCTACTACACATAAAAGAAAATTATTCATTTGTCATAATTTACTACACATAAAATAAAATTAACTTGTTTGTCACAATCTACTGCATAGAAAGGAATATTATTTTGTTTTTCATAATCTACTGCACATAAAAGCTCATTAATTTTTTGTCATAATCTACTAAACATAACAGAAAAATTAATTTGTTTGCCATAATCCACTACATATAAAAGAACATTAACCTGTTTGTCATGACTAATACATATATATAGAACATTAATTTGTTTATCGTAATCTACTTAATATAAAACTATATTAATTTATTTTTTAAATTATTATAATATTCAACTTCTTCTACCTCAGGGAAACATTATCCTCATGGGGAACCCAGGGTCAGGGAAAACCACCACAGGAAGAATTGTGGCTCAAGCTTTAGGAAAGAATTTAGTGGATATAGATGACAATCATCTAGAGCCGATGTGGGGAATGAGTGTGGCTGATAAGGTAGGAGTTACAGAAGTGTGTTCAAGAAGCTAAATCATGAAGTAGGAACTGAATTTATTTTTCAAGAATGAGAATAATTAAATTATAATTTAAATAATGTGTCAGCACATGAACTGATAAGAGCTGTCCGAGATCACAGGTTGTGGTGTGGCCTGATCACCCAGGCAGTTGGCAAGGCACCTGTTGATACTAATGATTATAATTCTCTTTCACGAGAGCAATGGTAGTTCAGCAGTAATGTAGCGCGCTACATTGCTGTTAAGCGATTAAGGTGCTGCACATTACAATGAAGAGCCAGAAGTACAGGCAATATATCAGTAATAGAAACTAAATGGAGAAATAAAATGAATATTACTGCAGTATTTCATCTGTCAGAAACAATGATCCCTCCCACCATGTATATCAGATCTTATAACTTCTGAGTAGCATATGTTACATTAGCTAAGGTTTGTAATTTTACAACACTGGATTAAAGTCAATCAAATGCTGTCTACAATAAGTACACCTCAGCAGTTTAGAAGATGGTGAAATTGTTTCACAATATAATCCTTGACATACAAGCGTTTGATTTCTGCTGCTGACGATTTAGAAAAAGACTTTCCATGTGACCTTCAGGCAGCGGTACAAGAGTTGCAGTGTAGACACAAATTGACACCTGGCTTTGAGATAGCATTTGATGCACTCATCCAGTGCCCTTTCTAAGTATATTCAACTTATGCACTTCCACAGAGCAGCAACATTTTTGGGCGGTACAGTTTTGGCAGTAGTAGAAGGACTGACTGATTGGAGGTTTTTATGGTATAATTATTTAATTTTTTTAAAATGGGCTATTAAACTGTGGTGATTTGTGTGAGTGTATTTACCATGTATTTGTACTTGTATTTTCATAATAATTCACACATTTTTAACTTGCACATTTGTTTTATCTGTTATGTATATACTTAAATTTTAGTACTTCAGTATAATTTATAATTGAAGTAAATAATTCCATAAAATTGTTTCTAGTCTGTAAAGGAATAGCAATGCTAAAGTTTATCTGAGGAAAGAGAAAAATTGGGACTTCATCTTCCTAACAGTCCCTACTGCAGTCATCCTCCATTGTGGCTAATTAAAAAAACATATTTACATTTTCCCTGTCAACTGGTGTGGAAAAAGAAAAATTGAAAAAAACAAACTTATATACAGTGTAAATGATAAAAGGACATTTAAGGAATAATTTGTTACAATTTGTCATTCAATATTTTGTCATTAGCAGTCTATAATTTGACAAAGAAATAAAGAGAAACCCAAAACTGCAAGGAGAAAAAGAGTTAAAGGTAATAGTAAATACATTTGGGAGGTCAAGGAGTGAGCTCCACTAGGGGCAAGGATATTGGTTTATTCAATGGATCAGCATCATGGCACACAGGTGTAACCCGTAAGTGCACTGTTCTACTTCTCAAGCGTGAGTCTGTAGAATCTCGGGGCAGTGCACGAACTCCCTAGTATTGGCAAGGATCCTGAAATACTTTGGGTAGATTTTGAACTCCAAAATTTTGCCTGGGCAGAGCCGTTAGCCTACTCTTTTCTGACTTTCAACTGCCAAGGAGTAACAGTCAGTTGAGGGCCTGTGCTTCACTAACTCTTTCAGTCCCATGGGCTTTAGCATTAGAGTTTCAAGGGTGGTAAAAATAAGCATATAACTGCCACATCTTGTGTTCATTGGACTTCTAGGTGAGAACCTAAGAATGTATGATGCATTCCTCGGGACTGAAAGAGCTAGAGAACTAACAGCAGACAAATAAGTCTATTAGATGTGGGATTTTGAAAAAAAAACAAATTCCTTACCCTTTTACCCTTGAGAGAATTTAAAAAAGAAAAAAAAGGACATTACCCACTATTCCTTAACAAGTATGTTCCAATGAGTAACTAATTAAGTATATGCTGAAATCAGTTGTGCTGGGTTGGGTCAAAAGGTGCTTATGTCACAGCTTAGCCCTAAACTACAACATAGTAAGCGGCACTCCTCTGAACGGCAATCCTTGGGAAATGCAGTCTCTGTTTGTTTTTGGTGACCATAAGGGAGACAATCCATCATTTAGATACATACACATAATGATGTTCTGTAATATTTAATATTACTTCAAGTTAGGGTTTGCATTAGGGTTATCCCTAACTCTAACACTAAAACTAACCCCAACCATAAGCCTAATTTCAAACAGTATTAAATGTGAAGGAATGTTATTATTATGTGAACTTATACAAAGAATGGATCACCTCCCCTACGGTCAGTAGTTATATCAAGTTACAATAGACTGCATACCTACAGGGTGACTGTTTGAAGGAGTGCCCACTATGCAATACTTTTACTTATAAGGGAAAACACTTTTACACTCCAGAAATTTCTAGGTATCATTTTTTAAGCTGCATCTGTCAAAAAGCCCAGGTCATGGAAAAAAAACATCCTTACCTTGAAGAGGATTGGAACACTTGACCACTAAACTTGAGTGATTTGTGTGAATATCTGCCTCTTTTCTTAAGGAAGGGGGGAGGGAGCATCAATGCTTTGTGGTGGCAGATGTCACAATTCAAGCTAGGACACACTCAGTTCTTGGAATGATGAAATGTTGTGAGGTCTCCAGCAGTAACTGACTCCTTCAATCCATCTTCTTCTAGGTCTCCTTTTGCCAGTAGTTTTGTGTGATATGTAGTAAAACATTCAAGATAATTTATATTGACAAATAAATTAACATAGAATGTCAACATTTCTTATCCAACTAATCCAGTTAAAACAAATTGGGGAGAAAAGATTTGTTGAAGAAGAAGGGAGAGCGCTGTTGGATCTAAATGTCGACAATTCTGTGGTGTCTCTGACTGGCTCCAACCCTTTGCATTGTGATTCAATGGCCAAGATGGCAAAGTCTGGCATTATTGTTTACCTTGATGCAAACAATGATACCATCATTAAAAGACAGAAGGTATTTATAGTTTTTGTGATGAACAATGACAGCTTCTTTGTGAATCTTAGAATGTTAATCAATGTTTTTGATAGGATATGCATTTCTGTTTTACTATTGATCTCTTATTTTTCAGAAAATTTGAAATATATTTAAATATGGTAACTTGTTGGAATTTTACCTATTCTAGGTTGTAGTGTAATTCCAGTCAAGATGGTGTGGCAAGTAGATTCAGAGGTCGACCACACAGAAGATGGACAGCAGAAATATCGTAGACACTGAAAAGTACTACATATGAGATGAACAGAAGGTCCCAGTCCAAAGATTTCTTCCTGTCCTGACACTGTGAGACATTTCAGCAGCAGAGAAAAGAAGAAGTGTAATATAGTGTAGTTCTTCTTTTTATGAACCAAGAAAGCTGGAGGGATTCAGTCAAACTACGTCATTGATGGAAATGAAAACACCATGTTGGTAAAATAATGTTCTAACCATTTATTACCAAATCTCCTACATGTATGGTATATACTACAAATAGGTAACCGCGATCAGTATACATCTTATATATCTAGTAAGATGATGTACTGTTTGTCATTTTCACACAGCTCAAAGACACTAGGTGATGCTTTAATTATCATTCTAACACAGCTCACAGATACAGTAAGCTGTTGTATTAACTGTTATTCTAACACAGCTCACAGATACAGTAAGCTGTTGTATTAACTGTTATTCTAACACAGTTCAAAGATAGAGTGGGTGATGCTTCAACTGTTATTCTAACACAGCTCACAGATAAGTAAGCTGTTGTATTAACTGTTATTCTAACACAGCTCACAGATAAGTAAGCTGTTGTATTAACTGTTATTCTAACACAGTTCAAAGATAGAGTGGGTGATGCTTTAACTGTTATTCTAACACAGCTCACAGATACAGTGAGCTGTTGTATTAACTGTTATTCTAACACAGTTCAAAGATAGAGTAAGCTGTTGTATTAACTGATATTCTAACACAGTTCAAAGATAGAGTGGGTGATGCTTTAACTGTTATTCTAACACAGCTAACAGATACAGTAAGCTATTGTATTAACTGTTATTCTAACACAGTTCAAAGATAGAGTAAGCTGTTGTATTAACTGTTATTCTAACACAGCTCACAGATACAGTAAGCTGTTGTAATAACTGTTATTCCAACACAGCTCACAGATACAGTAAGCTGTTGTATTAACTGTTATTCCAACACAGCTCACAGATACAGTAAGCTGTTGTATTAACCATCCTTCTGACACAGAATGACAGTTAAAGCTCAAGGATACAGTACACCATTGCATTAACTGCCATTTTTGCAAAGATCAGGGATACAGTAAGGTGGTGCATTCACTATAATTCTAACACAGCTCACAGATACAGAAGGTGATGCTTTGTCATTCTATCTTTCACCTACAAAAAGAGCAAATACCATCAGCCACTTTATGGCAAGTTCTTTGTAGATTGATTCAATTTTGCAGCTTAAGTTTCCTAAGGGTAGAAAGTCACACCAGGTCACCTTAGCTGGCTCTCATGACATGCATGGTAGATGACAATGTTTCTGTGTTCACTGCTATATTGTTTAATTCTTACCTCTTCTTTCAGAAATTACATCTTTCTTTACTAGTCGTTCTATACAAAATTCCCACACTTAGATAATGTTCCTCATTTGGGTTACAAGGTCTCATTTTGGAGAGACAAAGAATAGACCTACAGCCCCATAATAAATATGTTGCCAATAGTGACTAATTCGGAGTGTTTCCTTGTTTCCTTCAGTGTTAGAGTGCATCACCTGAGAGACAAAGCACCAACAATCTGCAAACAAATAAGCCAGATCTGTAAAATGGATGTGCAAACATAACTCAAGTTCTCGACTGAAGTCGAGAAGTGGATAAACAACCAGTATTTTCCACCAGAGTCTACAGCCAGTAAACACTAAAGAGAAGAAGAGAAAAATTTAAATGTGAAGAAAAATCATTTAAACAAAGAAGACACAAACAACAAACCACACCGTTTGTTGCCTGACATAATTTGCTGTATATAATTAAGTGCACACAACAGTAACAATTTAATAAAATAAAGCAAATAAATTATTCACATCAACTTAAATAAAGAATCAACTAGACTCAAATGTAATTGCCTGTTTTACTGGGACAAATATTATTTTTCATTTGTATTTTTTATTTTTATTTTTGGTTTGCACATATCTGGGTAGAAGTGGAATATGCCATCAACTGTGCAACCTGTTGTTCATACCTTTTTTTTTTAATATTAACAGTGAGGAAACATTGCTTAGAGTAAATGATTTATATTGTTATAGATGCAAAAAATCATGTTTCTATCTAGGCAATGAAAGTTGATCGTATCATTGGCATGGGGCCAGGTGCCAGCCTGGAAGATATTCTACAGTTCAGACGCCAGTTTTATGAGAAATGGTAAACTGAAATGGTAACTAAACATGTAACTAAGATCATTTTTGTCAGGGAAAAAAGATAACAGAAAAGATGTTCTTGGTAATTTACCTTGCTTGGATGATAGATTGGTTAGTTGACCGTTTGGTTAACTAACTGTATTGCTGATTGGTTTATTTGACGTTTATTTGCTTGGTTGACTACTTGATTGGAAATTGCTTGGTTAGTTGGTTGGTTGATTACTTGGTTGGTTGATTGGTTGGGTCATTGCATGATTATTTGATTGGTTGACTGGTTGGTTAATTGACTGATTGATTGGCTAGTTTGTTGGATGGTTACTTGCTTGGTTGATTACTTGCTTGGGGATTGCTTGGTTAGTTGATTGGTTGGTTAACTGATTGATTTGCTGGTTGGTTGGTTTGATGATTATTTGGTTTGCTTGATGATTATTTGATTTTTTTTTGATGATTATTTGGTTTTTTATGATTATTTGGTTGATGATGACTATTTGGTTGGTTGATTACCTAGTTAACCATGGAAATGAGATGTCTGAGAAGGGCCGTAGGAGTGACCATAAGAGATAAGATCAGGAATTAGATCATAAGAGAAAAAGTCGGCACAGAACCAATTCTAAATTACATACAAAGACAGCAAGTGAAATGGTTTGCCCACTTAGAGAGAATGCCTTGTGACACCATACCAAAGAAAGCATACATGGAAAGAGAAGTAGGACGTAGAGCAAGAGGTAGACCAAGAACAAGATGGAAGGATAACATCAGAGAAGCTCTACAACAGCACGATGTGCCTATGGTCGAGGCAGCCAGAAGAGCCAGAAACAGAACCTTATATCTCCTTCGACACCCACAGCGGTAAAAAAGGGAGGGAAGAAGAAGAAGAAGATTACCTAGTTGGTTGATTGGTTGGTTAATTGATTGACTGGTTGGGTCATTGGTTGATTTCATGGTTGGTTGATTACTTGGTTGGTTAGTAAGTCTTGGAAGACTGCATTTCAACTCTAAATACAGTGTTTTAGTGTGGAAAACAATGGAGCAAGTTTTGTGCACATACATTTTTTTCCCTATCCATGGTACTGGTCTCATATGTTTAAGGACCAGTCAGCACTCAATGTGGGAAGCAGTTATAGCCAAACAGTAAACTGCTACTCCCCATAAAATCATGTAAAGTGAATCTGATCACATGATCATTATACAGGCATTCTAACCACTTTTCTGCTGCAGCTCCCAACATAGCAGTACTTAAATAAGAATTGTTGTTGTTGAGGGTACTTTCCTTCTTTCCACATAGCATATTTACTGATTTCAGACTCAATATCACAGCCTACCTGGCATACCCATACGAATCCATCTTGAACAACAAATGTCTTTAAGGTGTAAATGCTGTCTGTTCTAGTAACTTGCTGGTTGTACAAATGTACAACAGTTTTCCATTGTGCTGTATGGAGGCATGAGAATCACAGCCAGTGGTGATACCATTTACAGCCAGGAAGGAAGTTCTTCCTCTGGGAAGTATTGTAGAGACCATATGTTGCCAGTGCAGTCTAAACCCTCTCTCGGCCTACTTTGCTAACTCTAAAGGAAAAGTATGAATACATGCTTCTGAAATTGGCTTGTATATTAACCTTAACACTCTTATAAGAAATAGCAGAAGATGCTCATAAGTGAGTAAGTAAACTAAGACCATTTACACCAGTAGCACACCAGGTATATGATCATTTAAATTTGAATAGATCAGTCAGCACTTGATGGATGATGTGGTCAGCATCATGTTGGCTACTTTTGCCTCCCCAGATATTGCTTGGTACCTATTTTAGGTTGGGTTGACCTGAGAGCCATGGTCATTTTTTCCCGAATCCATTGAGTGCATATTTTAACCAAATCTTCCTACCAGCAGGCAAGTGTCTGAAGATACCCATAGCTAGGTCATCATACAAGCGATAAACACCTGGTGACACAAAGTGCTACCATGAGGATGAGAATCACCCATGGAGAGGTCCCAGAAACCCCTTTCAGCCGTTAGACCATATCTATGGCTAGGCCATATCTAAGCCGGCTATATTCAGGGCCCCGCAGCAGAAAGGGCTGGGGCTTCAAATAACAAAAAGTTGCATCTTACATGGGGACAACTTCAGTATTATTGCATACGATACCCATGGCTGAAAATAACCATAACAGAAGAAATATATGAGCCTATCAAATGTATCTAGCCAGATTTCTTCATTATGGTCAGACTAATCATAAAGGATATATTAACACACTAAACACTGATTTTTTCACGCAGACATAAGTTTACACACTTCCTATCTTGTTTAAGACAGAAAGAGTAATGGTTTTAAGTTTCATATTCTCTTAGTTCCTATTGTTGATTCTTCATGATTTGTTCTACTTCCAGGTACGACATTCGTGTTGCTGTTCATGAAACAGACTCAGAGGAAGATATAGCTCTGAGGGTGCTTAAAGCTCTACAAGGTTTTGAAAATGAGCCTGGGTATATCTCCACTCGAGCAGTAGATAAAACAAAAACAGTTCTGTTCCTAGAAACAGTTCTTCAAGGTTGTTCATTAACAATCTGTTATTAATTATTTTTTTAATTACATGTTTTTCCTACATTTTCTTAATTCAACAGGGGCTTACTAAGATAGTTTATTAAATTGTACTACCCCCACAATGAAGGTTTGCCACAGTGCATCGCCCACTTTCTTTGGAAATACTGCTAGGGGAATATGCAATCTCTCAGTGCTAGAAAGTTTCACAGGAAGTGCTAATGTGAAGAAATAACCACGATGAAAAGCATGGATAAATTACTTTCCAAATGGCAATATGCAGAGGAGTAATTACTTTAGAAAGCCCATTGTGGGGAAAACAAGAATATACCTACTGCCCCCACCCCACCAACAAGCATGTCATAAGAGTCAACTAATTAGGAACTTCTTTGAAGTCAGAGACTATCTGCTTGAGAGGCAATAAACCAACAGTCTGCATATATAAATAAGCCAGATCTGTAAAATGGACATGCATGCAAAAAAACTTCCACCAGAAGTAAACAGCCCGTGAACGTGAAGAAGAAGAAGACATTAGAGAAGCCAGATTTCTGTAGGTTGTTCTGACTAAACATTAAACTAGAAAAGTCATAATAGGCTGTGGAGGGAATTCATTGTATACTGTGCATTGTTTGCATGTAGAATTAAGTGTGGGATGTATGAATGTAAGAAAAAGAAATGTACAACCACTGTGCTACTGGAATAACTGTTCCCTAACCTTACAGTATTTGCTGTAGATGTGGATAGTCTGTTTGCCTTGTGAAAGAGCAGACTTCTAAGCCATAATTCTAAGGCATACAGAACAGAACTGAAAGAATGTCAGATAACAGAGAAGTAAAATCTTTATACACCAGGGAGATGAATGGTCGTAGACCATGAGGCAGATCAAGAAGACGATGGAAAGATAATATCCAGACAGACTGCAAACACTTGATGTCATCAACTGGAGAGAGAAGACCAACTAGAGAGATGAATGGAAGCGGGTAATATCTACAGCAATGAACCTCAATGGCTCGGAATGCTGAAGAAGAAGAAGATACAGAACAGCAAGATACATAATGCACTTATGAGGAAATTAAAACTCAGAGCAAAGCAGCCATGAGAGCCATTTTGGAACACTTCACATCCAGGAGACCTTCCTGAAGACATAGTTAACCTCCTCACAAGAAAGAATCAGTCAATTATATTTATACTGTGAATTGGGCACAACGGACTCTGCAGCCACGTGTAGAGGAAATTAACGACTGGTTGTTCAGAACTTTGCTCATCTGGACAGACACCACATACTACTGTGCATGTGCTACAGGCATGCTCTCTGAATGTTGAATGTTAAATTGAGAATCGACATCACAGCACTTGGGACACCCCCTTAAACGCTCTGTCCCCATTTTCAGCAGCAAATGAAGAGTTGCAATTTCAATGGCACCAGTAACTGTCTGATTGTATATGTGTCTCGCCCTTCCCCTGAGTGTTGAGCATCTGCCAGATCCCCTGACATCTCCTTGCAGCGCCATTCTCCTCAGACCGTAATGATCTATCTGTGCCTCTGCACTGTTCACTCACTCCCAAAGGGCCCTCACAATATCTAGATTGTCATACATCAAATCACTACCACGTGGTGCAGAGCCAGCCAGTCTGTCTGCCTGCTCATTTCCCAACACACTAGCATTACCTGGAGTAAATATCCAAAAGATGCTAACTACCCAGGATTTCTGAAGTGATGATTGCCACTCTGCATGAAGCATGCCTGTCTCCACCTTTCTCAACATGCTCTGTGAGTTAGTTACAATCACGGCATATGTGTACAGCTGATTCTCAAGCCAGAGGAAGGCCGCAGTGACTGCCTCCACCTCCATTCTTGAACTAGACATTGTGATATATGCAAAGATTTTTTGCACTAAGTGACATCCATTCACTTTTGCTATGAACTCCCATGCACTTCGTCTGCCTCTTAACTCTTTGAGTCCCAGGGGGTTTAGCATCACAGGCCCAGTGGATAGTAAAGAGAGTCATACGATTGGCACATTATGCGTTCATTGGGCTTCTAGGTAGGAACCTATGAACGTATGATGCATTCTTCGGGACTTAAAGAGTTAACACAGAGCCATCTATATAGATAATCACATCACTTGGGCAGAAAATGTCATGCTCTCTACATGCAGTAGAGAGCTGCCAGGTTGGACTGGTTGGCATTCCAGTGGGAACCAAACTGTATGGAACAGTGGAAGACATGTGTCACACAACAGACTTCATCTAAAAACCACTGGCAGACAGAATGAAAAGAAAAGGAAAGAAAATAGACCAATCAATCTATCTCCCTTCTGATGTTGACAGCGAACAGATAGTTTCCCTATTGCTTTTATATAATGGAATATGTTTAATTGCCAGGTCTTGCACAAGATGGAGGTCTGTATGTAAAAGCTGGAAGGAGGCCCACATTTTCTTTGAATGACCTTCACATTCTAGTTTCCTTGAACTACAAAGAAAGAGCTCAGAGGATTCTAGAAACTTGGATACATCCTCTGGATATTTCCCCACAAGAGTTAAATACCTTTCTATCCAAATCATATACAGAAGGTTTATTTGAACAGTGAGTACAAAATTGTCATGCTTGTTTTATCTGTGATGTAATTCTTGGCTGCAGAAGAACAGTTTTAATACTTTCTTTTGTCTTTCCTAATTTTCCTCTCTAGGATTGCAGACTGAGGATTAGATATTCACTGACCCAAGGAGTCAATATTTGGACACCAATCCCACAGGAACAAATCCTAAATACTTTTTCAACCATGTCTTCATCATCATCATCATCTTGTTGTACCATTATATGTCACTTAGAGCTTGTCTGAAGCATCCAGACATAAATTTAACTAATAGCTTAAAATGTCTGAATAATCAACACAGGATATGTTTGATCATTTGTATAATTGTGTAGCTATTGAGGGGGAGATTGAAGCATCTATGGATGTGTCTACACTGCTGTGATGAGAGTCCTCATAATCACAAGGTCTGCTGTCTGTTCCTAGACTCCATTCTATCCTGTGCAGTCGTTTCCATATCATGGATGGAGTCCAGTCCAGTGACCTTTGACTTTTCTTAACAGTAACCATTTTAGGGTTTGTCTTAGACATCAACCCAATCAGGGGCAGTAACACCCCAAGCAGTGGCAGTAACATCACAATCAGGGGCAGTAACACCACAATCAGGGGCAGTAACACCACAATCAGGGGCAGTAACACCACAATCAGGGGCAGTAACATCACAATCAGGGGCAGTAACACCACAATCAGGGGCAGTAACACCACAATCAGGGGCAGTAACACCACAATCAGGGGCAGTAACACCACAATCAGGGGCAGTAACACCACAATCAGGGGCAGTAACACCACAATCAGGGGCAGTAACATCACAATCAGGGGCAGTAACACCACAATCAGGGGCAGTAACATCACAATCAGGGGCAGTAACACCATAAAAGGATGGCACACTAAGGAACACGCAACATAATCAGATCCAAAGCTGCACAATGACAAGGACACGACCTGGCCAACCAGACAGAAACAGACGACATAAAATACTAAAACCAAACACAACACAATGAAATAGCAACACAATTTGTTGCCATAATTATAATCAGTGTTGGCAAGGATGAAGCTAGCTCCCTAGTCAGAGGTTAAAACTGGCTAACTAAAATTGAAGGCATATATGAACTGCCAGCTTGGTGACCCTATTATGCTTTGTTGTATTTGGTTATTCAGTGCCTGTTGGGTGAATTTGGGGATGTCGTTGAAAATGTTTGTTATTATGGATGAAATGCTTTACACACAGATAACTGTGGGTAAGGAATGAAACTAAAAGGGCAGACCTGCCTGCCAAATTCCTAATCCTTTGAAAATAAAGTGTTATATTCATAATATAGCCCTATCTTCTTTGTGTTATAGCTGTTTATACCAGCGGTTGTGTCAGTGATATCAAACAGTTAAACTGGGGCAGCCTACAGTTACAGAAACTGACCAGCTGTCCTAAGTGGGTGGAGGATCAGGGTGTTCTTGTATTTCTTATGTACGGTTCTGTGGCTTAGAGGTTAGCAAAAATGTTTAGCAATTTTATAATCCTGGAAATTTCACAAATACTGAAATGTCATGAGAAGATATCAAACCATGCAAATACTAACACAGGGACTTGAAGTGTTAGCTCTTCACATATTCTAGGCCATGACATATGAGGTGGGGTGGGCATTTCCCTACCTCATTATTTTTTCCTTCATAGACGATTTCCTGCAATATTCAGAAAATAATCTGTCATCCATTGTTATCATGCTGGGTTGAGCCCTGGGCCATGTGTCAAGTACGAGGAGGATCTTTTTCCTGCAGGCAAATAATGCAAGATCTATATTTTCAATAGACCAGAATGTCCTTAGTGTGTGATGCAGTCTTCTCTGAAGGTGTCTCTGCCTTACCGAGGTGGGAGAACTTGAGTTTCTCAGTGACCCTGAGAGCCAAGCTGGCAGTGGTGCAGCTACCAGCAAGGCCTACCAAGTTGGATAAGTCAAAGGGAATATTACAGACTAAGAAAGACACCATGGTCCTCCAGGTTGGAGGCTAGATGTGGGTTAGATGACCCCATCTTTGTAAAACAGATATTTGCCAGGTAGATGGAGCTCATCAGCTGGGGACAGTAATCCATCAAGGAGTAAAGCTCCATTCACAAACCTCCATTGTCTAGTGGATAGGTCTTGGTCAACCATGGGCTAAGGAAGCTCACTCTAACAGAAAAGAATGCTAAGTCAGAGGCGTCGGGCTGAAAGGTGCATAGTCCAGAAAGATGTCACAGCCAATCAGACAAATCTCAGTGCCATGTACCTCCTGATGTTATTACCTAGAAGAACAAAAAGAAGAAGATGGTGAGCATTAACATTTTGCCAGCTTTCTTCACTATCTTGACAAACAAGTGCACTTACTACAATACCACCACAATTGTACATAAATATACAAATGATAAACTGTTTACAATTCCACAGCTCAGACATAGCTCCTGTGGTCCACTTGGAAGAGAACATTTACACTCAAGAATTATTCCATGGCCCCACAGCTTCTTTCAAGGACTTTGCCTTGCAGCTGATGCCCCGTTTCTTCACTAAAGCCATGAAGCAAGTGGGAGCTGATGACAAGTATGGTGACTGTCAGTTGAAAGACTGAAAATTGTTAATATGCATAGTCCACCACAAAAATGTATACACACTCCTTCTTTTTCTAATACCTGTTCTGCTGCTCAGCACCATGTTTCTGATTTCTCTTCTTGTTGTTTCTTTGAGTTAGCTTTTATCCACTGCCAGCCTGTCACAGTTTATGGGAGGATTAACCAGATGGATCCCATCCCACCTGGTGATCCAAAGCCGTTTTAGTTTTCATGGAGCAACATTTGGAGGTAAGGTTGACTGGGTTATCCAGAGCCATGTTAGTTTTCAGTGAGCAACAATTGGAGGTGAGGTTGACTTGGTGATCAAAAGCCATGTTAGTTTTCAGTGAGCAACAATTAGAGGTGAGGTTGACTTGGGTGTCCTTTGGATTGTTGGCAACTGACTACTTTATATTTTTAACCTATCTAAGGAAGAGCAAGCTTACCCGGACAGCACTGCAACGGGAAAATCTGTACAGAAATCTTAATACTAAATTTAGGCAGAGGCTAATAAATGAATACAAGTTACCTTTGACCTCTACAAGGATTTTGCCATACAACTGAAGGCTCGTTTCTTTACTAGAGTCATGAAGCCAGTTGGAGCTGAGGTCAAATATGAATTATCGTTGACTGAAATATTTGAAACACTGAATAAGCATTGTGTTTATATTTTCAAATGATAAAAAAGAAATCACATCATTGATACTGTTATAGGGTTTAAGAAAATTAGGAATATATTTTTTAGATACGATTATTGCCTAATGAGATGAGTAACCAATGATTTAATTTGAGATTCAAAAAAAAAAATACAAATCAAAAGCCAGTGTTCATTTTAGAGTATAATAATGTCAGATTAAAGTAGCTTATACACATGTACGCACATACACAATAAAACATCAACATAAACATATTCACAGGCAGTCTGAATTAGTAGCATACACCCAAGTATTAGCCTTTAGCAAGATGCAGAATATACTCACAAGTAAGAAGATGTCAACCGTAGTGTGAAAAAGAGGGTTAAAATGTTATGTAAAACCTGTGCTGTTAAATGCATTTGAAATACAGACAAGCAAATACAAATACATTCCTTTGGACATTCTCTGAGTTTTCACAACTAATGAATTAAGGATAAATCTAATGTCTAGTTCACTCTTTATGTATATTATTTCGTCATGTCTAGGTATTTGATCCTGGCAGCAACATCTGGTGACACAGGCAGTGCCACACTTGATGGATTTAGCAGACATGCAAGTGAGACATTCTCATTTACACACCAATAAGATTGATCAGTAAGATCTATAAGGCAGAAATATTATTTTCACAAAAACTGCTCCTTGTGTGTGTCCTGTAAAGAATACGCAACTAATTTTTTTTTAAATTATTATTCGAGAGAAAGAGTGAGACAGAGACATTGTAAGTTTAATATCAGAGTAAGAAACTTTCCTCAAAATCAGTATTTTGCTATGTTTTCTTGCATAAATTTCTCTAGGTTTTGATGTTTCTTCTTTTGTCCAAAGATGTATCCCTTTTTTTAAAAATCATAATAAAGGCACTTTAACAAAGATTTTCACTCAATTTAAAAGCATTGGCATGTAAACCTTGAAAGGTAAACAAGTCCACATTTCGGAAAAAGTCCATACACTGCACATGAGTAATATATTTGCCACCAAGGAAATCTCTAAGTGCCAAACGACAGAGATAATGAAATATCAGTATGGTCAGTGCTTTCTAAGTTTTGAATCCAGCAGGCACAGCTTGATTTTGCTTTTATATATAATAATCAGAATAGTACTTGGCATGCCCTTTAAACTGATATATAGTAGGTCCTAGTATATTATTTGGAAGCTGAAATATTTTGGTCATATCAAGCGCCACAACGGATTGGAAAAAACTATAGCAGAAGGCATGGTACCAGGAAGGAGGGGCAGGGGCCGACCAACACGAAGATGGGCACAGGATATAAGTGACTTCTTGAGTATGAAAGTATATGAGGCAGGAGAAATAGGCGAGAGACCGTGTTTCTTTCAGGCAGACTGTGATGAGAGCGATGTTCTGCAAAGGACCTGCTACATGATGATGAGTATATTATTTGGAAACAGCAGCTGTTGTGTGTCAAACATTGCTATTTTTAGGTTCAAAACTCATTTTCTCTTACACATATTCATGGGGTGGGGTGTTTGTTATAATCTTTTTAATGCTAAATTGCTTACAAATTAGAAACAATTGTGTGTGTAATTAATTCTATGAATTTTGAACCTTACAAACGTGAACAATTTTAAAAATGCATATTTTTATCATTAACTTTAAAAATCTGTATTGCGCCCCTTCAGACTTCACAACATCACATCATACCACACAAGTGCCTGTGCACTAGATCAACAACCTACAATATCTAGCAGCACAAAGCAGATATTGACAATCTGAAAACCCACGAACACTGGACTGCAGGTTACTTCATAACATTTTGCAGTATAACTTAACTATACAGCTCTATGGCTGAATGGAGTTTCTGTACTTGTTTGACTCTCATTCTTGAGATGTTTATCCTACAGACTGCAGTCCTGGAAATGGAAAATAAAAAACAAATTTGAAAAAAAAAAAATATTTTCACAAAAGATTTAAAGAATAGAACTTGCTCCAGTGTCAAAACAACAGTTACCAAAGAAAAGCATATTCTTTTCCTTGTCAGGTGGAGCTCCAGTAGGTGTGGTTGTTCTCTACCCGGTAAAGAACATCAGTGACATTCAGAAACACCAAACAGTCACAGTGCAAGGCAGAAACATCAAAGTTATAGGTAAGTGCCATGGAAACTATGTGAAATGTACAGAGAAACTATCAATGTAATCTTCCAAGATTAATTACCATCTCTAATCTGAGAAAACATTGGAGAGTACAAGATCAGTACCAGAACTAATTATCATGATTCTTCTTCTTCTTCTTCACTTCCTCTTTTACCGCTGTGGGTGTCGAGGGAGATATAAGGTTCTGTTTCTAGCTCTTCTGGCCGCCTCGACCATAGGCACATCGTGCTGTTGTAGAGTTTCTCTGATGTTATCCTTGCATCTTGTTCTTGGTCTACCTCTTGCTCTACGTCCTTCTACTCTTTCCATGTATTCTTTGTATGGTATGGTGTCACAAGGCATTCTCTCTAAGTGGGCAAACCATTTCACTTGCTGTCTTCGTATGTAATCCAGAATTGGTTCTGTGCCGACTTTTTCTCTTATGATCTCATTTCTGATCTTATCTCTTATGGTCACTCCTACAGCCCTTCTCAGATTATCATGACTGACTGTTCAATTAATTATTATAAAATTATATGAATTTTTCTTTTGAAAAGAAATACTGACAATGAATGATGATATTAAAATGCTTGTCTGATTTTGTCACTCTTGCAGGTGTGGAAGCTGACTTTGATTTCTGCCAACATACAGTGAAAAAAATATTTGTAGATGAAAAGATGAAACAAACACTGGGATTGTGTCGATTAAGGTAACAACACACAGCTTTAAAAATTGATCTGGGCTGCCTGGTTAACCCAGTCTAAAACGGCAATCAGAAATTTGTTGGGAAAAAAAAAATAAGCACTGTTGTCTTCTTTGCGTTCGGTTTCGTATGCTCAGATCAGACCACCAGGTGCGTTGCCTCTATGAACTTGCATGTCAGTAGCAGGTCCTTCATGGTTCCCCATAGCTTGTTCTGCACACTTTGCTCTTGAGGCCAGGTGTCTTTTCAAAGTTGTAGGTAGAGTGGGCAGGTCTGCAGAATGTGCTCAAGTGTTTGTGGTCCTGTTTGACAGGCACACTGTGGGGACTGTACAATCTTTATTTTATGCATGTGGTAGTTAAGCCTGCAGTGTCCTGTTCGTAGTCAGAAAATTGTTGTATGTTGCTCACTGTTGAGTCTGCTGATGGGGTCTTGTGGATGTTTACTGTTAGTTTGTTCTCTCCACAATTCCTTGTATTTTCCCCTGATAAGTGTTCTGATTTCTGGTAATGACAATGGATGGGTGCATTTTTTCTCCTTTGTTCAAGCACGACTGAATAAGCAGGGTTTTGAGAATAGAAAGCAAGAGAACAATAGAACAAGGCAGAGAGATAAATACCTGGAAGGTCTGACCTGATGGATGGAGCAAGGCAAGAACTCTGACCTGATTCATGATTCTCATGATCAAGTGAGAAGGCAAAACATTGCAGCCTGTGCTTATCAGCTTGGCATATGATGATGAATATAATAGTTAAATTGATATGATTACATCACCCACTGATTGATCTATACAAATGTGGAGATGGTACCTTGCGCTAAGTATCTCTGAGTGGGTTCCAGCACCACATTTTAACCTGAGGGCGGAGGGGGTGGAATAGGCTCGCTGCCTCTAACAAGCATCAATTTCAGAGTGCATCTGCCTGAGAGGTGAGGAGTCCACAGTCTGCATTCCAATAAGTCACACCTTTAAAATGGTTATGCATGCAAATTTCAAGTTCTAGATCAAAATCAAAGTCCAGATATGGATGAAAAACTAACTACAACTGCTCTGCCAGAGTTCACAGCCAGTCTTCTTCTTCTTCTTCTTCTTCTTCGATCCTTCTGTCAGAAAAATTATATCAGGAGGCCGGTAGCCTTTATGAAAGCTATCGTGCAATCCATATCCTCTTGTGTACCATACAGTTTTGTCTTTATTGTGGTTGGAACAGGCCAGATTGCGTCTCTGTTGTCAGCATACAGTTGACAGTGTTGAAGCACATGCTCAGCATTTTCGGGTGCCACGCTGCAGGGACACGTCTCCGTATTTCCTACACCGTAAAATTTGAACATATGTTGACGAAATCTGTTGTGCCCTGTCCTTAGTCTGAATATAATAGACTGTCCCTCTCTAGAGAGGCGATGAAGTGAGTCTTGGGGAGAAAATCTGTTGTGGGTATCCAGCCACCTTTCTTGGATACTAGATTGTATTAGTGTTTTCATCTCTTGGTGGGTTAAGTCGCTATTTGGTTGTACCATGTCACTGCCGCTTCTGGCCAATCTGTCCGCTATTTCATTGCCTTCCAAGCCACAGTAACCTGGAATCCACTGCAGTACAGATTGTTCTACTGAAGAGCCTAAGTAAATCAGCTGTTGCGTCAAGTCTACAAACTGAGTGTCTTTTGGGTTAACAATTGCTTGTAGAACTGACATAGCATCAGTCAGAAAGACCACTCTGCTATATTTGCTGTGCTGTTGTCCATTCAGGAAAGAACATGCGGCTAGAAGTGCTTCTGCCTCTGCTCTGTAATTGGAGGAATATGAACCTGTTGGTACAGCCTGGTTGATTTTAAAACCATTTGGGCATTCTATGTATATTCCTCCTCCTCCGTCTCTTACTGCTCTCTTGGCTGAACCATCTGTATACACTCGAATCCAACTCTGGTGTGGGTAAAGTCTATTGATCTCTCGTTCTGTAGTTGATTTCATATCAGTGCTGCTCATTGATGATTTGGAGGAGACCCCTGTTACAGTGGTTCTGACTGTTGGTAGGCTATCCCTAAGCCAAGCGGGGCAGTCGTTGTAAGGTTTAAGTGGAACATTTGGTATTATGGGAGAGAGTTTAAGGACAGCGAGCTTGGCATTTGCGTTCTTAATAAAGCAAGTTCTCTTTAGTCTAGCCTTCTGGGGTTTCTGCAGTCGGCTGTACATGGGTTGTTCTTGAAAGTGGTGGTATTTGGAGAGCTGGGTGAGGATCTTTGTGTCTCTCCTATCTTCCAGATTATGGAGACCAGTAATTGTTTTCATATCTGATATGGGCGTGGAGCGCATTGCCCCTGTCATAATACGGAGAGCATGGTTTTGGATCTTTGAGACTTTCTGAAAATTTGATTTAGCTGCTGTGCCCCAAGCAGCTATTCCATATTCTAGTGTTGGCCTCACATAGCCTGTATAGGTCCTCTTAAGGACATTGAGGTTTGCCCCCCAGTCTGTTCCAGCTAACTTCCTCATCAGTTGTGTTCTCTTGAGTCCCTTGCTCTGTGTCTTTTCTATCTGTTTTCTCCATGTGAGTCTTGAGTCAAAGGTTACTCATAAATATGACGGTGAGTCATCATGTATCAGTGCCTGGCTGCCATATCTAAGTGAAACCTTCTGGGGTTTGGTAGAGAGACTGAAAATGGTGTGTGTGGTTTTGGCCCCATTTACAGGCATGTACCAGCTATTGGACCACCTCTCTAGAGTTCCGAGGGATTCTTAAAGCCTTGTCTGTGCTTTTTCAGTGTCATCCTCTGAGTGAATGCTAAGAAAAAAATAAGAAAAAATATGCCAAGTATGGCTTTTGATAATTATCACTACTGCATATTGCTTGCACTGCCCTGGTGGTAATTTTTGTTTAAAATTCTTGCTGGGGGGAGGGGGGGGGGGCTGTGGGGTTTTTACAAACTCTCTGGTCTCTTATGGGGAACTCCCATGGTGTAGTGGCTGAATAAAACCATAATATTGTTTTTTAAATGGCCTTGGCTTCCAGGTTGACCCAGTCTTAAATGGGTACCAGGCAAAGTCCTGGGAAGTAAAAGCAGCTGGCAGTTACATTGGTGTTGTTCCAGTGTTCCAGAACTTGAGTTTTGCCTGTGCATCAATTTTACATATCTGGCTTATTGTAGGTAAACAGTTTATTACTCCCATCTCAGGTATATGTACTCCCACTTTAGTCACTTTTTAGGACATACTTCTTGGGGGCAGGGAGGGGAGATAGATCTAACACCACCACCCCCCACTCCACTCCCCCCTGGAACCCACACAGGGAAATGGGTTCAGTGGTAATGGTCATTGTTCTTTTCCATTCAAGATTTATGTTCATAAGATGAACACCTCTAGGATGAGAGTCAGCCAGAAACTAATCCAAGAAACCTTGTTCAGTCCCGTAACACATCTATATTAGGACACTCCTACAGTTAAAAAGTGACCTGTAATCTAATGCGGGGATTGTAGAGGTCAAATTAGCAATCATATGCCAGTTCTGCATGTTTACAAAATCACAATCAAAACAGACTAATTTATAATATCTCAACTCCAGTGCAGCCAACTCCATCAACTGGGGTCGTATCCTCCCTCAGGTTCTGTATCATGCCACGGCTTACCTAAACCTGGTTCGTGATGGTCATATTGCTCTAGGTGATCCAATTGATTTGTGCGTTCCAACTGGCAACTTTGGAAACATTCTCAGTGCCTTCTATGTCAAGGTGGGTAATTTAGTTTAGATAGAGGGACTAACCCTATCCCCCACTGTGGGGGAGAAAAAAGAATAGACCCACTGTCCCATAGTAAGCCCACTGTGGGGGAGAAAAAAAAAAGAACAGACTCACTGTCATGTTGTAAGCCAACTGTGGGAGGAAAAAAGAATAGACCCACTGTCCCATAGTAAGCCCACTGTGGGGGAGAAAAAAAGAATAGACCCACTGTCATGTAGTAAGCCCACTGTGGGGGAGAAAAAAAGAATAGACCCACTGTCATGTAGTAAGCCCACTGTGGGGGAGAAAAAAAAAGAACAGACCCACTGTCATGTAGTAAGCCCACTGTGGGGGAGAAAAAAAAGAACAGACCCACTGTCATGTAGTAAGCCCACTGTGGGGGAGAAAAAAAAAGAACAGACCCACTGTCATGTAGTAAGCCCACTGTGGGAGAGAAAAAAAGAATAGACCCACTGTCATGTAGTAAGCCCACTGTGGGAGGAAAAAAGAATAGACCCACTGTCATGTTGTAAGCCAACTGTGGGAGGAAAAAAGAATAGACCCACTGTCCCATAGTAAGCCCACTGTGGGGGAGAAAAAAAGAACAGACCCACTGTCATGTTGTAAGCCAACTGTGGGAGGAAAAAAGAATAGACCCACTGTCCCATAGTAAGCCCACTGTGGGGGAGAAAAAAAGAACAGACCCACTGTCATGTTGTAAGCCAACTGTGGGAGGAAAAAAGAATAGACCCACTGTCCCATAGTAAGCCCACTGTGGGGGAGAAAAAAAAAGAACAGACTCACTGTCCCATAGTAAGCCCATTGTAGGGGAGAAAAAAAGAACAGACCCACTGTCCCGTAGTAAGCCTACTGAGGGGGAGAGAAAAGAACAGACCCACTGTCCCATAGTAAGCCCATTGGGGGGGGGGGGAGAAAAAAATAATAGACACACTGTCCTATAGTAACCCCATTAAAGAAAAAAGAACAGACCTACTGTCCCGTAGTAAGCCCACTGTGGGGGAGAAAAAAAGAACAGACCCACTGTCCCATAGTAAGCCCATTGTAGGGGAGAAAAAAAGAACAGACCCACTGTCCCGTAGTAAGCCCATTGTAGGGGAGAAAAAAAGAATAGACCCACTGTCATGTAGTAAGCCCACTGTGGGGGAGAAAAAAAAAGAACAGACCCACTGTCATGTAGTAAGCCCACTGTGGGGGAGAAAAAAAAAGAACAGACCCACTGTCATGTAGTAAGCCCACTGTGGGGGAGAAAAAAAAAGAACAGACCCACTGTCATGTAGTAAGCCCACTGTGGGAGAGAAAAAAAGAATAGACCCACTGTCATGTAGTAAGCCCACTGTGGGAGGAAAAAAGAATAGACCCACTGTCATGTTGTAAGCCAACTGTGGGAGGAAAAAAGAATAGACCCACTGTCCCATAGTAAGCCCACTGTGGGGGAGAAAAAAGAACAGACCCACTGTCATGTTGTAAGCCAACTGTGGGAGGAAAAAAGAATAGACCCACTGTCCCATAGTAAGCCCACTGTGGGGGAGAAAAAAAGAACAGACCCACTGTCATGTTGTAAGCCAACTGTGGGAGGAAAAAAGAATAGACCCACTGTCCCATAGTAAGCCCACTGTGGGGGAGAAAAAAAAAGAACAGACTCACTGTCCCATAGTAAGCCCATTGTAGGGGAGAAAAAAAGAACAGACCCACTGTCCCGTAGTAAGCCTACTGAGGGGGAGAGAAAAGAACAGACCCACTGTCCCATAGTAAGCCCATTGGGGGGGGGGGAGAAAAAAATAATAGACACACTGTCCTATAGTAACCCCATTAAAGAAAAAAGAACAGACCTACTGTCCCGTAGTAAGCCCACTGTGGGGGAGAAAAAAAGAACAGACCCACTGTCCCATAGTAAGCCCATTGTAGGGGAGAAAAAAAGAAC
The DNA here is from genome assembly GCA_905116865.2 of Candidula unifasciata. Lineage (NCBI taxonomy): Eukaryota > Metazoa > Mollusca > Gastropoda > Stylommatophora > Geomitridae > Candidula > Candidula unifasciata. Next base: position 552,375 of record CAJHNH020007779.1, on the reverse strand, counting down.
AGACCCACTGTCCCGTAGTAAGCCCATTGTAGGGGAGAAAAAAAATAATAGACACACTGTCCCATAGTAACTCCATTAAATAAAAGAGAAGAGATCCACTGTCCCGTAGTAAGCCCATTGTAGGGGAGAAAAAAATAATAGACACACTGTCCCATAGTAACTCCATTAAATACAAAAGAAGAGACCCACTGTCCCGTAGTAAGCCCATTGAAGGGGAGAAAAAAAAAAACAGACCCACTGTCCCGTAGTAAGCATGTCATTAAAATTTAAAAAAAAAGATTATTTATGAGTTTACTAAAACCGGATGGGTCTGGCCAAAAGGTACAGATTTTGCAGCCTAGCTGTAAACCATAACATAATCTGCAAATACCCATTTAAGCATGAGTGCTGAAGAAGAAGAAGAATAAGCAAAACAGGACATAACACATCAATCCCAGTATTTGTTGTCTGTTTCTGGTTTTACTATGCAATTTTACTTTGAGTAATTTGCTGAAATTGCTTTCTCACTGTTTGATGCTAATGCCATTGTTGAAATCAATGCATGCAAAGTGGTCTGCTGCAAATTTTGGCAGCTGAATTGAACTGGCTATTTCAGAGTTATGAACCTCTGTTCGTAATCTCTAAGCCATTGGTTATGTAGCTTAAGTGTATTTGCAGTTCTCTTAGGCGCGTGATTAGAGATTAGTGATATGAAAGGATTATCATCACAGCATTCCAGACAGATCCAAGATCTTAGGTGTCTTTAAAAAAGGACACATCTCCATACCTTGAGGTGGGTGGAGTCGTCATCTTTGTTTTCCCTCTGGGCTGCTTCTTAAAAGTGTCAACCGCTCAGGATCTTCAAGAACCTCATCCTAGATGGCAAACCAACCCAGATACCTGTTCAACCTTCAAAAAAAGTGTAATTTGGGTACCCATAAATTATGGTCTAGCCTGCAGAGCTGTGTGGGTAAGGAATGCATAGAAGAAATAGGTAAATGGTTGTAGGTTGGTCAATGGATGCTGTGGTCGGCATCAGGCCAGTAATTTTAACCCCCCCCCCCCCCCACCTTGCCTCCCCTCTCCCACCACTACCACCCCCTTTTTCTTCTTCTTCTTCTTTCTTCATTTACTTCTGTCTGTAAACTCCAGCAGACCAGCAGAAAGTTCCAGTTGTTTGTCCATTTCTGGACTTCATTCTTGTTTCAAAACTTGAATTTTGTGTACACAACAATTTAACAGGACTGGCTTATTTATATACAAACAGTTGGTGCCTCACCACTCAAGCACATGCGCTCTGACTTCAGAAAAAAACAATCCCTAATTAGTCACCTTTTAGGACACGCATGTTAACTCTTTGAGTCCTAGGGGGTTAAGCATCAGAGGCCCAGGGTGTAGTAAAGAGAGTCATCTCTTCTTGTTCTTTCGTTCACCTGAAATAAGTTGTCTATATCAGCAATTTTGTCTCTTGTATAAATTTCACTGTTGTTGTTAATTTATTCAGTGGTCCATAGAGTTTACGTTCCACTGTTGTTCTTTCTGGCCAAAAGGTTTGCCTTAATGTGTCAAATTTGTTGCAGTCCTGGAGTACATGCTCTGTTGTCTGGGGCACCTTTCCAAAGGTGCACATGGCTGATGCGCCTATCTTGAATTTTGTGTACATGTGGTTAAGTAATCGGTTGTGCCCTGTTCTGAGGCGGAGGATAATGACTTGTTCTAATCTGGAGAGAGTCATAAAGTCAGCGCATCTTGCATTCATTGGGCTTCTAGGTAGGAACCTATGAACGTATGATGCGTTCCTTGGCACTCAAAGAGTTAAGCAGGTAGTGAGTCTATTTCTTTTTCCCCCAAAATACGACCCTGGAACTTATACAGGAATTTCCTTTTCATGACTGGCTTACCATCTTTTTTTTTTTTTTCATAATGTAACATCATCATCACCCTGTTGTACTGCTGATACACCAGATAGGCATCAAAATCTGTTTCTATTTTGATCTGTCCTGTTCAGTCGTTTCAATATCATGGGTGGAATCTAGTCGAGCTTCCTTGATCTCTCTCAACAATGCTTGTGTCAGTTTTTCTCTTGCATGTCCTCATTGTCTTCATCAGTGCCTGCTTTGTTATTCTCCGTCCCCTTCTCCTCATGATGTTCCCAGTATACTTCCATCTTCTTTGTGTTATAACTGTTGTTGTTAATAATAACCATGTGTTTCAGGAAATGGGATTTCCTCTGAGGAAGCTCATCTGTGCATCCAACAGCAACAATATCCTCACTGACTTCATACATTCTGGTGTGTACAGTCCCTCGACCTACACACTCAAGGTGAAGAGTCTATGGCTTCGGTTGTACACATTTGTGTTTGGTTGTACTCTTTTGTTGTAGACATTTATGTTTTGTTTAGTTCTGCAATTGCACATTTTTGTAATTTGTTGAATAATTCACTTTATCACTATATTAATATCTACACATGTGCTAAAATGAATGATGTGTCCTCTCCTCAATGAAGGTAGGGTACAGTGTACCACTGCTGTCTTTGGGAGTATTACCTCATTAAGCCGTCCATACGTGTAATCAAACCCAAGTACTCATGGATCATGAAATTGTTAAATTCATCACTAACTTTTGAGCCACAGGGCTGCATGCCCCCTCGTTACTCGACCCTATAAGGAGAGTGACTAAAAACACTTTAACTTACCAATCAACCAAGTGCCATCTTCACATTGACAGTTGGCTGCAATGAATCTCCAACACTCTATGTCTCTTGTCTCAGTTACACATATTCTTAAACTGCTGTTGATTTATCTCTTGATGGTGTCTTCCCACCTGTATACCTGTCTACCTTTTGCTGTTTTGCCTTTGACATTTGCCACCGGTATTGTTTTAACAGGGTGTTATGTAACCTACCAAGCATGGTTTAGAGTCTTCCTCTTCTTCTTGGCATTTACCGACTGTAAACTCCAGTGGAAATTTCTCATTGTTCGTCTACTTCAGGACTTTATATTTGTTCCAGAACTTGAGTTTTACGTATGCATCTATTTTACATATCTGCCTTATTTATATGCAGACTGTTGGTTCTTTGCCTCTCAGGCAGATTCACTCCAACTTTGAACCTATTTGGGCAGGTAAGAGTAAATTACAGAGATTTGGTGCCAAACTGGTTAACACATACTGTGAAAAATTTAACCTGCAAAATCAAAGGGGCAGGAAAAGCTATTGTGAAAAGAAATACAAATAAATAAACAGAAAACAGAAAGAGAAAATATGTTATTAAAAATTAAAAAGATACTACCCCCCCCCCCCCCCCACCCCCCCCCCCCCCCCCCCCCCCGAAAAGGAGGAGGGGTGTTGATTTTTTTATCACTAAGGCGGAGACTGGAGCTGCTGTGATGTAGTGGCTAGATGGATCAGAAGGTTGTGAGTTCAGGTCCTGACAGAGTAGGACTTTTTTTTTTTTTTTCAGAAATGACCCTGGCTCCCAGGTAGACCGGGCCTTAAATGGGTACCAGTTACAAACCTGGGAAGTAAAGGCAGCTGGTGTGATGTTGACATCACCCAGTACCAATTAGTTTATAAAATATAGGTCTACCGAAAAGTGGTCATGCCATTTGCCTCACACTCTGAAGGTCATGGGTTTGTTTCACAGATGCATCATTCAGTTCACGAGTGTACTTTTTATAGAGGTCCCCATGAATAGTTGCTGGAGTTACAGAATGTGTGCTTTGTGTAATGCTCTCGGGAGGTGGCTAGCCAGTCTGTAGAGAGAGTCAGTGTCATATGGGACAAAACCCGGAATAATGAAGTTAGTCCTCTCGACTCTTAACTTTTCAAACCACTGAGTGTTGAGTAATTTAAAAAAAAAAAAATTGTTTACCATCACATATCCGATGTGCAACTGACATCAGATATCCGATGTGCAACTGGCATCAGATATCCGATGTGCAACTGGCATCACATATCCGATGTGCAACTGGCATCACATATCCGATGTGCAACTGGCATCACATTTTTGATGTGCAACTGGCATCACATATCTGATGTGCAACTGGCATCACATTTTTGATGTGCAACTGGCATCACATATCTGATGTGCAACTGGCATCACATATCTGATGTGCAACTGGCATCAGATATCCGATGTGCAACTGGCATCACATATCCGATGTGCAACTGGCATCACATATCTGATGTGCAACTGGCATCACATTTTTGATGTGCAACTGGCATCACATATCTGATGTGCAACTGGCATCAGATATCCCATGTGCAACTGGCATCACATATCCGATGTGCAACTGGCATCACATTTCCGATGTGCAACTGGCATCACATTTCCAATGTGCAACTGGAATCACATATCCGATGCGCAGCTGGCATAACAAGGGTCAACTGATTTTTACTTTATATTTGTGATATGGTTGTTACTTTGTGATAATTATGCTATATTATTGCTGGCTGTTACATTCTCTTACAGAAAACCATATCTCCCTCTATAGACATCATCACATCATCCAACTTGGAGCGACTACTGTACCACTTGTCAGGCGAGGATCCTCAGATGGTAACTGATTTTTACAGAGATGCATCAGCAAATGGAAGAGTACAAGCCTCGCAGAAGGTTAACATCTTATTTGTCTATATAAATTTTCTATTTGATCTCACTTTGTTCTTTGAGGTACCTGGTAGTTGGCATCTTCTGGATCTTTTCTCTCTGTGATGCTGGTTCTTAACTCAACTCTCGCATTGCTCCTTAATACAGTTGAACATTTCAACAAAAGTCTTTGTCAGCCAACAAAACATCAGGAATTATAAACCAACAAACAAAATGATAGTGAAGCTCAAAACAACAATTTTGTGAAATTTGGACTGTCTGTAGCAACATCTGAACTGTGGTGGTCTTTTTCTGGGGGGCACTGGAACCTGTGTGTGGGAACGGGGAGGGGGGCACTGCTCTCTATACAATCTATAATCCCATTGTTTTCTGTGTGTCTGGACCCCTGGTCTCTTTTCTCCACAAATCCCAACCTCTGCATAATGTGCTGTCTTAACTTTTATATTTTTTACCTAGTATTCATAGTCATGAATGCCTCTTTACCCACACAGGACTACAGGGTACACTGGGAGAGTACCGCCGGAATAAAAATTTCTCTACTTTAAAATATTATCTGGGATTTTCCCCTGTTAGTTTGCCAACTCTTTTAGTCTCAAGGAACGCATCATATGTGTACATGTTCCAACCTAGGAGCCGAGTGAACGCAAGATGCGTCGATTATACGTTTCTCTTGATTACCCCTTGGACCTCTAATGCTCAACTCCTGGGACTGAAAAGATTTATGTCTGTAATTGTTTTATTTATTTGTGTTGTTTCTTTCCTTATTTTTTTCTATCTTTGTCTTGCTTTCTTTGTTCTGTATTTTTTAAAACTTTCTTCTTTGTCTCCTCCCCTCTCCTCCCCGCCTCCCCTAAGCATGCATTTTTTCACTTTTGTGTGTGTGTGTCTGATGTATTTTTGTGTCTTTATTTCTGGAGCTGTCATTAAATATTCCAGTTTGGTTGTTTTTCTTTCTACTATGTACTTTAAAACAAAATTATTCATGTGTTACTAATTCTAGGTCATAGATGCCATACAAGAGAACTTTGTTGCTGAATTTGCCTCGGAGGAGAACACAAATGAGGCCATTCTGGATGTTTTCAACAGGACAGGTTTGTGTTTAAAATATTAGGTTATGTTGTGTAGACTGAGTCTGTCATTGTATAGAGTGAGTCAGGTGACTGTATAAACTGATTGTAACTGTGAAAACAGTCATGTTGCATAGACTGAGTTACCTATTTTGTCATATAGACCAAGTCATTTTGTTGAACTCAGTCGTTATCCGTAAAAGTCAAGTTGTTGTATAGACTGCTAAACTCTACCAGACCGCTGTACTGCTTTTCCAGTAATTTTCTAATCTGCAGCTAAAATGCTCTACCTAATTTTCAATACTTTGCTAACTACCTGATAAAATGTGTCACAAACTAAAAATAACCAACCAGTCGTGATAAATCTCGTGGTTAGTCATTGTGAATGGCATCCCACATGTGTTTGGATTTACTTTGTGTGGTTTGACGTGAACAAATTCTGAAAATTCACAATGAAACAAGCTGCTGATGAACCAAGCACTTCGACAGGAAAGTGAAGTAGGTCTAGGCTTTTCAGTCCAATAGGTGATTGATACTTTGGGTAATTCAGACTCTGAGGAGTCAGAATTTCATGAAGAATACGTTTCCAGTTGAAGTGACTCAGTCAGTGAGCTCGGATGATGAGGACAATCTTGAAAATTATATATTTAAAACTAAATCGATAGTAAGAGAAAGGGGCTTGTCCCTCAGACAGCAACATCTGATGCTCACTTTATGAAACAAGGCTGATCCTGCTGGCTGGATAGGCACACAAAGGTGGAAGATTGGTGCTAGATGAAAGGTAAACCTATTTTCTACAATGTCTCCAAGTTTCATCTTATTCTAACCACTTGTTTGCATGTAACTAATATTTGTGTATATCATGTTGGTTTTTCCTGTTAATGCCCAGGAGCTCAGGTATAGGGGGCAGCAGGTTCAGGGTCTCAGGTCTGGTAGGATTGAGTTATGTTGTACAGATTAAGACATATTGTTGTAGAGATTGAATAATAAGGTAGTTAATGTCTACAGTTAAGAGGATCAATTTCATTGCAACAGCTATCACATATGACTTGGTCCCTCTGCCCAGAATGGGTAACCACTTGCCAAGAAAGTCACACAAAGCTCTAACTCCACAGCTTCAGTGATGATCTCCAGTGATCTCAGTAGAAAACAACACTTGTGAACTGAACCAGGTGTCCGTACTACAACCCCACAATTTTCAGAGTGCAAGATTGATCTATTTGCTGTGAAACTGCAACCACTATGAAAACATTAACAACTGTAGTTCAGTTCAGTAAACATGAACAACTGTAGTTCAGTACAGTAAACATGAACAACTGTAGTTCAGTACAGTAAACATGAACAACTGTAGTTCAGTACAGTAAACATGAACAACTGTAGTTCAGTTACAGTAAACATGAACAACTGTAGTTCAGTACAGTAAACATGAACAACTGTAGAACATGAACAACTGTAGTTCAGTTCAGTAAACATGAACAACTGTAGTTCAGTTCAGTAAACATGAACAACTGTAGTTCAGTTCAGTAAACATGAACAACTGTAGTTCAGTTCAGTAAACATTCACAACTGTAGTTCAGTTTATTTAGACTTTTCATTGCTTGTCTAATGTTGATTTATTCCAGGCTACCTGATGGACCCACACACTGCTGTAGGTTATCATGTTGCTAAACGTGTGGCTGATCCCAAAGTGCCAACTGTAGTATCTGGCACGGCCCACTATGGCAAGTTTGTGGACAATATCCTTCCACTTCTCAAGACTGCTGGTGAGTGACTCTACAACTCTTTATTTTATGTCCATAACAATGTATCATTTGAGGCTAGCTATCATCCATGCATATCTACTTACACAGTATATCTGTCCAGTATTGCAGATAAGTCAGCATTGGAAGTGTGTCAGCTTTGGCATGCTCTTTTACTTATGAATTTCCAGCCATCATGTTTTCTAACATCTCCCTTCTCATGAAGAATGTTTTTTCTTGTTTATAAATGTGTACAGTTTTCTACTTTCATTAGCATTTCCCATGCAATAATTTTGCCTGAAAAAGGCTAATGGAAGTAGAACATTATATACAACAATGAGAAGGAGACAAATAAAGTTCTTTGGTCATGTGATGAGAAAAGGCGCACTGGAAAATATTGTGACGACTGGAAAGATCACTGGTAGAAGAGGCAGAGGCAGTCCAAGAGAAATGATGGTGGGTGTCTTAAGACTGGCATAAAGGAATGTCTGTGGAACTGATCCGGAACACCAAAGATCAAGATCTGTGAAGATGCATGAATGCCTATGCCAGCTGGCAAGGCACTTGATGATGCAATTAATAGAATTGTATGTGTCCTGGGTCACATTTCTGTATCTTATCTCATCCCTTGTGGTGATGAGGCAAGGTATAAGCAGTTACAAAGTTATGTTATCACAATGTACCTCACTGCACTTTGGGTATTCCCATTTGTGTTGAGTCCTTGATGCAGCAGCTATTCAAAGATACCTCTACTGATTGCTGTCTCCTATCTCGGCCTTAAGGGTGGCATAGACATGCTTCACCATGCTTTACTCCCACTTCGCGCAATAGTGTTAAGTCTCAGAGATTCGTTATTATCCACTAACCTAGTCCTTTCAGCATTGATGATATCTGTTCTATCCATGCTTCATCCCACATGAGTGGATACATTACTTGGTAGTTGGTCTGCTCATTCATTACCTTTCACACCTGCATAGCAAGATGTATAGATGCATTTGTGAAGGAGGTTAAGTGCTGTATTGGATAGAACCCACTTGAGTGCTTTCTACATAGGAGTTTCCAGAGTATTTACAATAAATGGCTTAGACAACACAGCTCTGCTAGCTGCAAAGATATCTGTTGCTACTATAAACAGTCATACATTCATGATTATATGTGATTATTTGTCCCACTGGGTATCTACTGAAACACCTTCTTGACTAACTAGAATGAGTGGTCACTTCCCTTCCTCATTGTTTATACTCAGTAAATTTCCAGGAATCTAAAAAATTATCTGATATCGTGATGCTGTGATTTCAGTCACAGGCGTGAGGGTAGGTTAAGGCCATTGTGATCTGTATAAGGAGCTACTCCGTACTTCACCTCGGGTGCGGACAGGCTCTGTGCTGGTTTTACAGATCCTCATGCAAGACTCTTGCCACACATCCTCCTCATATGCCACTAATAATGGCTCATATGAGCATATACTGAGCTGGTAGGGAATCATGGGGCTGCTGGCCCTCAGAGATGCAGTGTCCAAAAATCCTTTGGTTCTCCTCAACCCACCCCCAGTCCTGGGTGTAAACGCCTAAAAAAATTTATTTCGAACATGACTAAAGCTCGCTAACCAGACATACTTCTAAAAAATGATAACCCTCGGTTGAAACAACTGTCAAGATAAAGAACTACTGAACTGCTGATACTCAGTTCTAGACCAAGAGGCTGGCTTGCAGCTTAGACGAGCAACATCTCCTGTGCGCGATATCTCAAGGTAAAGTCTTATCTCCATGCATCCTTTATTGACCCATAACATCTTAATTACCGTGTTGAGGTGCTCCACGACAATCTGCCACTATCAATCAGCCAGACACATGTATTTTGGTGTAACAGCAAAGTATTGCCCGAACATCACAAGACATCACTGTTTGGCTAAATGTTTCAAATGTCTATTACCACTGGCCCCATTTACAAGAGTGTCAAGACCACATAGGGAAAGTCATGCCAGATGTTACTTCTAACATGCTGAAGAAGCTTGAACCCATCTGTGTGGTCATCGAAGTCCCGATCTTTTGGGTGGCTCCCTGCTGAAAGCGTAGCCCGCGATGAGTGGAAAGCTCAACATATGGATATGAGGTTAAGCAGTCACGTGCAGGATGTGACGATTCCTTAGGTGAGCCCCGGACCACAGCGTCCATGTTCTGCCCCTTGAGGGCCAGCCAGTCTACACACGGTCGCCCTAGACAGGTTCTCCAGGGACAACACCTGTAGATAAGGGGACAAAGAGAACACCAAACAGAAAACGTTTTGTTGTGCTCCATGAAACTATCTAAGAAGTTAACCTGGCCAAAAAATGCTCAATCAAGTCGGATGTGTCGGCCGAAAGGTACAAATATGGCAATGTTTGCTGTAAACAGCCACAACACAATTATGTCACTTGGGTGAATGAAACAGGATCTGGCATGAAATGATCTGTAAGTGAGTAAAGTAATGAACTATTTTACTCCAGTGGCACATTGATATATGATGATAGCAATCATCATCATCATGTCATCAGCTGGCAGGTAATGCACCAATGCAAACAGAAAGAAGCATGGACAGAGCTGATATCATCAACGCTGTACGGATTAGGTTGGGGGAAATGGCGAATATCTGACGCTAACACCACTGCATAATCGAGGAGTTAAGCATGTCTGTTGTCTTCGAGGTAAAGACATGAGATACTCTAACCAACTCCTCATGGGAACAATCAGTAGAGGTACCTTGGAGTGGCTACTGTATCAGAGACTTGAGCACGCATGGGGATGCCCAGTGTGCAAAAACGTTGATTGTGTTAACATCATGTCGACTGGCTTTACTCACCATGACATTATCTGACACCATTTCTAAGCTGGGTCAGTTTGGGAGCCAAGGTAGATTCTGAACAAAATCAGCCTTAATACGGATTCGAACCTAAGTCTTGGAGCCAGTAGGCAAGTTTCTAAGATTTGTACTAGTCTGCACTACTGGGCAGTGAACCTAGGTCACTGTCATGATAAGCTATAGTGCTAACCACCCCACTACCATTAGTTGCTTACCTTAAACAGGAAGATGCAGAACCAACCCCAGCATTCTTTGGCTGTTTGGTTTTACTAGGCAATTTAATGTTCAATAGTTTACGATTGCTCTCCTAACACTTGGCTCTCAATACCTTTGTTGAAATCCACCATATGTGGTCTGCTGTCAAAGTGCTTGCAGCTGGAATCAAATGGGTTACCTCAAAATTACAAAGCATGTTCACAGCGCCAAAGCCACACACACTGACCTTCATTATTTAATTAGCTGTCACTGGATTCTCTTTAATGTCTACATCAAATCTGTTAATGTACTTTTCAAAAGAAGAATGCTTATGTGTTTGTCTTCAGGTGACCAGAAATCCTACAGTGTCAGTCAGTTGATAGAAAAAGCATCCAGTTTGACCACGAAACCAGAAATGAACAAACTCCTGGCAGCTATGGTCACCAAGAAAGTGGTTCACACAGACACAGTGCCTGCAGATTACAACCAGATCTGCAGAAAAATTGTTGAATTTGCAAAAAATTTATAAAGTTGAACTTTAGGAATGAAGAGTTGTACTGTGTATAGATAAATCACTTCTGGTAAAGCACAGTAAATTTGAAACAGAAGCAATGAGAACATGTGACAACAAGACAAAGAAATAATGAGACCAAGAGAAAGAGAGTCAGAAAGTGAAAGATAGAGAGAAAATGAAGGAAAGAGATAATGTTTCCCTAAGCCTCAATGATAGAGGTCAAGGGGTCATGGCAAGAATCACCTGATACACATTGTTTTATTAGGCATCAGGAAATGTATTCCAATTGATGTTAAAAAAAAAAAAAACTTTTCTGCACCTTCAGGTGTACTGGGCATATAGGGCTAGATTGGGCATATAGGGTTAGACCTACATTTTTTTTAGATTAATCGGCACTTGGTGGGTAATGTGATCACCATCAAGCTGGCCACCATTACTTTCCAGGGCTTGTATCATCTACCCACTCATGTCCGTCTCCATCTGGGAGTCAGGGTCATTTCTGAAAAAAAGCCCAGCTGCATCAGGACCCGAACCCAGGACCTACCGATCTGCAGGCAAGCATCTAGCTGCAACACCACAGCGATTCACATTTAACTTTACTCTGTGTTTATTGATTCCCCATTTAACTTCGATTATTTTTTAAAAATATTTAAACATCTAGATAAATATATTTGTAAAAAAATGTATTATTTACCTCTGTAAGTAAATTTTTTTTTTTTAGTTTTTTGGTGAAGGAAGTTCCCATGGGTTTATGATGTTTTTTTTTTTTTTTTTCCAGCATTTGGGGGGATGGAAGATGTGATTTAGACAATGCCAGTATCTTGCATAATAATTAGTGTCATGTGCTTCAAGTACCACTGAAGCAAATATATATTATTTTTAACTGACCTGGGTCCAACAGTTGAACCAATCTAAAATAGATACCAAGAAAGTTCCTGGGCGGTAAAGGTGGCTGAAGTATTACTAAACACTTTTGCCAAAACTGTCATTACGGCCTGTATTTATACTTTTGGAGTGTAAGCTCGGGGAGGGGGGTCCTCTGAGCCTGAGGATTTACAGCTGCATGGCTGGTGCTGTTGCCACAGACTGTGCAAGTATGGGTTTTTTTTATGCTCCAAAATATATCCCTAACCTTACGAAGGATTCAAACTCTGGCCTCCCGCATGAGAACCCTGCATTCTTATCCATTCAGCCTGGCAATCCCCATCAAATACTTCATGAATAAAAAGATCATTGTCTAGACAATTATGAGACAAGCACCAGACATTCAATATGCACGACAGCATGGGAGATGGTCTTTTACACAACTCTTTCCGTGCTAGAGTACAGTTCACTAAGACATCAATCAATGCATGATGTCATCCTTGTTAACAGAAGAGCTTATATTTGGCACAGCAGAAACTTTAAATAAAATGTTTACAATTCTAATCATGGGTTTACATTATGTCACTTTATTGTAAAAAGAATAAATCACAGTCATTAGTAATGTCAGACACAGGAAAACTACATCCAGTATAAAGCCATTTAACAAGTTGCATAACTAACCTAGGACATAGGGCTCTCCAAACATAGACATTACATCAGTGACACTCCTTACATAAACATTACACATTACATCAGTGACACTCCAAACACAGACATTACATCAGTGACATTCTGAACACAGACATATCAGTGACACTCCAAACACAGACATTACATCAGTGACGTTCTGAACACAGACATTATATCAATGACACTCCTAACATAGACATTACATCAGTGACACTGCACTGTCAAACAAGAGATATGACATCCCAGAACGTAAAGGTGATCAACATTATAAGATTGCCAACTGCTCTATAATAATGTGGGTCTAGTGTCGTGTTCGTGTGCCACTGACGTGAAAAGAATTTTTTAATACTTAAAAAAAAAAGTATACACAAGTTTTCTAACACTTTGCAATACTGATGGCCAATTGACAATTTTCTTCCACTGATTGCAACACCAGACATGTCATGGACTTTTGTTAAATATCACATAGAAAAGCAACCAACCAACATCAAGCAGTTGGGTACTATACAGTGGTTAATTAACATATGAACAAACATGTATTTTGAGTAGACGAACTTGAAAAATAAAAACAATACAAATAACACACGAGAGATAAATCCAATGCTGTTGTCCATGAAATTATATACAAATTATATCTACAATTAACTGTTAGCAAACTGTGGAACGTGACATGCCATTGACTTGCCTTCATTTTTCTCTCTTGGCCCATACCTAGGGGATGATTTGAGAATTTTGTTGTTGTTGAAATTTTGCCTTTAGGATTGCATTCTGAATAACTCTGGATGAGAATCCAACAGGAGCTAATCAAAACACCCCATTCAACTGCATACAGGATTCGTTGCCAAATTTACAACTTTTTTTTCAACAGTATTTTCAAGGTATTCTTAGTTGTTTCAAGATTGTGTTGAGGTCATATTGCTCAAAATTAGGGCACTCAGGTGTGTGTCTATATATACTTTATGTTCAAGTTTATATCTCTTCTTGATATATGTAGTACAGCATGGTTGTATTAAGGCCCCCGACAGTTATGGAGCAGCCTGAGGTCCAACATTAGTGGGATAAGTCTTAATTTTGATCTGAAGGTTTGACACTCTGAGACTACCCAAGCTCAGTCTGGATGGTAAATAGGGCAAATCACAGATATCAGATACCCATACAACCTCAACGTTATAACTGGGTCACCTATAACTAAATCCTCCCAGTACAACCAGTGCAGGCAAGGATCAGTACACATAATGCCATTTACCAGAACATCAATTACTAAGCAGTCACTCAGTATTAGAAAGACCTGGTTGTGAATTATAACTGGGTCACCTATAACTAAACCCTCCCAGTACAACCAGTGCAGGCAAGGATCAGTAAACATAATGCCATTTACCAGAACATTAATTACTAAGCAATCACTCAGTATTAGAAAGACCTGGTTGTGAATAGTGATTTCAATAAGAAAGGTTAGCAGTTCCTGAAGACCTTTCCCCTTCTGTCTTCCACATCCACCAAGCTACAAAATTAGTCCTGTCTGGGTTAAAAGCAGGATGGTGTGTCTAAGGTCACTGCCAGTTCACCCTCACAGCTTGTCTTACAATCATCTAACTCCAAATCCAAGCCAGATTTTTATTTTTTTATGAGTACTTTTTAAAATTAGGATTTAGGGGATGCAACTTTCTTGTAAATTGTCCTTAACTGAACAATTATTTAAGTGTATCCAAGATTGTATAAACATGTTACAAGGTTTTGGGGAAATAAACACTTAAAGAAAACGCATGCAAAGCATAGATAAAGCAGAGAAGCAAGCTTTTGCATAAACACGGACCAGATGTATTCTCCCCCCTGGACCAATCTTTGAAGTTTTGACACCACAATGACCCTATGAGTCACATTTCAGATGCTAAGTCCAACAAGAACAAATCCCAAATAGCCAGTCAACCTTATAAAATAGTTACAATTAAGAGGCGCCACCACCACACCAAATGTTATTATCTCGGTGTACCATGTGCAGATCTTTTTATCGCGTCTGAGCTAGGCTCCCAAGTTGACCCGATCTAAAAATAGATACCAGACAATGTTCTGGAAAGTAAAGACGGGCGATGTGATGTTGACCACATTACCCACTAAGTGCCAACTGGTGTGTGTGTGTATATATAGGTCTAGCCCTATATGCCTGAAGGTGTGGAGAAGGGTCCTATATGCTCAATACACTTAAAAGCGTAGAAACGGTTTTTTTTTTTACTATGATGTCCTTAATAGGTCAAGGATTCATCTGAACATAAACAAGTGTGTGAGGTCTCTGTTGTTTTACTGGACACAAATGTGAACAACACAGACAGCTGATTCTAATAACCTTATTGACATCTGCTAACTACTACAGGCATCATTCACTTTTTTTTTTAAACAATTCACTCAGTCTTAGTTAGCTGTCAAATACACTCAATCTTTACTAGATATTACTTTATTGCAAATAATAACAGTAATCACAGAATACTATATACAGCACAATTTATTGCCTGTATATTTCTCGGCTTTTGACACAGGCCAAAATCAAAGACAACATATCACAAACATAAAGAGACAGAACTTATTATTTTTGGGTTATGTTATGAGAAGAAGAAAACTGGAACATGTTTGTGACTAAAGGAAAGATCTGTGGAAAACAGACAGAGGAAGAAAACATGAGACATTTCTTAGCAGCCCTTTGTCATGGCATGGACGGGCGTCAACACATGAAATGATAACCGCTGTTGAAGATTTCAGACTGTGGAGAAGCATGATTGCCCAAGTCACTTGATATTTCTCTGTATCTAATTCTGTGCATACAACAGAGTTTACATCAAAATATCACAAAGTCTAAAAATGAATCCTTCTGGATGCAATAAACATATCATGTCTCCTGTTATACTATAAATCTCACCATGGAAGTTTTAAATTAACCATGTGATAATTTCATTTATAGTTTAGGATAGCCCATCCCTAGCTGACTCAATTTTTCAAAAAAAGCACTGTGAATTCTTTCAATGCATCTGATGAAATACAGCAAAATAGCTTCTTGTTCAGCATGAAGAGCATCTGAGGCTCACTGCTGCAGGTACTACCCGTTTCCATTTACTTCTCTGGCTGGTCTTCTTTTACCAATCAGTAACTCCAAATGTGTGTAGGTCTGCCTGTATATTATCTCTGCACCATCTTCTTGGCCTGCTCTTGTTCAAGTAGTTAGTTGATGTAATTTCTGTCTATTATCTGCTATTCTTTCTATAACAGCGAAATATGTCAGTCAAAAAAATGTTTTCATCATCACTGTTTAAATGCACAAGAAAACATGATTTTTAAGAACTGTTCAGACCAGATGAGCTAATATAAGTCTGAGAGAGGAATAAATGTTTAGGTTCAGATCCTGGAGAGGAACATCCAACATTAAGTAGAAACCAATGAATAAAACATTCTTTGGTCTTATCGTTTATTTAATCCTTTCGCCCCATAAAATCTTCAAAAATTTTGTTTTAAAAAAAACACCGTGATAATTCTTTGAAACTTTATCCTAGGATGTTATAGAAAAAGAAGAAATTAAGGGTCTTCGTCAGATTTTCAATTTTAACAAATTAAAAAACAGGGAATGAAACCTATGTCCACCAAGCAGCCAGGCAAGCCAGCTAGCCACTGCCTTATCACAGCTCCCAAGTCACACACATACACCATTTTTTGTTGTTGCTGTTGTAGATATTTTTAGTCATTATTATTTCACACAAATGTGATTTTTATTAACATGAAGGAAGTTACCATTAAATATGAATGGAGCAAAACATTAACTGCTTTACTTCCAACTGACCACAGAAAATATCTTTACTTGATATAGCCAAATGGAGTAATATTATGTCACTGCGAGCTTATTATCACCTCAAAATGACATCACAATGACAGAAAAGCAATTAGTTTTACTGGAAATAGTATTTTACATTTTTGGGAGGGTAAATCTAATCACACTCACCACACAATATGCAGTTGCAGATAGGCGTAGTGGCTACTGCCAAAGACATCATGTCATCAAAAACCCTTAAACCTCCCAAAACAAACTTTCTCAGGACAAGACCGCTAAAAGTCACATATATGAACAAACACTGCCTATGCATTACCAACGCCCACAAAGAAGCAAAGAGCAGTAACATTACAGGAAATGCTCCCATGTGTTACTGGAGCACATCAAGGGAGCCAAGAGTAGTAACAATGTTACTCTATGCATGTCACAGAGGCAACAAATGAGAGCTGGCATGAAACTCATCCTACAGAAAACTAGCTACAAAATCCAATTGACCATGCAAATGTCTACAAACAGCTTTCAGGTGAGCTGGTTGAGGGCTTATGCTCTACTGTGATTCTCAAGTCAGAAGAAAAATAAAATTTAAATAGCTACACATATCTCTTTCTAAACTTTAACAGAAATTACCACTGCTAGTGTCTATAGTAAGGTTGTTGTTTTTTCATTGCATTTTATCCCCTCCAGGAAAGCAGTCCTCAGATTTAACACCTAAAGGAAAAGAATCCTGGCAAGCATTGTTCAACCATGAGAGTTATACTGGAGCACCTGGTCCAGGCCAGACAGGGATGATAGTTTTAATAGTGAGGTTCTTGGGCTGGGTAAGACTAAAAGCCTCTTAACCAAGGAGCTGCCATGTTGGAAACCAGTCATGCCATAAGATCAGGGTCAACAGCAGTCGTCAAGTAAAGGTCCCTTTTCCACGCCTTTAGGCGTATAGGGCATATAGGGATATACCTAAATTTTTTATAGACCAATCGGCACAAGATCAGTGATGTGGTCAGTATTAAGCCGGCCACCTTTACTTCCTGGGACTGTTCCCGACACCCACTCAAGGCTGGGTCCACCTGGGAGTCAAGGTCATTTTTGTAAAAAGTCTGGCTCTGCCAGGGAGCGAACCCATGACCTTCTAATCATTACGTGAGTGTCTAGCTGCTACGCCACGGTGACTCCCAACAGCAGTCAATCTGGTATATATGAGTTCACTGAACACAAACTATAACTAGGAAGCCTAATGAGGGGTACAGAAAAAAAATTTACTTGCTTCTTATTGATAAAGGCTTCAGGTGAAGCGTTTGTTTCCTGTGTGCAGTTTTCCCTTCCTACTGGTCATTTTGTTTAGTGAATTTACGTGCTCCAGGTCACGTTTTTAATTTCCTTTCAACAGAGAGAGCTATGAACCTTATCAAGAAACAACAAAACCTCTTAGCTAAACTTTTCTTCTCATCGAGCACACACACACATACAACATGCCTATGTACATCAAACTTCTATTTCAGTGTTTCAGCATAATCTAATGGGAATGATATTACAAATGGCGATATGAACAGCAAACAATATTCTGAAACAATAAATTAAATCAAACTGATATACAGTGTATTCTACATCAACCAACTTCATTTGATAAAGATCAACTTCATGCAGTGCTCATTATGGCGAGGAAGAAAACTCAATGTACAATGTCCATTTAATTAAAAAATTACGTAAAAATAACTACAATACAATAGCATGTTCATTCAAATACATTTCATTTCACACATGGTAAAGAACTTAAAGCTCAGTGATTTTAGATTAACTAAGTTTAATAGTTGACAGACATAGGTGACACAAAACATGGTAGTGAGTAGGGTTACACAGAGGCCAAAGAATATTAGATGTGGGTTGTGTAACATACGGACCACGAGAAGAATATTAGATGTGGGTTGTGTAACATACGGACCTCTGAAGAATGTTAGATGTGGGTTGTGTAACATACGGACCACGAGAAGAATATTAGATGTGGGTTGTGTAACATACGGACCTCAGAAGAATATTAGATGTGGGTTGTGTAACATACGGACCTCAGAAGAATATTAGATGTGGGTTGTGTAACATACGGACCTCAGAAGAATATTAGATGTGGGTTGTGTAACATACGGACCACGAGAAGAATATTAGATGTGGGTTGTGTAACATACGGACCTCAGAAGAATATTAGATGTGGGTTGTGTAACATACGGACCACGAGAAGAATATTAGATGTGGGTTGTGTAACAAACGGACCTCAGAAGAATATTAGATGTGGGTTGTGTAACATACTGACCTCAGAAGAATATTAGATGTGGGTTGTGTAACATAATGACCTCAGAAGAATATTAGATGTGGGTTGTGTAACATACGGACCTCAGAAGAATATTAGATGTGGGTTGTGTAACATACGAACCTCAGAAGAATATTAGATGTGGGTTGTGTAACATACTGACCTCAGAAGAATATTAGATGTGGGTTGTGTAACATACGGACCTCAGAAGAATATTAGATGTGGGTTGTGTAACATACGGACCACAGAAGAATATTAGATGTGGGTTGTGTAACATATGGACCTCAGAAGAATATTAGATGTGGGTTACATTACATATCAACCACAGAAGAATATTAGATGTGGGTTATGAAACATACATATGGACCACAGAAGAAGATCAGAAAGGGTTATGTCAAAGAATGGCAATATTATGAGTCGGTTAGCAACAATATTAATAGTGGGCTGTGGTAACACATGGCCCAAGAAAATATTAGTTGTGTGTTACAAACCACATGGACCAAAGCAGACTAATGTATTAAACACTGCTTTATTCTGCTGCACTTTTTATTTGTCATATTCAAATCTATGACTTTTTACCTTTATCTCTGACAATATTTTAATTTGAAACACTGATACCTTTAATCTGTGACATTGTTTTATTACATAATCTTGTTCTTCTTAGCATTCAGCAGCTGTAAACCTTGGGGGAAAAAATGTTTGTTCGTCCAGTTCTGGACTTTGGTCTTGTTCTAGTACTGGAGTTTTGCACGCACATCCATTTGATGGCTATAACTAATGTGTATGCAGACTGCTGGTTCCTCACCTCTATGGTAGATCCACTCCAACTTTGAATAAAACACACTGAATTAGTCAACTTTTACAACATGCTTGTTTGGGGGCAGTGGGACTATTCTTTTTTCTCCGCCTCAATAGGATTTTATATTAAATTTGTCCAATCTCTGATACTTAAACCTGTGAAAATATTGTCTTAGGTGACTTAAGTTTGGGGAGGGAGAGGTTGCAGTGTAGAACATAGTAGCGGGAGTTAAACTCTGGGAGATTTGGTGATGTGGTGGGGAGGTAAGGGTTTACACAAAAGTCTAAATTCTAATCTCTCAATCAAACAAGAGAATCACACACATCTTAAATTCTACATCTGATTCAGCTTATCGTTTCCTTGTTTCTTTTAGCTTCTCCAGCTGGTTTCTCTTATATAGTAGCTGTTGAATGATTACTCTGTAGATTACATTAGTACAGACTGCAGAGACTTCCATTCCTTCTTTCAAGGTACTCAACATTCACCTCGTACATTCTTGCTGACGGTTGTTTGGGTAATTTGTCTGTTTGATGAACACATGTGCTGATCTTTGCTATCTCAGAAATCACCATAAATGAATCTCTCTGATTTCTCCAATAATCTGACTGGCTCGTTGTAAAGCCTGGGAAAGGAAAAAAGATACAACTGTAAGTAAAAATATTCCGCTGAGTAAAAACAAAACTGTTGTTACTAGCTGTATTTACTAATTAAAGTCAGTTTTGGACAGAGGGGTTGCAAGCCCCAGGATTTAACTTCTTTTTTTTTTTTTTGGCCACAGTAATGCTAAATAATAAAAATAAAATTTATTTTTTCAATCTTAGTTTCAGCTTCATAGCAAACGGTTCCCCCCATAGTTGCTCCGCTCCTGTGCCAACGAAAAACTAACAGAATGTACATCACAATCCTTTGTGGAAAGATTGACAGACTGCTGTCTCAGCATATGCACTAGCATACACATGCATTAAAAGCATACGGTAGCCATCAGAAGTGCTAACACAAACAGTCAGACATTAGAAATGCAGTTCATCATCGACGGTAGCACAAGTTACCAACAGATCAGCAGTTGCACACGCGATCAATTTTAATCATATGAGGGTACCACCAATACTGCCATGCACCATTTTATGAATCTATAATTCACAACACCACTTTGATCTGCAGCTCACAGTGTCACGCCATGCACTCAACTCAGTAGCTGGGCGACAAAACTATATCCTCTTAGTCTACAAATGGATCAAAAATGCAATGGCCACTGTCTGGCAGAAGCAAAAAAATTGCTATGACTCAGAACAGTGCCATTTTAACTGGAAGTCAAAGTAAGGAGTAACATTTGTTTCAAGTGATCACCAGGTTGAAACTCTTTAAAAAACAAAATTCTTTGTTAAAAAAAATATTTTGTATAGGTCACTAACACTGTTTACAACTTTATTTATGTACATTTTCTCTCAAAATATATTAATATATAAATAAAGGGAGTTTTATATATATATATATATATATATATATATATATATATATATATATATATATATATATATATATATATATATATATCATCATCATCATGAGTTCTCGTTATGCCTAGTGGCACATGAGGCTTCAGAGAGGACTTTCCATGCTTTCCTGTCCTGTGCAATCTTCAGTGCAGTTTTCCATGTCAAAGATGCCACACTCTGGTCATTTTCCATCGTTCGTCTCCATGTTGTTTTTGGGCGCCCCTGTTTTATCTTTCCCTCTGGTGTCCATGTGAGAGCTGTTTTGGTGGGTAAATCAGGATTCATTCTCATAACGTGGCCAAGTCATTTCCATCTTCTCTTGGTTATAATACTGTCTAAAGTTTCTTGGTTTGTGACTTGAAGTAGTTTAGTGTTTGAGATTGTATCTGGCCAGAAAATTTTGATAATTCTACGTAGACATGTATGGTGAAAGGTGGACAGCTTGTGTGTATCTTTTTTGGTCATTCTCCAGCATTCCGCTCCATAAAGAAGAACTGGCAAAATTATGCTCTTGTAGAGTCGCAGTTTCATTCCTCTGCAGTAATTGTTGGATTTCCAGATTTGTCTCATCCTTATAAAAGCAGCTCTGGCTTTGTTCAGACGTGACTGTATGTCCTCTTCGGTCCCTCCAGGCAGGGACACCACACTGCCAAGATATGTGAAATGTTCTACATTATCAAGAGTTTGGTTATTTATGGTCACTGGTTGTTGGTTTGGACTGCTTGTCATGATCTTAGTTTTCTTTGTATTTATTCTCAGTCCCACCATTTCTGCTGTGCTGTGTAGTCTGTTACTTTTCTCTTGTATATGTTCATGTTTATGTGATAGGAGTGCTATATCATCTGCAAAATCAAGGTCCTCAAGCATGGTGAATGGAGTCCATCGTACGCCTCTCAATGTCATGTCTACTGTGTTCTTTAGTATCCAATCAATCACAAGGTTGAAGAGGAGAGATGACAGAACACATCCCTGTCTTACACCTGTCTTTACTGGGAAGGATGCATTGTAATCTTTTATACTGCAGGAAAAGTCTTTATAGAAGAGAGCAATTATGTTGACTATTTTTTCTGGAATTCCATTATGTCGTAACATTTTCCATAGACTGTCTCTATGGACGCTGTCAAAAGCTTTCTCAAAGTCTATAAAATTTATGCATATACTTCTCTGCCATTCATTGCATTGTTCTAAAATGTTACGTATGGCGAAAATGTGTTCAGTTGTTCCTCTGCCCTTTCTGAATCCTGCTTGTTCTACTCGAAGGCATTTATCTACTCCTTTTTCAAGCCGCATTATGATGATTTTACAAAATATTTTGCTTGGTACTGAGAGTAGAGTAATTCCCCTCCATTTATTGCAGTCTGTTAAGTCTCCTTTACTGGGGACTATTGTTCCTTCAGTCCAGTCATCAGGCAACACTTCTTTTTCCCAAATATCCTTGAACAATGGTTCTAGAATGCTAGCAGCTGTGTTGGGATCAACTTTGAGAAGTTCTGCCTTGGCCTGGTGCTTTGTTGTTCTTTAAAGTGTGGATAGCTTTAAGGATTTCTTGTTTTCTTGGTGGTTCAGTAATAATGTCAATGTCCTGAGAGGCTGGTTGAATATCTGGGGGATTTTCAGGATCAGGTCTGTTCAAGAGGTCGGAGAAGTGTTTAGTCCACTGCATGTCTTGTTTTTGTTCTGTGGTGAGCAGTCTGCCTTGGTTATCTCTGATGGGTATGCTGTGATAAATGTTTCTGTTTCCGCAAATTTGCTGGGTAATTTTGTTAGGTCACTAACACTGTTTAAAACTTTATTTATGTACATTTTCTCTCAAAATATATTAATATATAAATAAAGGGAGTTTTATATATATACATAAATATATAGGTAGTAATCAATAAACATGAACAGAGTGAAGCATTAGCATTAAATAGTATTCATTCCCTGCCGCCTAAAAAAATATGTATTCAGTGACTCACGGTGCGACCCCGTCACCTCTATCGTGAGAATTACAGAATAATATGACGCCAACTTGGTTATAAAACACCATTTGGTTTGCAGGAATGCCAGAAATGACTAGTTTTCCGACTGAGACTACGACAGGTCCTAGTCCTCGGGTGACGGGGGGAAAGCTGTCGCATGCGGATGTGCACTAGAACGCACCAGTACTGAGTGAGCAAATAGGACGTCAAAACAATACGTCAGGAAGTGAGGGAATTGTTGTCAAAGGCATTCGATGTTTACAGTCTGAAGGAGACAGACGTGTGGATCCTTGAGGATGCTTTATCCCGGGATGCCACAGAAGGAATGGTAATCAAAGTTGGATCCTTGAGAACGCTCTACCCCGGGACTCCACTATAAACCTCAGCAGAAAGCTGGTATAATGTCTACTACGTTCGGCAGTAAGCCGGGATACTTATACTACCTTGTTCAGACTGCAGAAGAGAAGAACAAGATAACTGTCCGGATTCCAAGGTCGGACTGCGCCCCGTCATTTGTTATGAAATCAGTTGATGTCGAGCGGGCTCGGTTGGTGTGTTTGGATTATTAATTGCACATTTCTCCTTCTGTTGATCATCTTTATTGTCAATACACCAATGTAACCTTTTAAGAGCGTTCATCGTCATTAGGTTGAAAGCGCTGAAGTTATAATGTTCTACCCCACTTGCCCTATTTCATCGTTGGTATACCACACATCATCATCATGAAGCCACCGCACGTCACACATGGTATGGAGGAGAATCTATATATGAAATGATTGGCAGTGCACAAGATGAAAGGCAGAAGACAAACATTATGACCAACAAACACCACAGAGTGTGGCTATAAGAAGAACACATTCAACTGCTGGAAAACAGTAAGTGCCGGACATTGCAGACTCAACAAATACTCATATAAACTAGATATGAGACAGTCTTTTATCAGTGTCTTTGTGAAAACAGACACCAGAATATGTTTTGCAAGACTCGTCTCCTGGAGAAGCTGTCAAACAACATATGGCTTTGGGAAACATAACAGACCTTGAGCTTGTATCCCAGTTTATAAGCAGCAGCAGAAGTCAGTTAACACAATTTTTTTTTTTAAGTAAGCATGCACTGTACAGACTAAAAATTTACAAGTGGAGACAAGCAGCAAACATCTACCTGTAACATCTCTGAGGCCTCCTTCCTACGAGCAGCAATGTGACTGGATTCTTCCAGCAATGTTTCAATCTCTTCTTTCTTGTACAGCTGACTCACAAGTTCACTCTTTAAAATACAACATACAGAGTAATTAATGATCTCTGAGCGCAACTACAGAATGTTTTCATTCTGTTACATTAAATAACCTACAAAAAAAAATTCATGCACACCAAAATGGCTAACTCACACATAAGCTTGGAGTGGAGCTTGACTAAATACATATATGTTCTCATCAAAAGAAAGATAGAAAATACAACTAGCTTATCTCCCCCCCCCCCTTTCCCATTATAGCCTCTTTCTGGCATCGTCATCCGTCACAATCCACGAGGAGCCGCTTAACTGGTACTGCTGCATTGGCCAGTTCCTACCAAGCCTAGCTAATGGCACTGGTTCTGTTTGCACATGTGCAGAGTTTAGAAGGGTCAGATATGATTATATTTATCAAATACAGCATGGGAAAAACTGGGTGGGTGTGTATATTGTGAGAACACATGGATTTTTTAAAGCCACGATGATGTCATAATTCTTCTTTAACCTTTAGTAATTAGGGCCATAAGGTCATAGCATAAGTCACCATATAAATTTTGTTTGAGACCTAAGGGACTATAGTCTTGTAATTCTCTTCTTGTGTCATTGATTATACCCCTTTGTATATTTCTAAACAGAGTTTAAGAATGTTTAACAATCTTTTTCTTCTTCTTCTTTTGTTCGCTTGAAACAGATTATCTATATCTGCAATGTTGTCTCTAGTATGAACTTCAGTTTGTTGTAATTCAATCAGTGACCCATAAAGTTTGGCTTGTACCGGTGTTTCTCTTGGCAAAAATATTTAGGACAGTTTTAGAGTATCTGATCTGTTGTCTATGGTGCTAATCCACGGGTACCCATGGCTGATTCACTTATCTTAAATTTTGTGTACATATGGCTACAAAGTCCATTGTCTCCTGTTCTAAGGCGTAGAATAATGACTTGCTCTGGTGTGTCCATTACATGGAAATCATCTTTTGCCAGTTTTGGTATCTTTTTAACTGATTTAACTATTCTCTTCTTTTATTGGTAACAGATTGTTACCAGGCTGTTCTTCATTTACACTGTCCTTAGCTAGTTTATTGGATCTTCAATTTCTGGAAAATCCACAGTGGGATGGTACCCATTGCAGTTACCTTACATCGGTTGTCTAGTACGAAAAGTAGTTTCCTTATACCAGGTAATTTTCCAGATTTAGGTGCCTGAAGAACTGTTCTTGCATCAGTCGGGTTGTGAAATATGAAATATATTTAGCAGTTTCTCTGCTGCTATTTTGATGACTTGAACTTCTGCATCATAGTTGCGACAGCGCTTTTCTGTTGGTATTTTGGCTGTATATATCTAGTATTATTTGGATGCCCAATATATACTCCTGCTCCTTCATTTCTGCTTGCACTTTGTGCTGACCCATCCTTGAGTATACAAGTTTTAAAAAAATTTTCTAATATTTAATAATGACTTGTGTTGTCTTTAAAATAACCTTTCCCAGGTTCTACGCTCTCTTATAGAGGGTCTCCATGGCGAAAAAGTTAAGTAACTCACACCAAGATGACAATGCACATGAGACGATCAGTTTATCTAACTTACCTGCAAGTGATCCTGGACAAAGTTGACCAGAAAATGCATTATAGCTTTGGGAGTACTGTCCTGGATGTTCTTCCTGACTATCATAAAGTAGGACCTGATCAGTCGCTCTGTGGGTGGTTAAGCAGAATTGTCTTCTAATTCACATTTACTGTCTTTTTAAATATTCTAAACAAGACTCAATCACTAATTTTTATCCCATTCAATAATACACTGAAAGTGAAACTACTGCCCACAAAATGTAATGTAAGAATAGAGAAGCAATAAAAACTGTAACAGGGGTGAATGCAGTCAAGCAAATACCAAGAAATTTATCCAATGAACTGTGACTAAAAAAAATGTGACAGACAAATTAATGCTTTGGTCAGAGCCTTTCTCAACATGAACTACACAACAGTAACATGCCAACATCACCTTTTTTTTTCTCTTCCTAAATTTATAATTATTCAAGTGATCCCCCTGGTGGGTAATGATGGTTGGAGTACTTTGCCCCTTGTTACTGCTGTGTTGTTCATATCGAAAAATACCCTGGCTGAAATACTGATTTGTCTGTTGTGTGTACATTGTGCCCCTTTGCTTTGCTTTTTAGTTATAGTTCATTGGATTAATTTCTCGGGACACACATAGCAGTCAGTAACACTTCACAGGTAGCTCTGGATTGAAAAAGTTAATCAATGCATGTTGTGTGATACAAGACCAATGCAGACTAATCTGCCACTGAGGGCCAACTGGCCTATACAAATAAGAGTCTAGTCAATGTGCCCAAAAAAAGGGTTCCTTTACATTTATATCAGATCTGGCCTATATGCACACTGGAAATGCTTATAAATTTGATTTCTGAAATACAGAAAAGAGATAAAAGATGAAGGACCTATTCTCAGGCGGTCATACTGACTATGTAGTGCTTTAAGAGGGTCTCTGCTGTAAAGTGGTTAAGCCATTTGCCTAGTTCTCCAAAGACTGCAGGTTCACATCCAAACTGTGTCACCTGATTTACATGGGCAAGACCACATGTTATGAAAAAGAAGTGGATGAGGCTACAGGAGATTAACAATAGTTGTGTAAGCTGATAGGAATGACTACTTTTTCTAAAACCATTGTGAAACTCAATGCAGTCTAAATATCTCAGTGTTCAAGAGATTACAAATCTCAGTTCATTTGTGATGAATGAATACAAGTTACAAAGAATAACAAACAGCCACAGAAGAGACAATTTCAATCAGAAATAATGACAAGAACTAAATATTTACCTATAAACATCAGTCAGAAATAATGACAAGAACTAAATATTTACCTATAAACATCAGTCAGCTGATACAATTTCAATCAGAAATAATGACAAGAACTAACTATTTACCTATAAAAATCAGTCAGATGATACAATTTCAGTCAGAAATAATGACAAGAACTAACTATTTACCTATAAACATCAGTCAGATGATACAATTTCAGTCAGAAATAATGACAAGAACTAAATATTTACCTATAAACATCAGTCAGCTGATACAATTTCAATCAGAAATAATGACAAGAACTAACTATTTACCTATAAACATAGGTCAGATGATACAATTTCAGTCAGAAATAATGACAAGAACTAACTATTTACCTATAAACATCGGTCAGATGTTACAATTTCAATCAGAAATAATGACAAGAACTAATTATTTACCTATAAACATCAGTCAGATGATACAATTTCAGTCGGAAGTAATGAAAGGAACCAATAATTTACCTATAAAAACACAGTCAAAAGATACAATTTCATTCAGAAATAATGAAAGGAACCAATAATTTTACCTATAACATCACAGTCTCTTTGTTCCCTGGCTGATAACTTCATCACCGGTTGCTCTGGCTACAAAGATTGAATAATTATTAGTCACCATCGCATACACTGGAGTATCACAAGTAATCATTACAAAGACAGAGATTTCAAAACTGTGCACCGCGGCGGCCCGGGGAGCCGTGATCTTTTTACAGGGGTGCAGCGAAACATTTAAAGATACGCGAGTTTTATTCTTTTTTTTAAATATCTCTTACACACAAATAGTCATACTTTCACTTAGGTTAGGGTGCCGTGGAAAAGTTTTAGCTGAAAAAAGGCGCTGCGACTAAGAAATGTTTGGGAAACACATACAAATATTGAATAATCATTAGTCATCACTGCTATGATGGGACAATCATAAGTCATTGTTGCAAGGGAAAAAAATGTCACAACTGCAAAGATAGGATAAATATTTCTTTTCAATGCAAAGATGAGATAATCATAAATTATCATTGCAAAGATGGGACAATCATAAATTATCATTGCAAATATGGGACAACCATACATTATCACTGCAAAGATCATTGCAAAGATGGGATAATCACTTGTTATTGCAAAGACCGGACAATCATTAGTCATGATGCAAACACCAGATAATAAGATATCACTACAAAGATAAGATAATTATAAATCCTCATTATTTTTGTTAGGAAAACCTCATCTTTATGTAAGTATTACATATGCAGCGATAAAACCCTTAAAAAAAATATCAAAAATTAGTGACACGGACAACTAAATTGTTTACATGCAGAATCTAAAGGTAGAGACAAATCTAGAAAGATTTCAAATTAATATCACAAGACACTTCATCATTACCAGTCGCCCGCCTGGATGAGAAAGCAGGAGAAAGGGCATGAGGCCAGCATGACCTTCAATGCCACAGACCAACCCTGCGGATTCCTTGACGTTTACCAGGGTGTGATTCCCACGGTGGGCAGTAAGGGAAAATGTCAGTCTTGTGGCTTTTAAAATTCTTAGTGTAAAATGGCAAACAGCCATTGAAATTGCAGAATTTTATTTCAGTTGGGCAGAGCTCAAGAAAAAAAAAAAAAAAAGAAATCATTAATTATGCTGCTGTCAGATTCAAGATTTTTATGTTGCTCTTTTGGTAGCAATCTACAGCCATATGATGATTATGTCAAACAAAGTAAAACCGTTCTCTACTCACTCTGCTGCAAAAATACAAAATATTATGAGTTGATGTTAAACAGTTGTGGAAGCTATGGCAATTAGTACACACTAGAAGTTGGTGGTATCTGGGAAAGTGCAAAAGACAACGGGCTTGGCAGTCAATGGGTTAAAAAACCTAAGCAGCCTTTACAAAACAAAAGTATAAAGTTTACAAATTTAAAGTTGAGAGAATCAAATTCACTGCACCAGGTGATATGCCATACGGCTAGGGCTCTCTAAGCAGAATGGCTAGCTACCAGGTGACAGCGCTGCACAAAACACAAACTCGTGGCTCAAGAATTGATCTCTATAAAAAAACTGCACTTATGAACTGAGGAAAGTCTACAAAATTGACCTATGGTCTTCAGTGGCAATTGGTTTCATCATTTCACCATGGAGTCCCCCAAAAGGAGGTATTCTATACTTCAACTGTAAAGAAAACAGTAAGTGAACAATAATGCCTCACCACTTCTGGGAGCAAATTGATGCCCTTTCTGGAACGAGATGGAGAGGGAGCAGCACTATTGGCCCCACTACCAGGCTGAGAGGATGCTTCAGACATTCGGTCACCCCCCTGGTCCAGTCTGTTTGAACGAATCAGGTTGGTCAGCTTCCAGGAGCTACCATTGATGCCATCAACAATAGGAGCAGAACTGACCTGTGGATTGAAGAATGAGCAAATCCTTCACCAAACTGTTCACTGACCAAGGATTTATGGGAAGCCAAACACTGGCATAATGACTTGATGTTTTCCTACAGGTCCGAATGTCGTCAGATTTAATCCACACAGAGACAGGTGTTTTTATTAACTAGCTCTGGCCCTTAGGTTGACCCAATTTAAAATAGGTACCAGGTAATATCCTGGGAAGTAAAGACAGCAAGTGTGATGATCACTGAGGGCAGATTGGTCAATAAAATAATGTAGAATCCTTTGCTTGATATGCCACATATACAAGTAGGGTCCTTTATTTACTTACAAGCAGTGGCGAAGGAAGGAGGGCGCTGACAGCCCCAGGTGACATCCCTGAGGGGGCTGACTAAATAGCAATAACGTGCCTTCTTAAAATAAAAATATTTATGGGTGGGGGAGGGTGAAATTTTAAGCATTAAGTACCATTGACCTTACTAAGCATCTGCTCACAAGGTCATATGAGACAATGCATCAGTGCTGTCAAGTGTCAGATCTTCATATTTACTAGGTAATGACAGTATGGGTTGGGTGATTTCCACGAAACACTTTTCCTTTTTTTCAGGAAAAATCTCTAGCACTCCAAATGAAGAACAGACCCTTAGATTCTTTCTGTCAAATAAAAACTAAAAAAAGAAAAAGATATCTTAAGTGTTTCTCTTAAAATAAGACCAGGTTTTGTGTTACTTTTGCTCTAAAAGATGCTTTAGGGTTTATTTTTAGCGAACATCTTATCGTTTATATACAAAATTCTACACTTATTCAGGTGCAAAGTTTCCAAAAATCGATATTCATTTACAGCAGTGATTACTTTTTAAACATTCATTACTCTATAATTCACCATGTGTGCAAGTGTCTTTCAACAGGCGGCCAAATCTGTATGTCTGACTGATATTTTAAATTAAGGTTAGGGCTTATACTACCAGCATCATGAAAAATCTGGCTAATTCTTATTTTTGGTTAAGTTCTTATGTTTTTGAGAACACATAAATGCAGCCTTAGTTCACCTGTCATGACACATATGGTTGGTAGCTGGTACTTCTACCAATATTTGTTTTTTGGTATTATTAGTTTTATTATTATTGCTTTTATTATTATTGTTTGCTTATGAAAAACACAGGATTCTTTCTTAATAATAATGCTGACCTAAACAAGAATACAGAATATTTACTGGGGAAAAGACAACAAGAAAACTAAAATAAAGGCTGCTTGAAAACTGTTTCAGAGATTCTAATTTAAGAAATGATGAAAGAAAACATATCAAAGCCAAACTGATAGTTAAAGCAACTAAACATGCATCTCAAATAATTAAAGTACTTGAAACAGACTGTCAGTTCCAGGAAGAGTGCACTAAAATGTAAAGAACATAATGAAATTGGGATGTAACTGAATGTAAAGTAAATTGTGCATTTAGCACAACCAACAAACTATACTATACAATGAGTAATGTTAATATTAATGATTATTCTTCAAGTTTTAGTACCTTACCGCCTGGTCAGGGTGATCATTTCTCTCTGAAAAACTTCAATCCATAGTAAAATTTAAAAATAACTATGGGACCCTTCTTTGTGCCATGAAAATACAGTACTGTGTATTTAGCTCTATTGGTTTATAAACCAAAGATTAAGGTTAAAGTCGAGAGGATTGACTTCACTGCACCGGGTTTTATCCCACGTGACACAGTCTCTCTCTGCTGAATGGCTAGCCGAATGCTGACAGTGTTGCACTAAACATGAGCTCCACAGCTCCAGCAACAATCCCCAGATATCTCAGTAAAACTGCCCCCGGAAAATGAAAGATGCAGCTGTGAAACGAACCCATGATCTTCAAAGCGTAAAACAAACGGCTTGACCACTTTGCCACGGAGACCTTCCGATATAGAATAAACCAATCAACACTCACTGAGTTGTGTATTAATTAGCATGCTGATCCCATTTACTTCCCCCTGAAAATTTCCTGGTATCTATTTTAAACAAGGTCAACTTGGGATAAATTTGAAAACATTCCAGCTTTGACAGGGATTTGAACATAGGATCACAAGAATACCATTTAAACACTTTACAAACATTCTTTTACCACAAAGCTACATCTGTCATAAAAGAATAAGACCACTACTGGGTCCTGAACCAAGACCACTGGCTTGGCAAATGAGAACATTAAACACTATGCCACCATAGCCCACCAGTAATACTCATATGTCGTGACTGTATGAGTGTAAGAGACTCTCAAAGCAGGGGACAGGTATGTTCCACGCAGCATGACAAGCAAGGATCCCTGGTGATTAGCATCCTGTGGAGATATTTTTTCTTTTCAGGATATGTATGTGTGTTGGATAATAAACAGATAGGCAGACTGGCTGGTTCTGCTCCACCTGGTGGTAAACTGATGCATGACAAGCTAGATGTGGTCAATGTCCTGTGGGAGACAGTCAACAGTGCAGAAGCACAAACAGATCATCATTGTCTGAAGAGAAGGGTGCAGCAGGGATCTGGCCAACACTCAAGACAAGCATACAATCGGACTGCTGCTGGTACCCTCAAAACTAAAACACTGGGCTGGTTGCTGAAGATGGGGACAGAGCAATTATAAGGATGCCCTGAATGATGTGATATGGGTTCTTAACTCAACTCAACTCAACAGCTAATCACTAACAAAGTTTGTCTAAATTTATAATTTAAACATTTAAACAAGGAAAGCAGACATTTTAACCAAAGGTGAACATGACAACAAAATATATAAAGGGTTTCAAATGTAAACCTTAAAATGTGATACAAATTACACTGTCTTGTAACCTGTTGTTAAGGATGATAAGAGTGTTAAGCATGTGGCATCAAGATGCAGATAAACATGGTAAGAACATAATGAATGTTTAAAGATGGCCGCCCCACTTTCAAAACACGGTGACGTCTGCGATAAACTGCCTGACCTGATTGTGAACAGTCTGCCTCAGAAGTTACACCATTCTAAAACATTTTACTTCACTTACACACTTTCAAAACACGGTGACGTCTGCGATAAACTGCCTGACCTGATTGTGAACAGTCTGCCTCAGAAGTTACACCATTCTAAAACATTTTACTTCACTTACACACTTTCAAAACACGGTGACGTCTGCGATAAACTGCCTGACCTGATTGTGAACAGTCTGCCTCAGAAGTTACACCATTCTAAAACATTTTACTTCACTTACACACTTTCAAAACACGGTGACGTCTGCGATAAACTGCCTGACCTGATTGTGAACAGTCTGCCTCAGAAGTTACACCATTCTAAAACATTT
Source organism: Candidula unifasciata (assembly GCA_905116865.2). NCBI lineage: Eukaryota > Metazoa > Mollusca > Gastropoda > Stylommatophora > Geomitridae > Candidula > Candidula unifasciata. The sequence continues at coordinate 519,742 of CAJHNH020007779.1, read as the reverse complement.
TACTTCACTTACACACTTTCAAAACACGGTGACGTCTGCGATAAACTGCCTGACCTGATTGTGAACAGTCTGCCTCAGAAGTTACACCATTCTAAAACATTTTACTTCACTTACACACTTTCAAAACACGGTGACGTCTGCGATAAACTGCCTGACCTGATTGTGAACAGTCTGCCTCAGAAGTTACACCATTCTAAAACATTTTACTTCACTTACACACTTTCAAAACACGGTGACGTCTGCGATAAACTGCCTGACCTGATTGTGAACAGTCTGCCTCAGAAGTTACACCATTCTAAAACATTTTACTTCACTTACACACTTTCAAAACACGGTGACGTCTGCGATAAACTGCCTGACCTGATTGTGAACAGTCTGCCTCAGAAGTTACACCATTCTAAAACATTTTACTTCACTTACACACTTTCAAAACACGGTGACGTCTGCGATAAACTGCCTGACCTGATTGTGAACAGTCTGCCTCAGAAGTTACACCATTCTAAAACATTTTACTTCACTTACACACTTTCAAAACACGGTGACGTCTGCGATAAACTGCCTGACCTGATTGTGAACAGTCTGCCTCAGAAGTTACACCATTCTAAAACATTTTACTTCACTTACACACTTTCAAAACACGGTGACGTCTGCGATAAACTGCCTGACCTGATTGTGAACAGTCTGCCTCAGAAGTTACACCATTCTAAAACATTTTACTTCACTTACACACTTTCAAAACACGGTGACGTCTGCGATAAACTGCCTGACCTGATTGTGAACAGTCTGCCTCAGAAGTTACACCATTCTAAAACATTTTACTTCACTTACACACTTTCAAAACACGGTGACGTCTGCGATAAACTGCCTGACCTGATTGTGAACAGTCTGCCTCAGAAGTTACACCATTCTAAAACATTTTACTTCACTTACACACTTTCAAAACACGGTGACGTCTGCGATAAACTGCCTGACCTGATTGTGAACAGTCTGCCTCAGAAGTTACACCATTCTAAAACATTGTACTTCACTTACACACTTTCAAAACACGGTGACGTCTGCGATAAACTGCCTGACCTGATTGTGAACAGTCTGCCTCAGAAGTTACACCATTCTAAAACATTGTACTTCACTTACACACTTTCAAAACACGGTGACGTCTGCGATAAACTGCCTGACCTGATGGTGAACAGTCTGCCTCAGAAGTTACACCATTCTAAAACATTTTACTTCACTTACACACTTTCAAAACACGGTGACGTCTGCGATAAACTGCCTGACCTGATTGTGAACAGTCTGCCTCAGAAGTTACACCATTCTAAAACATTTTACTTCACTTACACACTTTCAAAACACGGTGACGTCTGCGATAAACTGCCTGACCTGATTGTGAACAGTCTGCCTCAGAAGTCACACCATTCTAAAACATTGTACTTCACTTACACACTTTCTGGACGGACAGCCATGCACCACCATACTGGAACTTTATTCGCGAATGAATTTCTATAAGTTTCATTGATTCACTTAATAAACATAATTTTTTTTTTAAAAAGGATAACAGAACAGTGTTCCACTTTGATGCATGTAAAAAGTGAGACTGCCATCTTCAAACTGTCAGATGACCTCACCCATGTTCGTCTGCACTGCGATGCATGATTTGACATTTTTAACAAACCATACTGACAGGTTACAAGACAGCGGCATGGTTATTGTCATTTCTACCACACCTTCAAGGATTTCATCTGAGGCCCCCTGGTAACTAATGCAACAAAGGAAACCCAATGACATCCATAAACTACCTGCTCCTGCTTCTTCTCCCTATTACCAATCAAGGGGGCCGTCCCCATCCTTGTTGGGGTCCTCATATATGAGTTTGAACTGGTCAGGTCCTTTAGGTTTAAACAGACGACAAAAGTAGATCAGGTGACAGGTGAAATGGAAACTGATTATTGTTGACTTGCAAGGCTCAATACATGACTGCCAGTCCAGAAGACATAAGTTCAAATCTCCGTCAGCGAAAATTTTATAACTGATCTGGGCTCCTAGGTCAAGCCTAAAAGTTAGTACCAGAAAGGATTTTGGGAAATAAAGGCAGCCACATTACCTAAAGAGAAGCTGCCGTGGCGTAGTGGCTAAACGCTCTCTATGGGCCTGACAGTTTAAGGCTGAAATCCGCACTGGGCAGGATATTTTCAAAACGACCTTGACTGCCAGGTCGACCCAGTCTTAAATGGGCACCAGGTAAATACCTGGGAAGTAAAGGTGGGCGACATGATGTTAACGAGTCCTAACGGCTATAAAACATAGGTCTAACACTCTATGCCCCTTACACCTAATGGCACTGGAAAGGGTCCTTCACTTTTACTTACTTCATTCACAGATAATAAAGATACAGGGCTAGAAAGATAGTCTAATTAGTTCTCTTTCTGCTTATACAAACAGTTATCTGTTGGCTACCACAGACAGAGTGGCTCTCTGTTTTCTAGCACATATATAGTGGCTATCTATTTCCTAGCACATATATAGTGGCTATATATTATGACTTTTTGCTAGCAAATATACAGAGGCTATCTTTGCAGAGTTTATCTGCTAGCACATATTTAGTAGCTATTTGCTAGCACAGTGGCCATCTAGCTGCTAGCACAGATTTAGGGGCTATTTGCTAGCACAGTGGCCATCTAGCTGCTAGCACAGATTTAGGGGCTATTTGCTAGCACAGTGGCCATCTAGTAGCTAGCACAGATATAGTGGCTATTTGCTAGCACAGTAGCCATCTAGCTGCTAGCATAGATAAAGTGGTTATCTATTTAACAGAAGTTACTGTAATTCTCTGTCAGTACATATACTGAGCATGCAGACATTGGCAGAGGTTTCAGCATCACTGTAGACGGTACAGGAGTTCTACATCTGCAATCTCTGATACAGTATTCACCTATTTTCTAGCAATCACTGCAGCTCTGATCTGAATAGCAGAAAATAAAGTTGGCAGAGGAAGTACTGTGTTTGATTCTCAGTCGGTAGTGGGGAAGGTTTAAAATGGACTAATCTAGTGTCAGTAGATACCAAGCATTAGTATGCCAACACTGCAGGAAATCATGTGGATATACTGTCCAGAACATGCATAAAGTGATAGCTATGGGAACACTCATACTGAACAAGGGAGATATTCTGAACACTATATATGAACGAATGTTGACAGAAGACACGAGATTAGATGAAATAACATGTGTAAGAATATGTGAGCGAGGAACCAACTTCATTTCCCAGGACATTACCTGCTCCCCATTATAGGCTGGTTCAACTTGGGAGACAAGATAATTTTTGAAAAAACAATCTGACCTGATGCAGATTGGAAACCAAGATCTTCAGGCAAGTATCTAGCCACTACTATAGCTAATGAGCTGCAGTGGTTCTGTTTTGCTTACAGCTATAGATAACCTTCAGATTTTCACAAACCTGAACTGCTGACTTCCTGCTGGTTTCACCTATTCTTACTTTTCTTAGCTTCATCAGCTGTAAACTCTTGTGGAAAGTTTTGATTGTTTGACCACTTTTGGACTTTGGTATTTATCCAGAACTTGATTTCTGCATGCACATCTATTTTACAGTCTGGTTTATCAGCCTTCAGATTGTTATTCCTTGCCGTTCAGTTATATATGTGCTCCCTGTATCGGTTCCGGGGCCCTATTACAGGGAAAACAAGAATAGACCCACTGCCTACCCAAAAGCATGTCGTAAGAGTCGACTAATTGGGAGCTTCCTTCGAAGTCGGAGTGCATCTGCCTGAGAGGCAGAGAACCAGCAGTCTGCATAAAAGAGCAGTCAGATTTGTAAAACAGATGCACACGCAACACTCAAGTTCTGGAACAGGACTGCAGTCCAGAACTGGATGAGCAACCAGAACTTTTGGCCAGAGTTTACAGCTGGTGAATGCAAAGAAAAAGAAGAAGTTACATACACTCTATCTTTGAAGGAAACATCCCTAATTAGTTGCCTCCTAGGACATTCTTGTTATGGGGGCAGTGAGTTTATTCTTTGTTCTCCAAAACGGGCCCCAGGAACTGCAGGTTTTACCAGTCTGCCAGCACATGTATCCTGTAGATCAACTCAACACAGCTGTAATTCTGGTTCATAAACGTACCTTGTCTCGATCCTCTTGAACTCTTTCCACCATATTTCTGTGTGCTGTGATCTTGGCAAGGTCACCGTCAGCAGTGCCGGAGGTGATTGCACGGTGAACATAGTGCGCCTCTGTGAAGTCAGGATGCTTGGTGTTGATGTAAGCGAGTTCTATCTGAACCAGGTTTTCTACCTTTATGGGAAATGTTTAAAAAATGTGGAATAAAACTGCTTATATATAGTGATGACAACTTGAACATGGCAAATGATTCAATATTACAGTCAATATAAACCATTAGTCTCCATGTTAAAATATGGTCTATCAAGGCATGACAAAAAGAGGAAGAGGAAGAAGGAGGAGGAGATGAATAAGTAGTAGGAGGAGGAGAAAAAGAAGAAAATAGCAAGCGTGTGAGAGACATAGCCTGCCTTAAGAGCAGTGACATCGTATTAATAATAAATTAAAGTGTCTATATACGTAGGAAATGTGGAATATGTATGCCTAATTAAACACAAATTATCTCAATTACAGTTAGAAAGATAGTAAAAACAAATGATAATTAAAAACAATAAAGACAAATTAGTACCATTGAATTTGTCGGTGGAAGTCTCAGCCGCAGCAAATTTGTGACCACATCAATAATGCGTTCATGCAGTTTTGGAAACCGCAACATCTCTTGCTGTAATAATACACATAACTTACAACAATTTAGTGTCTGCAATAAAATAAACAATAATAAGTTATGTTAAACATGAATCTTTCCTCCGGTATCTAATCTCTCAGAGATATACCATATTTTTAAAAAAGTAAGAAAAAGTGTGTTCAAGTGTTATCTAGAACCTGTGTAATATGAATTTTGGAAACGTTAAACGTTGATGGTAAAGATCTGAGAATAATAAAAAACATATACTGGCAACAAGAAGCAGCCATAAGGACTGACAACCAAGTTGAAAATTTTCAAATCCTTTTTTTTTAAAAGTATTCAGAAGCCATGAATTGTCAACCCTTAGGCTCGGTATTATGGATATCGCAACCCTTCAGCCTCGATTCCATGATAAATACCATAAATCTCGAAGAAATGTGGCTTTTCTGCCTACCCCCGGCCACAAGGAGTTCGTCACCCGGTCACCGCGCAATTCGGTTTAGCTAACTACGCTAGCGAGCCAGGCATCTAAACATGAAACAAGGCGTTAGACAGGAATGTGTCCTATCACCTGATTTATTCAATTTGTACAGTGAAATAATTATTAGATCCATACATGGTATGCCAGGAATAGCTTTTGGTGGGCATATTGTTAACAACCTGCGATATGCTGATGATATAGTGTTGATTGCTGAAAATGAAACAGAGCTGCAAGAAATGACGGATATAATTATAATGGAAAGTAAAAACAAGGGTCTTAGTTTGAACAGTAGATAAACAGAAGTAATCATAATTACAAAGAAAACTGACTCTCCAAAATGCAACATCAAAGTAAATAGGACAAACCTCAAGCAAGCTGATAAATTTAAGTACTTTGGCCCTGATGACATCAGATGGAAGATGTATTAAGGAAGTTAAATGTTGAATAAATAGCTCAAGCAAAGGCAGCATTGTACAAAATGAAGAATATTCATTCTTTTATATATTCAGTCAATTTATATTTCAATATTCAGTCAATTGAGACAAGAAAGAGAATTTTTAAACGCTAAATAAATCCTATATTGATATATGGATGTGAATCATGGATAGTTAGTAAATTAGTGAAAACTTATTTGGAAGCTGCAGAGATGTGGTTTTATAGATGAATGATGAGAATATCCTGGACAGATAAAAAGAGTAATGAAGACGTCCTGAAAGAAACTGACTCACAAAGAGAACTGATTGCCCACATCAGAAAGAGACAATCTACATGCTACTAATGCCACACTGCATGGACTTTAAGAAGAACATATTATAAGAATAAATGGATTCATGAAATTAGTAACAACTAGCAAAACTGATGGAGAAAGAGCAAAAGGAGGGAAAAAAGATAAATACCTGGATGGCCTTGCCGGACGGTCGAGACTAAAACATTGAAGTGATCCGTGATTCTGACGATCGTGTGAGATAGCAAAACACGGCAGCCTATGCATACCAGCACTGCACATAATGATAATGATCATCACCATAAACATAACTATATAGAGAAAGGGGCGTGGGGTGCTGTGTGTGCATACGGAAGGGGACATATAATCACAATTGCCACTTGCCAGGAAACCATGGAACATCATCATGAATTTATGTCGGTTATTACTTTGCAACTATTTTTTAATCAGTTATTATTCCGACACATTCAAACCAAAGAGATTATTCATTTAAAGTACACACTATTTAGAACAGATGTTACCCCGATGTGGGTTCTGGGGCCACATTTCGAGGGGGTGGGGGCAGGGGGTGGGGAAAGAGACCAACTACACCTAACAAGCATGTCATAGAAGGTGACTAATTAGGGATGTTTCCTTAAAAGTCAGACAGCAAACAAATAATCAGATCTGTAAAACCAATTAGCACGTAAAACTTAAGTTCTGGTACACAACCAAAGTCCAGAAGTGGATGAACAGCCAGAACTTTCTGCCAGAGTTTATATCCAGTGAACATGAAGAAGAAGGAGAAGAAAAAGAAAAAGAGTTTAAGATAAAAATCACAACTTCCTGTCCTGGAACAGATGGTACTAATTGCCACTGAATCCAGCTTTGTCATTTCACGCCTATGCACCCCAACACCACAGCAGTATACTCACATCTCACACACAAACCCACCTACAAGTACCTGGGTGCCACAGTGCTGAATCCAGCATTGTCATTTCACACCTTTGCACACCAACACCACAGCAGTATACTCACATCTCATACACAAACCCACTTACAAGTACCTGGGTGCCACAGTGCTGAATCCAGCGTTGTCATTTCACACCTTTGCACATCAACACCACAGTAGTATACTCACATCTCACACACAAACCCACTTACAAGTACCTGGGTGCCACAGTGCTGAATCCAGCATTGTTATTTCACAACTTTGCACACGCCTCTCAAAGACCAACCTCACGTCCTCGTCGTAAGAGGTGGTAACAGGACAAAGTAGGGGATTGCTAGGTGTGGGCGAAGTATGGTGTGGCCTCGTGCCACGGGACCGCTACGGTAGCCATGAAGGCCACCCTAGGTCACCCACGTCCTGGCCAACGGGGCTCTGGTGAAGTTGCGACAGGCCTAGCAAGCCGGCAATGGATTTTTTACCGCTACAAAAATCAAAATGAGATATAAACGGACTGATCAAACTGTATCTGACCATGACAATGTTAAGGGACTACGAGACAGAACAGCGAAATACAAGATTGCAACACTTAACACCGCTGGCCTGGGAAATAAAACAGAAGAGATTATTGAAATGATGGAAGATCAACGAATTACTCTTTGCAGATGACCAGTCCTTGATAGCAGATACAGCCATGAAATTGCAACAACATCTAACATCCATGAGTGAAGAATGTAAAACAAATAATATGAGAATCAACACTGAAAAGACAGAAGTAATGTCAATAGGAAAAAAGAAGACAGATCTAAACATAGCAATAGAATACAAAGACATTAAACAGACATCTGAGTTTAAATATCTGGGAACTACATTTACCGAAGATGGGAAATTGGATAAAGAAATTGACATTAGATGCAGTAAAGCAAACTAAGTATTGGGACAGCTAGCCCCCCTCTTACAGCATAAGACAATCCCAATCAGCACAAAGAGACATCTTATTCAAAGCATATTTATTCCAACTCTGTGCTACCAGTGCCAGACATGGTCGCTCACAACAAACCATAAAAGAAAATTAGTAACCACGGAAATGAGATGTCTGAGAAGGGCTGTAGGAGTGACCATAAGAGGTAAGATCAGGAATGAGATCATAAGAGAACAAGTCGGCACAGAACCAATTCTGGATTACATACAAAGACAGCAAAGTGAAATGGTTTGCCCACTTAGAGAGAATGCCTTGTGACACCATACCATACAAAGCATACATGGAAAGAGAAGAAGGACGTAGAGCACGGGGCAGACCAAGAACAAGATGGAAGGATAACATCAGAGAAACTCTACAACAGCACGATGTGCCTATGGTCGAGGCAGCCAGAAGAGCTAGAAACAGAACCTTATATCTCCCTCAACACCCACAGCGATAAAAGAGGAAGTGAAGAAGAAGAAAAAGAAGAAGCACACCAACACCACAGCAGTATACTCACATCTCCCACACAAACCCACTTACAAGTACCTGAGTGCCCCAGTGCTGAATCCAGCGTTGTCATTTCACACCTTTGCACACCAACACCACAGCAGTATACTCACATCTCACACACAAACCCACTTACAAGTATCTGGGTGCCACAATGCTGAATCCAGCATTGTCATTTCACACCTTTGCACACCAACACTACAGCAGTATACTCACATCTCACACACAAACCCACTTACAAGTACCTGGGTGCCACAGTGCTGAATCATGCGTTGCATCTCCTCATGGACCAGCTCCACACACCTCAAACTTGGCTCCTCTAGCCGGCGAACCTGACGCTTCACCAACAGCTCAAAAGAAATCTCAGGTACAAACAAAGCAGGCCTTGGTCCCTAGTGACACAACAAACAAGGAAAACAATTTATGTTGAGGTCAAGTGATGACTAGCTATCAAATTGCTACACTAATACAGAGTAATTAACTTAGGCTGTAAATAGTAGCAATATAACACTACCATCTGGAAAAACAAGATAGCACGTGTATTCTTCTTTTGATTCTTTTTCATCGATCGTCAGAGACATGCCCGACTATTTTGGGTATGGTTTTTCAGGTTAGCCTTCCCAAGTACATACTCTGTAGATGATTAAATATCAATATCTCGACAACGGCAAAATACTGACAATGCAGAATTAAAATTCAGAAATATCAAAACCAAAATTGTGATAATTTACATACAGAAGCAAACACTGTGATGCCGTAATTTTTGTTTTTTTGTTTTTCCATAAATAGTTTCTATTCATTAACCTGTTTGCCCTGGAAACACTTAAAAAAGGACCATAAACCCAGGAAATAAAACACTACCCACCAAATGCAGGCTGGTTTAGTTTCTTCTTCTTCATGTACGTATGTATGCATTATGTATGTGTGTGAATGTGTTTGTATTTATGTATGTGAGTATATATGTGTGTGTGAGTGAGTGGGTTTGCCTGTGGGTGCGTATGTGAGCTTTTGTGTTTTTGCTTGATATTCATAATATGAATATCATTATTTGAATATAACATGATTTATTGAAAATACAAATGCTCTGTAAAAGATGGGTGTTAGAAAGGGCCAAATATAAGACGGGCCTGTGTGCCTAATTTGCAACCCTTTGAAAATAAAGTTTGTTCTATTTTCCTTCTTTCATTCTCATGGCCAGTGGTTCACAGATAAGTAGGCCCACAAACCTCTATGAAGGCTGTGGTGTGAGGCATGTCCTCTTGATCCATACAGTCTAGTTTCCACCAGAAAGCCAACTAGCTAGACCTGGAATCTCCCTACCGCATGTAGAGAGCATGTTATCAGCAAACAGCCAGTATTCTGCAGAGCCTGTCCACAGGGTCAACGTTTCCCGGATCTTGAATTTCTGCCACCTATAGCTGCAGAATCTGTTGTGTCCAGTTTGTAATCTAAACACAAAGCTCTGCTGCTTTTATCTGAGGTTGAATCTTTGGGACTGTGTTCTGAATGGGAAGTGTACAAGTGGGTTCTAACGGCTGAAATGATCTGGGTTTTATTTTCTCATTAGTGCATCCTGCATCTAGCTAGCTGTTCTGTATTACTCCTACAAAAAGTTTGCCGCATATGTCTAGCAGAACTATTAGTCACGAAAGTGACGCCCAAAAAAACTAGACCACAAATATAACCAGATACTGTTTGCGGCTACGGTTGCTAACAGCAGGTTGAATGTGGTCGAGTTTGTTTTTTCTTGAGCGGACGGACAGACTCTTGCAGAACCAACTCCAGCATTTCTTGGCTGTTGTGGTTTTTTTAGTCAAATTTAAATTCATTAGTTTGCCACTGCTTTCTGAATTTATCTGGTGTATTAAAATATGGGTCTAGCATGATATGCACAACGCACCACTGGCGAAAATATGGTCCTGTACTTTTTTCTCACTTCACAGGAACTGGTCTAAAAAAAAATACTTAACTGTTGCATTCCTGATGGCTGTAAGGATATCTCTAGTATTCAGCCCACCCAAGGGATCCATTGATTCCAAGGTGCGTCCAAAAGTTTCATGGAAAATATAGCAGATGCGTGCTCCGCCACAACTGTGGGGGATAATCCGGGACAAGTTTAATTTTACAAACATTAACTAGAATTACAGACAATCTTAACAACAAAAACAAAACAGTGATACAAAATAAAATCAGAAGGCCTTCACAGAAAAAAACTACAAGAAAACAGCAGTAGACAAATACAAACAAAATGTAATTGTAATTTAAAAATGGAAACTGTAAAAGAGAAGAAACAGTAAGTACAGATTTCTGTGTGTGTGTGTGTGTGTATATATATATACAAACACACATATCCCCCTCCCGCCCACACACACAATCTCTCTCTTTCTCTCATCTTTAGCATTCTGAGACCTTGAGGTTGACTGTTGTAGACATCACAGGCCCTTTTATTTTACTCCTCTTGCCTTTTTGGTCAGTGACCACATGTGACTGCAGGTCCATGTGTATATTATTTCTCCCCAATTTTCTTGGTTCTGTCTCACAGCCTACTCCCCTTCAACTCTTGTATGTATGCAGTATTTACCTCTCTGTTTATGGGTGTGTGTGTATACATTTCTTTAGATCTTGAACATGATATTAAATACCCCAGTGTGGGTTCCAGAGCCCTATTATAGGGAAAACAAGAATAGACCCACTGCCTACCCAAAAGCATGTCATAAGAGCAGACTAACTGGGAGCTTCCTTCGAAGTCAGAGTGCATCTGCCTAAGAGGCAAGGAACCAGCAGCCTGCGTACAAATGAGTCAGATCTGTAAAACAGATGCACACGCAGCACTCAGGTTCTGGAACAGGACTGCAGTCCAGAAGTGGACAAACAACCAGAACTTTCCACCGGAGTTTACAGCTGGTGAACGTGAAGAAGAAGATATTAAATAATTGTCAATGTAATCTGGTGTACAGGGTAATCTGGAAGCAGACTGCAGGGTTCCGAAGCATACTACAAATACTCTACTGTCGACTGGTTTCTCATTTTCATTTTTACTTTTTGCCAGGAAAGTGACTGTACAGCCTTTACTTTACTATGTCATGTTATCACAGTCACTATCACAGCAGAGCAGACATTCAATCTAATCTAGTGAAAACAACTTACAGCTCAGATGTCTCTATAAATTTGGAAGTTCCTTCAATGGTGCTACAGTAGGCTGTGGCAAACCTGGTGATGATCTGTAGCAGCAGCTGACTCTGAAACATAGACACACTTGCTTTAACATGATTATAATTTCTTCCAGTAATTGGATAAAACGTGGCAGAAGTGTGGTTGTATAGAAAAATGATGAGAACGCCCCAGACAGAAACAAAGAGCAATGAAGGTGTCTTGGAAAAAAGTGACATACAAAGAGAACTAAATGTCCACATCAGGAAGAGACAAAGTACATTCTTTGTTCGTGTTAAAAGAAGGAGAAAACTGAAGTACATGGTGACGGTGGGAAAGTTAGAGGGGAAAAAAGGCAGAAGAAGACTAAGAGAGAAGATACTGGACAGTTTGACATCATGGCATGGAAGATCGTCTATGTCAGAACTTATGGAAAGTATACGAGACAGAAGGTTGTGGACAGACATGTCTAACTGCATGAATGATAAAAACTGCATTTAAAAATGTAACAAATAGTTTTGGCTACTTCCCCTGTATTCAACCACAAAAGGGCAGATAGCAGGTTGTTTGTGATTTACAGCTAGGCTGCAATCTCTGTACCTTTCTGCCAAGCACATGTAATTTTAACACCTAATTAGCCACCTTTTACAACATGTTTGTTCGAGGGCACACACCACATCACCACACCATTTGATTCCTCAAAAATGAAGCTAGAGAACCCATTCAGGGAACAGAACAGTACTGTTATTTCTGTGCTGTTCCCACAAATAAAGGTTGGTTACAGTGTACCACTTTTGTCTCTGGGAATATGTGGTGAGGCCCCAATCTCTTTCACAGTGTGACTCTCGTACTATCTGTCCAAAACTATGAAAAGGTATTTTCTTAATGGTCCACTGTGGGAAATGAACTCTTGTACTCAAGGGTTATAAAACTTCACTCACTCGCAAACCTCTAAGCCACAGAGCCGCTATATAGTAAACATACCTCACAAAGTTTTTATATTAATTAGTTTTGACACAACTGGCATATACATTCTAAAACAGTATCAGAAACAAGAGTTTTTATTTAAAAAATCACCCACATATGGCAGGACTGCATTTCTACTGGTCTACTAGGTCAGTTCAGTCATAAAACAGGCAGGAGGTTCTCAGCACAGTGTATGAACTCTACAGGTTTCCAGCACAGTGCAGGAGCTCTACAGGACGTTTCCAGCACAGTGTATGAACTCTATAGGAGTTCCCAGCTCAGTGTTCGAACTCAAAAGGAGGTTCCTAGCACAGTGCAGGAACTCTACAGGTTTCCATCACAGTGCAGGAACTCTACAGGAAGTTCCCAGCACAGTGCAAGAACTCTACAGGAGGTTCCCAGCACAGTGCAGGAACTAGCACTAGCAAGGATTTCAATGTGTATAACACCTAAATTGGCAGAATAAGAAAAAAAGATGAACATAACAAGAAAGAGATGAATGAGGCGGAGGATGAGGAGCAGAATGAGAAGATCTGAACAGAGTTAATTTGAAATGTTACCTTGTCATTGATAGGTTCACCAAATGAGTTCATCAGAGATTGAAACTGTGCTATGAGGACGTTGACTCTAGTTTTCAGCTCTGGCAAACAGTCTCGGATGTGGTGCATCAGAAGCTGTATAGACAGAACAGAACACATTAGACATTGCTTATGTCTTAACATATGCAAACAAATATGGTAAATCTTGGAGAGGCAAAATGCATGTCTCCAAACTGCAGACTTTGAAAGCCAACTTGTCTCTCTAATGCTTTTTTCCTGTCTCAATATTCTCAAGATCCCACACTCAATTCTTCTGTCTGTCTGTCTGTGTGTGTATGTGTGTGAGCATGTTCGTATGTATGCGGATGTGTATTGGATGCCTATGTGTGTGTGTGTCAGTGAATGGGTTTGCGCGTGCGTTTGTGTGTGTGTTCGCGCGCGCACATATTTTACCACCCATGCTTTTGTTTTTGACGTGATATTCATACTATTCATATTATTACATGAACATAATATGCTTTATTGATGAAATACAACTGCTGTGTGAAAGATGGGAGTTTGGAAGGGCTGAATGTAAGACAGGCCTGCGTGCCTAATTTGTAACCCTTTGAAAATAAAGTTTGTTCCTTCAGTATCTTCTTGTCTTTCATTTCTTCTCATTCTCCCTCCTGTCTTTCATTTTATCTTCTCCCTGTACTTAACACTCACTTTTTTTGAAAATCTCATTCTCTAGACTGGAAAAGAGCCAGACATTAAAATAGGTAAAATCATGTTAAAATTAAATTTGATGGAAAAAGAGCAAAATGAAGTTAAAGAGATAAATAACCAGATGTCTTGGCCAAATGTGAAATAATGGGATAAGAAGTCGGACCTGATGCCGATCTCATTGGGGGATAAAGAACACAGAACAGAAGAAGATCCTGGTACTTATCTGTGAAGGTAGTCTGGTTACCCTCATGTGTTTACGTGCCACATGATAAAGACAACAATAACTAAACTAAGTGTTTAGTCTGCTTACATAGGTCCACAACCAAACTTACCCTGTTCAATGTCTTCGCCAGATAGGGAGTCCCATTCCGATTGGCTATGGATGGATATTTCTTCTGTAAAAATGTGGCTTCATCTTTCAGAGATTCAGACAGCTCCTGTGGATGGGACATAAAGTCACTGTACTTTGCTTTTTACTGATAATAGTGATGATAAGAATTAGGGAAACAGAACAAAAGAGTAATTTGCATTTTATAACTACTGTTATGGGGGTATATTTTTTGCACTAAGATAATGTTAAAATAGCTGATGATTCTATTTAGCAGACCCAGGTGATATCGCTGATCTGAGAATTGAACCTAATGGATCTAGTCTTTTTTGGAGCCAGGACTGGTTTTCAGTGTGGGCTACTTGGAGTTTACTGTCATCATGTGCAGCGCTGATAATCTTCGGTGGTGATGGTTCCCCATCCCAAACAATCTAGAATTGCTGATCTAGTCAGTGCTCTTTTCCCCACTTATCCATGTAACCATCCAGGTATTTATCTCTGTCTTCTTCCTGCTTCTTTTGTATCAATCTGGCCATCTGTCACCAAGCTCTCAACTCTATTCCTTCTATGTCAACCTGTAGTTGGGACTGATTTATAACACCCTTCATGTAACTGTGAGTCACGACATGACAGTGCAGCTGGTTCTCAAGCTAGCAAAAGCCTGCAGTGACTGCCTCCACCTATATTCTCAGACTAGATGTTGTTGTATCATATGCCAGGCTTCTTCAAGGATGTTGAGACCAATCAAGAGAAAAGAACCCACTTCTTTCATATGACGTCATTTGCTTAATTCTAGACACGTAATTAACAAGGACAGTGCTTTCCATGTGGTTTACCACACATCAAACAGGCGACTGCTGAGAATCTCCGAAGCTTTAACAATAAAAATCAACAACACCTCCTTTGTGGGCAGACAGAATTTATAGTAAATCTGATGTTGCCCTTGTAAGTCACCTCTCAGTGAACATTCAGCGATACATCAGAAGAAACGACTTGCATTTCACTTGGATTTGTTCAGTTTTTTTTGTGTGCTTCAGTTTATTTTGATTTAACTCTGTAGTAATGCCCTTGACAAGACACAGCGAAATATGCCTGGCAAATAAATTGTGCAATGTATTTTTTTTCCTCGCATCATTTAAATAGATCTATCTGTTACTTACACTTCTATCATCCCTTTCACATGCCCCGCCAGGTGGTATAAATATTCATGTCAATCTTGGTCTCAATGTTCCGGTTCATTTCTATTGATGACATTCCCCCATGTCATCATTTGAGACTAACCAGCATCAATTCTCTGTCTGCCTCAGCCCCTGCTCTTTCCCTTTGTGACAATGTTCTCCAATGTTTCCCTTCTCACTGCTAAAGAATATGTTAACTTTTCCCCTGTCTAAAGAAGAGACAGTCACACGTGTTAAGAATCAACATTAATTAGACAGACTGAAACTCACCTTCTGGTTGTTTATGTCAGCCTGACTACGATTGACCACACCAATAATTCCTAACTTAACAGGGATAACTCGGCCACACAAAACATCCATGGCATCGGTGCCTGCATCCATGAGGTCCAATTTTGTCATCACAGCCAGAGTGCGGCGACCTAAAAGATACAGACCAGGTCATGAATCTCAATAAGAGCCCCAATCTAGCAAAGTACAGTGTGTCTACAACATTCATTTGACAACCATTTCAGTCATCATCCTCACAGTCTCATAAATCCTGCATATTGATCACCAGTTGCTGTTGACTGTCCAATCAGATAGCTCCACCTCTGCCAGTCATATCTACCGGACTTTTAAATGTTTACACATTCGAGGCCCGCTCAGCCAGCCAAATTTTTTATCCAAGTTTTTCTTGGTCTGCCTCTTCTTCTCTTCCCCTTTACAGAACTCTGTAGTATCATTTTGCTGAGGCCAGATGACTTTATTAAATCTCTGTTCAATTGCATTTCCCATCCTCTTTGTCAAATATTTTAGTTTCATTTTTGGCTTTCATCAGGAGTTTCTTGGGATAATAATGTTGTAATTACCCCTTGCTTTCCATACATTAACAGCAAGGTTAAATAATTATCTGTTCAAGAGAAATGTGGCCTGCTTTCTTATAGTCCACGCCTTGTGGCACTGGTAGTCATGTATTTCTACAACCGTCTGTCTTGTGCACTTACAATCAACTCTGACACAGATTATCCTCCATGCCATGAAGTCAAACTCTCCAGCATCTTCTTTCTCAGTCTCCTTCTGCCTCTTTTCTTCTATAAACTTTCCCATTATCACAATGTACCCCCGTTTTCTCCTTCTCATGACACAACCAAAGAACGTCGACCGTCTCCTTCTGATGTGGGCAATCAGTTCTTAACTTGATGAAATAAATCCCATTGCTGAACAGGCCAAGATTCTTTTTAGAAATGTATACCTGGGAGGGAGTCTGTCTGATTATGCAACACACCAAAAACCAGGGAGTAAACACCACCAACAAAGGTCTAATTTATCAAGTTTGCATGCACTGCCTGAATCATGGCCTGGTGAGATCCTAATTTCATTCTACATGAGAGTTTTCCAAATTTTATGATTTAACACACCAGTGTGTTCACTGGAGTGTGAAAGTGTTTAGTAGCATGAACACAATTTATGAATGTGTCACAAATCTTTGGGGTGCTACTAGACTGAATTACTGTGTTGCAAAATTATGTTTGTCTGACAAGTGTTACCACCATGAAAAGTTTGGAAAGCTCTGCTCTACATAAAGGTCCAGTATCAGTCAAGCACACGCAGTTTTTGTTTTTATTTCGATAGAGTAGAGTATAATACAGCCACTGTGGAGTCACTACTTCAGTACAAGGTCAAAAGAAAGGGTTCAAAACAAAATTAATACAAATGGATCAGACCTCAATTCTGCTAAAGTATTTAGAAAGCAACCAATATTCACAAAGCTTTCACAACCAAATAATTACCATCAGGATCATACTCCCGTGCCAGTTTGATAGCCTCTGATGTGGCAAAGTCTGTATTTCCAGCGGTGACAGCCAGAATCACTGAATTTGGGTTGGAGATGTAATGGATGCATAAATCCCGGATTTGAAGCTCAATGTCTGGTGGCTGATCACCGACAGGGACTTTGGTCAAGCCTGGAAGGTCAACAAGGGTCAAGTTCACGACCTTATTGGAGTAGATCTTCAGCACAATTGGTTCTGAGCAGATGCCCTATTGGAAAAATAAAAATTAATTACTAAAGAGCAATTTCTAATGTCTGTTACTGACAAGGAGACGTGCATGTAAATATATTCTTATTAACGCTTTAACAAAAACAAAATGCAGGAGAAGCCACAGAAAAGAATTTCCCATTGGCAGCTAAACGTAATGTCACTGGCAACTTTCCAATCAAAAGTGTTCCGTTATTCTATTTAGGGAGGCATGGGGATCACTGTTCATAGTTTTGTTAAAACCATGTGTTACTCATTCAACATAGTCCCTCTCTCAGACTGCTTTGTTAACTCCAATAAATTTGGACCAAAATATGATCTGGCTGCAGAAGCTGCCAGATCAGACCAGCAGTGATCTGCCTCTCAGAGTCTCCCTCTAAACCAGCTGTCAACCAAGCCTAAGAGTCTGTAGTGTTAAGTTTTTAGGTTGCATTTCCTTGTCCTAGGACAGTAATTTCCTAATTATAGCGTGCATAAATCATAGACAGATAACACTGTAGGAGACTATTTATTTTATCTTACAGAGGTGAGTGGGGAGAATATTTAGAAGTAGGTATTTCTTTTCTTCTTCACGTTCACTGGTTGTAAACTCCAGAAGAATGTACGGGTTGTTTGTTCGTCTCTGGACTTTCGTCTTGTTCCAGAACCTGGGTGTTGTGTACACATCTGCTTCACAGATCTGACTTATTTGTTTCCTTGCCTTTTAGGCAGATGCATTCTGACTTCAAAGGAAGCCCCCAATTAGTTGGCTCTTAAGACATACTTGTTAAGGAGGCAATCGGGTTTATTCTTATTTTGCCCAGGATGGGGCCCCAGAATCCATGTGCGGAAAGTTGGTAAATAAAAGTGGAACACAATATAAACTATAAGAAAGAACCAGTTCTTTTTATTTATTTAAACCATGGTTTAAGAAGTCCACAGGCTAAAAATTACAACTCCAGTAGAAGCAGGTAACATACAAGTCTTTTCTTCTATAAAAATCCAAGCAGTCAACACCATTACTCATACCAGCTCTGCTTGAATTGACATTGTAAATCTGAGCAACACCACAACTCATACCAGCTCTGCTTGAATTGACATTGTAAATCTGAGCAACACCACAACTCATACCAGCTCTGCTTGAATTGACATCGTAAATCTGAGCAACACCACAACTCATACCAGCTCTGCTTGAATTGACATTGTAAATCTGAGCAACACCACAACTCATACCAGCTCTGCTTGAATTGACATCGTAAATCTGAGCAACACCACAACTCATACCAGCTCTGCTTGAATTGACATTGTAAATCTGAGCAACACCACAACTCATACAAGCTCTGCTTGAATTGACATCGTAAATCTGAGCAACACCACAACTCATACCAGCTCTGCTTGAATTGACATCGTAAATCTGAGCAACACCACAACTCATACCAGCTCTGCTTGAATTGACATTGTAAATCTGAGCAACAACACAACTCATACCAGCTCTGCTTGAATTGACATCGTAAATCTGAGCAACACCACAACTCATACCAGCTTTGCTTGAATTGACATCGTAAATCTGAGCAACACCACAACTCATACCAGCTCTGCTTGGATTGACATTGTAAATCTGAGCAACACCAAACTTATACCAGCTCTGCTTGGATTGACATCGTAAATCTGAATCGTGGAATGGAAAGTGACCATGGGATCTGATTGACCCTCCACACGCACAGGAAAGGCAAGACATAATTCTACTAACACTGGTACCATTGGAATTGGAGATATAGCAGCCTAGCTGTAAACCACAACCCATTGTGTGAGTGACCCTTTTCTTTTAAGGGTTAATACAGAAGAAAATATACAGTATGTTATGTAACTGTATCGATAACTGTGTTGCTGTTCACTGATGAAGGTAGACCCCATGGTTCATTCTGTCATCTGTGATTGTGTGTTACTGGAAAGCTAACTAGATCTGCTTCTTGTTCAAGCTGATTTTATGACAAACATAGCCAGCCAACTTACCTTGTTAGTCCCAGACATGCGATCTGTCTCATTTTCAATTTCTCTGCGAACCTCCTTGAAATCTGTGTATATTTTGTTTTTGGTGTGTAGAAACTTGGCCCACTCTTCTGCAGCAACTGTCTCTGCAGAATCAGACAAACACAAATGTTAACATGGTGTCAACAAAGCACCTAATTTAATGCTTCAGAAGACTTCAATTTGAATAAAACAGCATTCTGATCAGAATTATGTTGAGCTGTATAAATGAAAGACTTTCTCAGTCTGTAGATTCCTTTTACTAATAATATATTCAACAGCTTATTTGACAACATAAATTACTTACGCTCTTCATCTGGCCGTGAACTGTTCTTGGAGACATGAAGAAGCTGAAGAACTAATGGTCTGCGAGTGACAATCCCTGTACCTCTCGGAAGAAAGTCTTGGCCAACAAGAGTTTCAATCACTGAGCTTTTACCAGAACTCTAAACAAAATATCAACAGTACAAAAGTTTGAAAACATATTTTTAAAGAGTGGATCAACTTTAACACACTGGGCTTTATCCCGTATGGCTCTGTTTCTTTCTGTAAAATGATTTAGCCGCCTGCCAAGAGACTCCCAAACAGCATAAACTCAACAGCTCAAGTGGCAGGGCAAATCCAGGGATCTCTGTAAAAACTTTAGTTATGAACTTAATGATGCAGTTGTGAAATGAACCCATGATCCTCACAGCAGACGGCAAACAGCTTGACCATTTCACTGCCAGGATTCCTGGGTCACAATCTTGACTTCCTAATATATGTGAACTCAACAACTTTATGTTTTTCCAAATATTACTTTGTGTTTTCTAGATTTCAATTTGTTTTTTTAAACTATTACTGTTCTGGAGCTTACCAATTCTAATAATTTGGGTACCAGAATACTCTACTACAGTTGGAAAGTTTGTTTTCTAAATTAAAAAAAGGATGGGGGAATTAGAGATACAAAAAGCAAACAATTCCATGTGAGTACTAGAAAATTTTAGAATATTTAGATGTCAAATTATAATGTTGTGTACTGATTACCTTTACTGATTAAAAACAGACAGAATGACTATAATAATATTAATAATAAGTTCCAATCATTTATTAAAAGATGCTTGCACAAACAAGAAAAATGTAAATGGTGACACAGAATCACTAATGTGGTGCTTATGGAGAGAAGTAGACAAATTTCAGTGAATCATGAGGTGAGAAAAAGATACCAGTACTGGATAGGACACACATTGAGAAAACCCTAAAGTATAACTAGTGTCTTCCCTGCAGCACACAGGAATACTGAATGAAATTTTTATTTAAAAACCATTAAGAGACCTAAAGACAGAGATGAGGTGAACTATATGGTAAAGACTTGGACGGAAGAGTGACTGGAGATAGCAAAAGAGGATAACTTGGAGTTGGCTGAAGTGAAGTGAAATAGAACAAAGTAGTTAAACAGAACTGTCTGATCTCAGCTACTACAGCTCTGGCATTACTTTGAAACCAGGCCCACTAGCCTTAAGATAAGGGAGGCATCATCACCAATTTTCACCTATGCTGTAAAGCGCATGGGAAGCAACAGTGTGTCATGCAGTGATTGATGGATAGCAATGGCTGTTGTCATTCTGTGTCCATGTAGGTTTTTAATGTCATCAAAACATTTGTCCTGGGGTGACCACTTGCTTTTACATCAGATCTTTTCATGTGTAGTGCATGTTGGTAGTATTGTGGCTGCATTATAACAAAATGACCAAACCATGTGATCTTCTGGTTCTCAAAGAATTTGGTACATGGTATTGTTCCCAGTCTGTCGGACAGTATCATTTCTAACTATGTCTCAGATGGTTAAGTTGCCAGCTTTCCTCAAGCATCTAATTTCATAGGTGTTAACTTTACGTAGATTAGCCTCTGATAACGTCCAGGAGAAGAAGCCGATAGTACCACAGTAAATACAATGCTTGTCATAGGAAGTGGTCATGGCTGGTGTGGGGCTGATTACCTCAAGCCATTAAATTCTTTAGAGCTATTAATCAATGTATGAATGAATAAATGAAGAATTGATATCACAGCACTCAGGAGATTCCTGCATTTGCCCTGTCTCCTTCCTCAGTAATCAACAAAGAGTCAACATGCTAATAGTATTAGCTGCAACCTGATTACAAGTCTGCCTAAGTTTCCCTTCAGGATTGAATATATCCAGAACCTCTACTCAGACACAGTTAAAATAAGTCTTTAAGGATTCTTGGTCTGTTCTACTGCACTGCCCATGTTAGTTAGTTAGTTAGTTAGTTGGGTTATCATCATTGCACTCCGGACATGTCCATAGGTGCTCAGATCCTCCCCTCAGTATGAATCCCAACGTCCGATGGCTAATAGTACCAGTTCTATGTTGATTAACAAGTCTTCTGACGTGTCCGGTGTGCGTCTCGTTTTTTGCTGTGCCGATCTTAATTCCCAAGTCTGCCATTCTGGCGAGTGATGTGGATTCACTGCCACCAAAGTCCTCTATCCTTCCCATTTCTCTAAGGGCATTGATAATATCAGCATGATCCATAGGCCGACCGTCGGTAGTGATAGCGGATCCAGCCAACCTGTCAGCTCTTTCATTTCCATCGACGCCTGCGTATCCCGGAACAAAAATAAAGGTGACTCCTCGCACAGTGGACTTCTGAATTGATTCAAGCCATTGTCTTCGCACTGAACCTGCCTGAACCCTCCGGATCATACTCATTGAATCACTGAGTATACATATGCGGGTGTATTTTTGTGTTTCAAGCCAGGCAAACGCTTGCGTCACTGCCATCACCTCCATCGTCAGGCTGCTGGTTGTCATGGAGAAGGCGCCGTTGGCTTCTTTGACTGTTCTGCCCGCTGAGCGTGCTGTAAATGCCCATGTGATTCCAGACAGCCTTCACTGCATCCACTTTATCATAGTAGCTCACTACTCAGAGGAGTAGCAGCAGCCAATCTATCAGCCTATCCAACCAATGAACACAGCTTAACAGTTGTTTGAGGATCCAAATGGACAAGCAGAAAGGAGACAGCATTGAAGACTGATTTAAATACTGTAAATAAATACAAGTGTTATATTAACTCAGTGAGAACCAATCAACGCACAACATATTTATTGGCTACTCTGGCATGTTAATGTTATGGTTTTATAACAATTAAGTTGTTACATTAACCTATACTAACCTTCACTCTTTTTGTGACACAATGTTATCATTTGACTACTTTAGATGCAATCATTTATTTGTTTTAAAAAGTAACAACTCGTTGCTTAGATTATAAAGAACTAGCATAAGAGCTTGGAACTGACTGAGAGAATTAAACTCCAACTTATTTTATTTTAGAATAATAATACTTAACATTTGATAATTTACTGTACGTTTTCTTTTTTAGCGTTATACTCTCTAGAAACGCAGCACTGGGAGGTGACATCTGTTATAACTACTACTACTAGATGGTCTCATCATCTCTAGCGACTCAAAGAGCCACTTATTTATGGATGCAATCATCAAAAATTATACAAGGGGCAAATCTCTCAACCGTATTAGTATTACTATTTATGTATAATATTGGGGGAAAAGGGGGGGGGGGAGGGTTCTAACGTTTATTAAGTAACCTGACATTCTATTGTGGTGGAGAAAGTTTATAAAATAATCATTAGTTTTTAAAAACAAGCTAAAATATCAGAAACGGGTAACCCGACGGTGATCAGTGTCTGATTGATACATTGGATTGGGGGAACCATTATAATTTAATAAATTATTAACTGTTGAGCTGATAATAAAATGTAACTGAATATTAACCTAAGAAGGTTATACCTGGTTTCCTATGACAACTATCTGTGGCAACTGTATTGTTTCTGATCCAACAGTATTGAATACATCTTGCAGTTTGTTTATAACTGGAATTAAAGACTCCATTTCGTCTTTGAACTGACGAAATCTGAGCTCGGTCGGGTTTGTCAGGGGAGGTAACTCTGTGTTGATGGTGGACCAGAAGTCAACAAATGTAAAACTTAGACAACGAAATAATTCCATCTTATTGGGTGTTACGTACGTGTGTTATGTCATGTTATCATTCGTACAATCAACAACACGGTACACTGGACATTCCCATGCTAGATCAAGCAGCCACAATATTTTTTCTTTATAACGTCAGAGTTCCCAACCAATTTGAAAGGGGCGGGGGGAGGGGGGGTGTTGGACCCACAGCCCGTTAACAAGCATGCCGTAAAAGGCGGCTTATTATGGATTTGCTAAAATTTGATAAACACCCGGTGACACAAAGTGGCATCATGCGGATGAACATCACCCGTGGAGAGGTCCCAGAAACCGCGTTGAGCCGTTAGGACATATTTAAAGACCGGATATGATTGGGCCGAAAGGAATAAATATCACAACCTATTTGTAAACCTCAAAACATCGTGCCAACAGCACTCTTAAAGGCGAAGAATGATGACCCAACCATAGTAAGGTTTTAAAAAAAGGACACTATAACATCAGTGACACACGCGGTATATGATGTTAGGGCTCTCTGTTCATAGACCAAAGGTCAATCGGTTGGGACATTGTCAACCGAACCTTTCGACCAAAGTATCAGCGGAGTATCGAATACAACACAAAACTGGTACGGGGGGGGGGGGGGGGACCTAACGGACAAGAAACGTTCCTTTGAATTTATGGACGTCTTTTCAATTTCGTCCGTTGAACCTTCTAGTTACAGTCCGAGTTCAATCCCCCCTAAGGGTTGAAATTTGATCACGTGGACTTGGACTTATAGTAATTCCCCCAGTCTCTGGGTGGTGAGATCGGACGCCCGTGTGCATTGATGCGCTCGTAAAAAAAAAAAAATCCCTTGGCAGTTGGAAATCGAAAAGAGTAGCCTAACGGCGCTACCAGGGCAAAAGGTGGAGTGAAAAATCTACCCAAAGTATTTCAGGATCCTCGCCGGTGCCATAGAGCCTGTGTACTGTGCTAAGCTTCTTCGGACTCTTTGGGTTAGAAGAAGAACGGAGCATTTATGGGTTATACAACCGGTGTGCCATGATGTTGATCCGTTGTTCAAACCTCAAACCTCAGTCACAGTTGTATTAAGTACTTTTTGATATCAGCTTTACTGCAGTCCTTTCTATTTACGTCATCCTCGAATAAGCATGCCACTGCAGCTTAAGTAACGGTTCACTAATCAATAATGCGTGGAGACATCCTGAGCAGGGAGACATGATGTACATTTATGGGTTATACAACCGGTGTGCCATGATGTTGATCCGTTGTTCAAACCTCAAACCTCAGTCACAGTTGTATTAAGTACTTTTTGATATCAGCTTTACTGCAGTCCTTTCTATTTACGTCATCCTCGAATAAGCATGCCACTGCAGCTTAAATAACGGTTCACTAATCAATAATTCGTGGAGACATCCTGAGCAGGGAGACATGATGTACATTTATGGGTTGTACAACCGGTGTGCCATGATGTTGATCCGTTGTTCAAACCTCA